>JAITYX010000136.1:0-572500 GCA_021018815.1 Talinum fruticosum
AGGTACACAACTCGGAGCCGAGGCCTCCTTCTCCACCTCAAACTTGAAAGAAGCCCCCTCTCTCTCCCGCTCCCACTCGGTGGTGCTTCCACCTCAGGTGTCTCTAAGTCTCTTTCCTCCATTTTGTCCTCCGCTTTTATGGACAAAATCAACTCTGTGTCCTTGGAATTCAAGGACATGCTCCAGTCATTCAAGATTGTCCATCGAGCCTATGACCATCAACCAAAAAATAGCCCAGTCTCAAATCCGAGAGCAACAAGAAGTGCTCCTTGAGATGAAGGCCTTAGTGAAGGAGCAAAAAGAGCCGATCGAGCTCCTCTAGGAGAGACGGTCCAAGGTGGCTCAGGACCAAGGTGGCTCGAGACCATGGCGACTCGGACACATCCGAAGCATCCTCGAGCTCGGCCAAGACCTCCTCGAAAGCGGGGAGGAAGAAGAAGCGCGACCAAGAAGAAGCAGACGCCGAGGAGCTTGCGAGCTGAGGCAGGTCCTTCCGGGTAAGGGAGGCACAAAAGAAGAAGAAGGAAGGAAAGCTAAGGGTAAAAATGCTCCTCAAGCTCAAATGGAAGTACTCGGCTCAAATAGCAGTCTGAGTGGGTCGAAGACCTAACCGCATAAGGACAAACCGTAGCGAGTCAGCTGAGCGGCACCCTCCAACTACCGAGGTCCACAGGGAAGAACCTCTCGATCCACTCGTTCGGGTCAGCCACTCGCAGCCGAGCCCTTGACGATCATACCGGTCCTCCCTCCGCCGCGCTCAAGCACATCGTCAAGATCCTACCAGCGCCGGCGTACCTCCAGCCCCTCCGCTTCCACTCGACAATCCCCTCTCCCTCGTAGGCGCCTTGCACCGAGTCACAATTCCTTAGTCTGCCAGATTCTTCTTCTGTGAGAGATTTTCATTTTCTTTCTTTTGTCCAAACATCAAAGTTGTACTAATTGTTCTTTTCTTCCCTTATTTTTGTTGTTTTTTTTTTTTTGCTAAAAGGCAAGGGGGAGAAATAGAGTCAGAAAAACTTATTGTCTTGTTTAGGGGAGTTTTTCCCTCCTTTTGAATATATTCCTTTTTAACTTTAATGAACTAATGCATTTCATTATTAATTTCCGAGTTCATTATTGTTAGCATGCTTTTCTGAGTTAATATTAATTCCTTGATAAAGCATACTTTACTTTTTGCTCTGATACATTAAGTTTGTCTTACTCATCTCATCTCATGCGCAACTACTCAGAATCAGATCTTTTCACTAACAAAGTTTCTATCTAAGTATGGAATGCCTTTCATCAAAAAGGGGAGATTGAAGACTCGGACACTTGCTTCAATATTTTTCCGAGTTGTATAAAAGGAATCGGGTATAACAATCTCGTACCTATAGAGTTTTGATTCCAAGGCATTCTCTCGTATCTTAGAATCTTTTACGAGTGATATGGTATCTTCTCTAAGTGATATAGATTTTACTTCTTGTATCTCTTGCGTAACTCAGAAAACCGATATGCGTATCTCACTCACTTCGAGTCCCTCATCACTTAGATTTATCGCATGCTCGAATGACTAGTACTTCGCTCACATCCGACTCCCTTCTATAAGGTCTATCTTATTGAAGTCAGTACTCCTAGTCTGTTTCATGCTTAATCTATATCAAGTTATATTACTTTGATGTTCTTTACTTGACTTGAATCTTCGCTTAGACTAAGTCGGACGGAATTTCGAGTATCATGGATATTGGACTCGGAAAATTCCATTTCGTTTATGACTTAGATAATTAGTTGTTTATGTATCTTAATTATTTTATTATCTCGTGTCTAATCTTGGACCAAAGTATTTTATACTTTGAGAATCAAAATTGATTTACTTTTGTAGGTTATTCAAACGAGGATACACTTTTTCAAAGTACAAAAGTAACCGACTTCAAAATGTCAAATCACCAGCAGACATGGCTTTTCACCTTCTCTGCTCTAGTCCCACAAGATTGTGTCGGGACTGTCTGTTTCCAAATCTGGAAAACTGGAACGCTAAGCTTAACGGTGGTTTCCACCTTATCTTTCAAGACACCGCCAGTGGTTTTGGGACTTCCAAGAGACTTTAAACCATTGTCCAACGTTCACATTACAACGGATACTTTCTAAGTGACTCGAAAGCTCCTGTCAACGGTCACAAAGGACTCTCGGTCAGCAGATGAAGATAACGGCTACTCTACATGGTCATCTATAAATAGAAGCCACCACACAAGACTTGAAGATTGCCAAAATTATTGTTAATACACGTACTTGAGAAAAGTCATTGTATTTATTCTCAATCTTCTACTTACAACTCCCACTCTCTAAATCTTTACTTTCGAGTTGTAAGGTCTTGTACTCGATTACAAACACTTTCTTACTTTCTCTATAAGGTCCCTTGACTAAGCTGTAAGGGTTAACTCAGCTTAGTTGTCCCTACCTGTAAGGGTTATCTCAGCTAGGAAGCACTAGATCGGATAAGGGAATTTCTGAGTCTAGGAAAACTTGTAAAGAGTTGTCTAAGGGAGCAACTCGGGTTCAGTCGGTTCACGGTATTTTGTGGACTGAAAATAGTGGATTTGACTTCGTGCTTGGATTAGCACGGTCCGTGGTTTTCTGCCCCAGGAGGGTTTCCATGTAATCTCTAAGTGTTATCTTTCCGAGTTCATTCTAGACTCGGACAGCTTTATAGCTCCCGCTTATCTTGCTTACTTATTCATGATAGCATTTCGAGTCCATATTTTTCCGACCCTGCTGATTGACTCAAAATCTGTCTCTGTCTCTTCTTTGGCAAAAGAGCTAACGTTTTCACGAAAAACTTCCATCACCCTATTCACCCCCTCTAGGGTGACACGGACTCTCCCCGAGCAAACCTTCATGCAATATCTCCCTTCTTTTTCCAATGAACCTTTCGTGTACCCATTTTTCCACCATAGAAGAAATTAAACAGGATGGAATTGAGAACCTTCATCACGCTATTTGGAACTTTAAAAACAGAAAGAAGATGTTGGTTAATAGATATCAAGACAACATTAATCAACACCAGTCTACCCACTAGTGATAACAACTCTACTTTCCAACTTAGGAGCCGCTTTGAAACTTTGCGGATGAGAAAATTGAAATGTGCCACTTTCTGTGGTGGGATTAAAAAGGTAGTTCCTAGGTAAATATGGAAACCATCCCCTGCTCTAAAATTAAAAATTACCTTAAATCCCTATATGTCCTTGTTTAACACATTAGGTGAGAATGAAACAACCAATTTAGTTACTTTCACCAGCTTAGCCTCTCGTGAAGAAAATTGCATCATCAGCGAAGAATAAATAGACGAGAGATGGTCTCGTAACAGCCAATCTGAATTCCCTTCAATGCTTGATCTTGTGAAGCCTTATTGAGGTTAACCGAGACGGCTTTCATGCATAGTATAAAAAAGATATGGCGATAATGGATCCCCTTGCCTAATCCTCACCGATGAGATCACTAGAGGAGTTTCTTATCCATTGACCAAAACTCTATACCTAAATGAGGAGACACATTACATAATTAAATTCCTCCACTTGGATGGGAGACCTAACTTAATAATGACCAGCTTCAGAAAATCTGAACACACTCTATCATAAGCCTTACTCATATCAACCTTTGTTGCTGCTAACTTCTTGCTTGTGCATCTCTTAGAAGTAAGCGACAAGAATTCATGAGTAAGTAGGCAACTATCAGTGATTTTTCTACCTGGAACAAATGTGTTTTGTGTTTCCCCAATTACTTTGCCTATAGTAGGCCGCAGTTGATTAATCAAACATTTAGATACAAGTTTATAAATCACATTGCAAAGGCTAATAGATTTGAAGTCTTTCATTGTGACTGAATTCTCCACCTTAGGAAGAAAAATGATTTGAGTGAAGATAGACGCACAAAGGAGCTTCCCAGTGTTAAGTGAATAGAGCAACACTTATGTAACAGAGTGACCTACTATATGCCAAAGTTTGTGAAAAAAACTGCCGGAATGCCATCCAGGCCAAGGGACTTCAAAGGCCCAATTTGGAAAACAACAACTCTAACCTCGTCCGTCGTTAATGGCTTTTCAAGTTCGTCCAAATCCCTTTGATTAAGCTATGGGCGAAAATTCTAACGCAAAGAATGTATAACTCTATTCCTATGTGCTGAACAAGGAGGCCCCGTAAAACAAGTTATTGAAATACTTCCAAACTTGCAACTTGATACCCTCATCATTCCGAAACTATACTTCCTCCTCATCTTTTAGCGCCTGGATGTTTTTGAGAGGTTGTCCGACCTTGAACTTTCTAAAGAAATAATTAGTACACCTCTCCCCAAACTTAAGCTAAATACTCTTCGCCTTTTGCTTTCAGTAGTTGTCCGCCACCCGAAGCAATGAGGTGAAATACTTTTGATTATGAAAATATGCCACAATGGTTGAATTTTGAAGACCCAGCCTCGCTAGCTCGTGAAGAATGTTCTCCATCTCACTCTGTTTCCCTACTAGCATAGAGATTTTTGGGCTAAGCTCCACTATTTATATCGTATTTTAGATACATGAAAATTCTTAACAACTTTATTCATAGAATAACTCGTTGAGTTGGAAGACCAAACACTTTGAACTTTTTCTTGAATTTCCTTCCTATCTAGATACCAGCTCTCAATCTTATAGTTTCCTCTCCTGTTAGCCCTATTCTCCCTCTTAACATGGAGAATAATAGGGTCATAACTAGAAATCTGAATGGGTAAATTAATTAGGTATGCCATAGGGAATTCAAAAGTAATTTTGCTACATTGAACCCCCGCTACTAGCCCCACCTTATTAAATAAGAAGGGTTATTTTGGCTAAGGGTTAGCGTGAATTGTTATCGAATTCGATTGAGTTTTCTATCAAGCCCCAAGTATATGTGTGCATGTATAAGTAAGGATACTTTATCCTATGTTGATAACTTTGGAGATGATGGTAAGTACATAAGATTGTCGAGAATCTTCCTCCTACGTGGAGGTAGAAGACTAATTTTATTTGGGCCTACTTCGTATTATGAGAAGTGTGTTTTGTAGTGGGCTTGACTTGCATGAAAAGGTCCAAACTCATCTCCAATGTTGGTCTTACACTAAAAGCTCTATTGGACGAAGGAGGTTGATTGGTTCTTGGGCTACATGCTTTATTAGCTAGGCTCTATTGGGCGGAGGCTCACTAACCAACTAACTAGGATGGTGAACATGCTTGCTTATGTGACTAAAGAGGGTTTTAAAATTGTTCTTTTATTCAAAAATTTTTGGACATGCTAAGGATATTAGATGAGAATTTAAATTAAAAATATGTTTACAACGAATATCTCTAGCGCATTCGAATTATATTTAGTGAGCTGTATGTACTAGCTTATAGTGTGTAATCATTTACTTTTTTTTTGAATTAGTCTATTAAATTTATATTTAGTGTACATAAGTGTTATATTTAGTGTGTATCAGTATATTTGCTGACCGATTAAATTATGTTTACACAATATTAGTATTCTGTTTTGTGAATACTAACCTTATACTTTGTGAATATTAATATTATAGTTTGTTAACATTAATATTATAGTTTGTTAACATTACCCCAGAAAACATTATTTTCATATTGCAAATAATTATAAATAATAATAATAAGAAGAAGAAGATAAAAAAATAAATAAATACCCAAAAAATACATTATATATGCAAAATATATAGTGTGCACCAGTATTATACATGGGTTCATCAGTATCATATTCAATGTGTATATTTGATGGCAAAATAAATTATGTTTAGAAAGTATTAGGATTATATTTTGTGAATATTAATATTAGACTTAGTAAACAATAATATCATACTTGGTGAACTTTATCACTCATATGCCATTTTGGCTATTAATTATAATATAACAATTCTAAAGAAAAAAATAGATAAATTAAAACCTATAAACAACAATAATGGAAAAAATAAAGAAATAAACCAAACATCCAAAATATATGATGTATAAGCAAAACACAGATGACGTGCATCAATATTTTATTTGATGTTCATAAACATTATGTCCAGTGCGTATAATTATATTCTATGTATAAAAATTCTTAAATTCGTTACTCTCATTATAATTATATGTAATTATTTTTTATAAATTTATCCACTTTTATTTTTAATAATAATTTACTTAATTACTTATAACATATCAATAATTATTATAATATTGTTGTAGAGTTTTGGGTAGTTGGACAATCTTTATTTTAACATAATTCAATAAATTATTATATTAATTTTTGCATGGAAAAATACCTTTATTTTGCTATATATTCAACCATTAATTATCTCGCTATATGACATCCTAAATGACCAGTAATATCTTATATACTCCTAGAAGTACCTACTTTTCGCCATATGTCACAAGATGGTTGGATGAATGACGAAATAGGGTTGTTGTTGGTTGGGGCTAGTGACTACTAGTTGGGCCCGGTGGCTATTTTTGGGCTCAGGGGCTGTTGCTGAGTGGGCTCGAAGTTGCTGCTGGCTAGTAAAATCACAAAAATTATTTCGAAAATTTTTTCAACTCCATTTTCGGTTAACCAATGAACTCGAACCAAATAATCCGGTTAATCGGTTTATTCGGTTTCAGTTTCGATTCACGGTTTCATGAACCGTTAAATTCAGTTAACCAGTTAAAAAATCGATTCAAACCGAACCGTGAACACCCATCAAATCATAAACACCCTGTTTGGGGTTATAAGCTCCCACGTGCATATAAAAATTAACTTACTCTCATCCTCACCTTTGTGGTTGAACGTGAATTCCCCCCAAAAATAACCAAAAACTTATGAAATGCCATTATTTCTGACGAGTTACCGGCGAACATGTCCGGTTGGGCGCTTGAACAAAGGTGAGGCATCTGAAAAACACGAAACAGAGGATTAGTTGCCGCCCCCAATAACCACAAGCTTCTCAAAGCCATTATTTTTGGTGAGCATGTTCGACAAGGGTTTGGTTGGAAGCCTGAACAAAGCTGGAGGAGAGAGGAGACTCGAAACAGAGATTTGGTGGCATGAGGAGAGGTCGCTGGCTTCAATGGTGGACGGCCGAACGGTCACTAGCGGCATCTAAGGCTCTTGGTGTGAAGGTTTCTTTTTAGATTACTTAACAATTATATAGATAATATTAAACTTCAAATATAATAGAAAACAATGACGGCTTGGTGGTTAAGTTGTGGAGAGTGAGAGTGGGGTCTAGGGTTTGAATCTTCCTGCAAATAATAAATTTTGGAGCATTCTTGAAGAAATTCTTTTTATAAATATTTGTTTTAAAATTCTGTTTTATAAAAAAAAATATTTCTTTTGTTAATTTTATCATTACATTATTTGATAGCAATCTCCTTTTTTTTTTTTCCTAAAGTAATAATTTATAGCAATGATATTTAAATTAATTCTAGTATATTATCTTTTTCAAAAAAACTCAATTAATATATCTTAATTTATTTTATTATATTATATCTCAAAAATTATAATATAATATCCTAATTTATATCCTTTAAATTTATTTTTAAATCCTAGTGTTTCACTTATATAAATTTATTGAATATACAATCTATAGTCCATAAATTTTGTTAAGGTATGAATTTACATTATTGTGAAATTTACCCTCTCTGTTCAAATCTGGAAGGAGGGCACAAATTCCTCGTGTGAGGAATTTGAGGGGTGGAGATAGTTGGAATTGATATGTCATTCTCCTCGATCCAGTCAGCCATTTTGGTTTACCTAATCAAATTACCTTATTTGTAACGCCTCATCTTCTTAAACTAGTTTAGCGGAAATCAACGATCTAAACTTTTAATTGAAGCCTTGATTGTAGGAAAGAAAAGAAGGTTTTGCTAATTATCATTAATTGATCATCATCAATGATGAAAATAATTCAGCAATTAATTAATTTAATTAAAAAATTGACTTTAGTAGTAATAAGCAAATCGTCAATAACATGTGTGAATATAAATATCAATGGGAAAGAAAGAGTTTCTAGGTTTGTTTTTTTTTCCTTAATAAACTACTATCTTGCTACTCCTACCCTATTTACTCTTCATTTTAATTTTGTTCTTTTCCATTATTTTTAGTTTGTTAAATTTTCTTCTTAGTTGATATTTTTCCCTTTTGTTTTCTCCTCCTACATTTTCTCACGATATATCTTTTTTCTGTTTTTTAAGAACACTCTTACAACGTATCTTAATGGTTGGAGTAAATTCAAGTAATCTTTTCATCAGTTTTTTACTTTTTCTTTCTCAACATTTATGATTTAGGAATATTACGATTTACGTATTTTAGCTTATTACGATGTTGTTGTACTATAGAGAGTACGGTTGTCGATCTCAGGGAGTTAGGTCTCTTACAAGTCTAAGGTCAATGTCCTTATGAACTAAGCAAAAGAACAATTCAGAATTGTTTGTGATGCAAGCACTAAAAACGAGATGAAATCAGATAAGAATACCTTAGGCAGGGGTTTACCAAGCTAACATGCCAACAATCTTAATCACATGCTTCTACACTATTCACAATTGCGATGAACTAGAGAATCGATGCAATTCAGACCACCTAAGCCTTTTCTCGAAGGTCATTAAGCTAACTCAATTAAATTAATTGTTGTTCTCACACAATCAAAACCAAAGAATTACATGATTATCGACTCTTCTCTTAATAACAACCTAAATTATTCTCATATCTAAGTTGTAATCATCCAACAAGTTGAAGTAGAACTAAGCCTCTTCTCTCGAAGTCTACTCAATTCCCAAAAACAATAAAGGTAGGATTCTTTCGAACCTCACACCAATTCACAAGTATCAACAAGTCGGAAATTCATCAAACAATTGCAAATTAGCATCAAAGCATCAATTACGATTAAACTAGCATATTAGTGGCAAAATCCCCAACCTAAGTTGGAAATTTAGCCACACATATTCATGACATGTGACAGCAAACCGAGAGAAGAACAACAAAAAGAATGAAAGATAAAAGTAGAGAAAAGAATGACAATATCGTAAACTTGAATTAACTTGCGATTAAATGAAAATAACTCCAAGCTTTGATCCCTTAACAATGGAAAATAAGTGCTTAAACATAGAGAGAAACTAGCCTAGAAACGAAGCATAAAAAGTCTCCTCGAAAATTAACAGCTTCGGAATAAAATGTGCGAAAACGAAACTCGCCGATTGGCACAACCAAGTGCTGAAACCGTGCTTAACCTGTGCAAGCTCACGACTTCTTCAATTAAATCCCAAATTCCTAGCATGGCCTGTGCTGACTTTGGCATTGCCTGTGCTGACCTCTTCCGCTTCAAGCACAGCCTCGTGCTAGGTCTTCTTTTCCTTCTTTTCTTCAAGCACGACCAGTGCTACAACCTCGTGCTAACTTGGCTTGACCTCTTTCTTCGCTCTCCGACCTTCTATGGCCTCCCGCTCTTTTCCTTAGCACTTTGAAAGACGTATTCTTCATCATAAAAGGCGGGATTACCTCAAAACATAGAAATTCGGACACTTTAATCATAAATGAAGAAAGTAAGCGAAATCAAATAAGAATTTAGGTGAGAAGGCCTTTGAAGTGTTGAAATTAGCCAATAAGAGAATGGAAAAACACGTAAAATTCCGGTTTATCATACGAAATGAGATTTTGTTAATTTTTACTAATAATGGTAAACTCAAAGTTTGTAAAATATTATGATTAAAATTTTTAAATTAACAAAGTTACAATATTTAATAAATTTAGATATAGCTTATATAAAACATTTAGCTCGAGTCTACTTAGATTATGTATTTAGGTATTCATGAGAGTTTACATCATCTAATAATATTTTATTTGTGAGAAAATAATACATTTAATTATTTAGTTATTTTATTAATTAAGTAGTTAGCAAAAATAAAGTTACAATATTTTAAATTTAGTCTCAATAACTAAGATCCAAAATCATAATACCAATAAGTTAACATTTATGAAAGATTATTTTTCAATAGTGATAGCCATATTTTACAACTTTACAAGTATCTTCATTTAGTTTTTATAAAATATCTCCATTTAGTAGTATAATCTACTCTTACTGCTAATCTAATATCTTCATTTAGTAGTATAATCTATTCTTTCTTCTTCTTTTTTGTTGTCCTATTTTTTTTTTGTAATAACATATTTATTTTTTACTTTAAAAAATTAATTTCACATAATATGTCAAAACTATTTCCCTTGGTGCTTTCTCCTTCAGGTATTTGGGACTACCTCTTTCAACACAAAGGCTTACTCACAGTATGTGTCAATCTCTCCTAGATAAAATCAAGCAAAGAATCACATCTTGGGCAATTAAAAACTATCCTATGCTGGGAGGAAAGCACTGATCTCCTTAGTTTTGTCAGGCCTCATAAACTTTTGGTCCCAAGTCTTTATCTTGCCTAAACATACAATGCACACAATTGAATCCCTTTGCAGTAAATTCCTATACAGTGGGAGTATTGAGGGCAAAAAGACGGCACTGGTAAACTGGAAAGATGTGTGCCAACCTAGATAGAGTGGTGGTCTGGGCTTCAAGGAGATCTTGGCATAGAACAAAGCTCTATGTACAAAATGACTTTGGAAAATTATCCGCTCAGACACTATTTTTTCCAGATGGGCCGCAACTTACATGCTTCTAGGGCAGGATGTTTTTCTGTGCAGAGTCGAAGTGGTGATGCATGGGAGTGGAAGAAACAGCTCCTAATCAGAAATGAACTAGTTCAACTGTGGGGAAATGAAGCTAATGCTCGACAATGGATGTTGCAACAAATTGTCTTTTCTGAAAAAACCAGCTATGCCATATTCCACCTTGTTAAGGTAAAAAGATTTGGTGGAAAACAGTGTGAAAGAGCTGGACGCGGAATAGACATAAGCTAATACTTTGGTTGGCATGCCAAGAGAGACTCATTACTATTGCTCTTTTTACCTAGAGAGGGATACAAGTTGAAAATGTGGTGACCAAGAAAGTGATAATTGTCAACATATGTTCTTCCTATGTTCCTTCTCGAGCAATGTTCGGACTACAATCCTTCAGTGGTTGAATGTTAATCCAAGAAGATGGGACCTTCTCATAGAACTGAAATGGTTTGCTAGATTTTACAAAGACAACTCTCATATAAACAAATGGGATGGCACTATTATTGCAGGGATAATATATGAGCTATGGAGGGAAATGTGTCTTCGTAAACTAGCAAACATCTCGGCCTACACCGGTTATCATCAAGCATATCCAATATATTTGCTATATTAGAGCTGATAGTCACGTTGTGAAGTGGAAAGATCTTGTGAATATGTAGCCTTTTCTTCACAAATTGTTATTCTGGGACCTAATCTCCTACTTTGAAAAATTTGAATGAAAATATTTAACGTTTTCCAATATGTTAAAACTAAGTGACACAATTGTTTCAATCCGCCAAAATATAAAATCTAAATGATTTTTCTATGTTATTTAGTTCAATTCATTTTTATATAGAAATTTATTAAAGAGAATGCTACATTAATAAAAAGTGAATGTTAATTGTCATTACTACTGTTAATGGCAAAGAATCCAATAAAATTGAATTCAATGGTTACTTTAAAACTAATTGTTCATGAAAATATTTAGACTTACACAATTTGTCTAAAAAATAACTATCAATATTAATTATAATGATCACAGCTGAGATATAATTTTGGTAGATGAACAATATATTATGAATTTCAAATTAAATTTAATCATCTAAATAGACATGAATGTTTGAGATATGTTTATTTTTTAAAAAAACATATGTGATCTCATATATATTTAAGTATTCTTATTTAACTTTTAAAAATATTTGAGTAATAAGCCGTTTGGAATAAATATTATAAAATAACAACAAAGAAAATATTTATATTCAGATTATTAAAATCTAAAAATTCTGTTAATTTTCAAAATAAATATTCATAGTTACTAACATTTATGAAATATTAACAAAAAATTTTAATTTCTCCTAACAGCGAGAGCGTATAACCCTAGTAGTATCATATTATAATATTAAAGTTGGGTCTAAACGATGTATGAGCGACACGTAGGATGCTTATTTGGCGATATCATTAATTACAAAATTAGATTATCTTTAAACAAATTTATTAATTTAGTAAAAATAACATTAACATTATAATTTTCCAATAATGATATACTAATTTAGTAATGAAATTTTACGATAAAAATTACATTAATATTATACTTCAATATTATACTATTTTCTGCAGTACTCGTTGTTGATTCGAATGAAATTTTTGCAGAGATTGTTGTTGAGCTGTCATTACTCGTTCCATTGATTGAAAAAGAGATTGGTGATGCAAATGGAAAGAAAAAGAGTTTCAGCGAATTGTTTGTAAAAATCATGATCTTACTATGGGATTGGGGCTACATTATTCACCACCTACCTTTGAGGGGAGACCCCTATAGTCCATATCTCGTGCTGAAGATGTTCGGGAGGAAATCGATTATTGGAATACTGCTCCGGTTGGATGTGTTATTGGGCCAATGCCTAAACTTACTCGGTGAAAGATTTTGTGGCAAAGCACTAGAAAATTGCTAGTAAACCGGATATATACTCGTCATGTCTGCAGGGTGGTATGTATTCGGGTTTCCATCTCTGGAGGATATGAGTCAAATCCTAAGAGGAGGCCCTTGGATGATAGGAGGAAAATCATTGATACTCAAACCTTGGTCAACCAAATTCAGATTTGAGCAAGCTCTAACTACGAAAGTTGCAGTTTGGATCAAATTCCCAAATCTAGATCTGCACTTTTGGTCGAGTGAATGGACTGAGTAAATTGGCTAGTGCTGTAGGTTGTCCACTTTATGCGAATAAATGCACGACGTCGAAGGCTAGAATTTCCAATGCCCGTGTTCTTGTAGAAGTGGATGTGTCAAAATCTTTGCCGAGTCAATTCCGAGTATATGATCAAGCAGGAAGTAGCTTTGCACAAGAAGTGCAGTATGAATGGGTTCCATACTATTGTCATAAATGTAAAAGGTTGGGTCATGAAGACTCGAATGCAGGCAGCAAACTAAGCGAGACTTGGGTTCCTAAGAAGACAACAGATGCTACAGAAATAGTAAGGGCTCCTTCCGAAAAGGTTCAGCTCGAAGAAGTTCCTCCAAAACTTGTACCTAGGGCGAAAGAACAGTGAGTCAGCCCCTCATCCGAGGAAAGCACAAAGCCAAATGGGGAAGCAAATGAGCAAAAGTGCCCCACCAAAGCATATAGCTACTGAAAGCACAAGGCAAGGAAAGATTCCATTGCGAAATGCATTTAGTGTACTAGCGGTGAATCAGATTGCAGAGGCTAACAGAGGTCCAATAATGAATAAATTTGATAAAGCTAGGAGCATGGGCAGGGCCATAGGTCAACCCCAGCTATGACACTCTACTGGTGGAATGTTAGAGGTCTAAATGACCCGAATAAGCAAGCCGAAATAAGAAAGACTATTCGAAAGCTAGACCGGGAGTTTTTAGTTTGATTGAAACACATGTCAAGGAAAGTTCTGCACATACGATAGCAAAGAAGCTCTTCCCATAGTACAATTTTGCAGCAAACTACACTCATCACTACAATGGGAGAATATGGGTGCTTTGGCTTCCAAGTGTGCACTTGTCCATAATCCGGGTAAGTGATAAGCTTATGCATTGTAGAATTGAGATTGTCAATGCTTTTATGGGCTTTATTACCGTCATATATGCTTCAAACTCTAGCACTGTGAGGCAGACCTTATGGCAGGATATTGATCAATTAGCAAACTGTACTACTGCCCCATGGATACTGCTGGGAGATTTCAATGTGGTTATGTCTCAATCGAAAGAATATCAGTAGCCATTGCAAAGCAAAATGAAATTGATGAATGCTTTAGTTGTGTCACTAGACATAGTTTGTGCGATGCACCTGCAACTCGGGCATTATTTCACTTGGTCAAACAGGCAAAATGGGTTGGCAAGGGTGTGGGCAAAACTGGATAGAGTTTTACTTAACCCTTATGCACTCCAGTGTTCGTGGAGCTTCGAGTGGAATTCAAGCCTCTTGGCATGTCGGACCACTATTTGATTGTTGTGGGTTTCTTGAGCAAAAGTAAGAGTGGAAAAAAGTCATTCAGATTTCTCAATGTATGGGAAAAGCATAAATTCTTCCAAGAAGTAGTGCAGGATTGTTGGTCTTTACCAGTCGGTGGATATCCAACAGCTAAATGCCTCATGTTCCAAATAGTTACAAAACTAAAGCAATTGAAAACTGAGCTGAAGAAACTTCATGGACAGCATTTCAAGGGAATTAGTTGCAAGGTTGAACAATTATACACAGATTTGATGTGCATGCAGGATGAATTGCAAGTAAATCCCACTTCTAGCTCTATCTAGCGAGATGGAAAAAGCTGTCTGGCGGAATATATGCACAAAAGGAAGATTGAGGAGTCAATCCTCAAGCAAAGAGCAAAGGACCAGTTTATGAAGTATGGAGATGAAAATAACAAATATTTCCATGCTCTTATAAAGCGGAATAGGTGCTTACATACAATACATAGGATTGTTGATCACCATGGCGAGAGCAAATTACACAGGAGAGCATAGCTGATTCATTTATCAATTTCTATATTGAGCTACTGGGTACGTCTACACATACACAACCACTAGACCAGGCTTGGATTCATAATGGACCCATGCTCACATCTGAGCATATCCAACAGCCTAAATGCCTCGGTCTCGGTAGCGAAGTCAAAGCAGCGGTTTTCAGCATGGATATCAACAACGCACCGGGGCCCGATGGGTTTTCGGCAGGTTTCTTTCAACAAGCTTGGGGGATAATAGGCGAAGACATATCACAAGTAGTTATTCAATTCTTTCAGAATGGAAAATTGCTCAAGCAAATCAATACCACATTAATTACACTGGTGCCGAAGAAACCAAACCCTACACAGGTGACAGACTTCGGACCTATTGCCCTTTGCAATGTACTCTACAAGATTGTGTCAAAGACATTGGCTACAAGATTACAAAGTGTGTTGCCTGACATCATTAATCTAAGCCAATGAGCATTTGTGAAAGGCAGAGATATATTAGATAATATGTTCCTCGCTCATCAATTGGTGAAGCATTATGAGAGAAAGGGCATATCCCCAAGAGCTATGCTAAAAATCGACATAAGAAAAGCATATGACGCAGTGAGTTGGAGCTTCTTGTGGGCCATGCTAGAAGGGTTTGGTTTTCCCAATATGTTTATAACATTAATTATGAGTTGTGTTTCTACTTCAATGTTTTCTATAAATGTGAATGGAGAGTCAAAGGGTTTCTTTTCAGGTGCTTGTGGCTTGAGACAAGGTGACAAACTATCACCCTATCTTTTTGTGCTCTGCATGAAAGTCTTATCCAGGGGGCTTGGTTTGGCCACTCTCAACAGCGACTTTACCTTCCATCCCAAATGTGCAAGGGTAAAACTAACACATCTAACTTTTGCAGATGATGTATTATTTTTCTCTAAGGGTGATTTGAAGTCTATTCAGTGTATTTGGTATCTGTTTTCAAGATTTTTCCAAGATGACCGGAATCTCTGCAAACTTAGAAAAATCTGAACTATACTTGGGAGGAGTTAACTCGGAAGCCCAACATCATATTCTCGCAAAGTATGGGATTTGCACTGGGGAATTCCCTTTCAAATACTTGGGATTGCCTCTATCGACCAAGAGATTAACACATAGTATGTGTCGAGTCATTGATTGATAAGATCAAGCAAAGAATCACCTCGTGGGCAGCAAGATCACTATCCTATGCAGGTAGAAAAACATTTCTCTCTGCGGTTATGACAGGTTTGATTACATTCTGGTCTTAAATATTTTTATTACCCCAACATACCATCCACACAATCGAATCATTGTGTAGCAAGTTCTTGTGGAGTGGAAGCATTAAGGAAAAAAGATGACACTTGTGAGTTAGAAAAGCACATGTCAACCGTATTAGAATGGGGGCCTAAACTTCAAAGAAGGTCTAGCCTGGAACAAATCATTATGCACAAAATGGAGCTTATATGTTGCGGGGAAGAGATGTGTTTGCTGCACTGAGCCGAATCACCGATGCTTGGGGATAGAGGAAAATGCTAAGAGTGAGGGATGAATTAGCTCAATGCTTGGGCAGCACTGTACAAGCCAGGGAATGGATAGTGCAACAAAAGATGTTCTCTGCAAAAACAATATCCGCAAAACTCCTACAAAAATCTGCAATAGTGGCATAGCGGAAAACAATCTGGAAAAGTTGGGCATGGGAAAGATATAAGATGATTTTGTGGCTAACTTGTAGAGGAAATTTACCAACTGTTGCTTTCCCGAATACAAGAGGGATTCATGCGGATAACCAATGTTTGTTATGTGAAGAAAAAGGGCGGGATCACTCGCCAACATCCGTTCTTCTTTGGCCCCTTCTCCAGCTCTATTTGGGGCTCAATACTCCAATGGTCCAAGTTACAACCGAGAAGATGGAGGCTAGAAGAGGAATTGCACTGGTTCGTGCACGGATGCAAGGGCAACACACAACAGAATCAATGGCTTAGATCCGTCTTTGCATGGACAGCGTATGAACTGTGGAGAGAAAGATATCTGCACAAACATCAGCACAAACAACGGACTCCAACAGTGATCATTAGACAAATTTAGTATACATGTAGTGTGAGAGCGGATAAGTATGATGTGAAATGGGATGATCTTGTAAACATCTCTTACTAGCTTTATATGTTTTGTCATTGCTATTTTTGGAAAAATTAAATGATAATTATTTACTTTTTCCAAAAAAAAAATATTATACTATTTTAATAATTAAAGTAGAGTATACAATCTAATTTTTTAAAAATTATTTTAATAAATAATTTATGTAACCGACCACATAATAAAAAAAATTATAAATTTTTAATTATGATATACTAATTTAGACATGAAATTTGATGATAAAAAAATACATTGATATTATACTTCAATATTTAAAAAATTAAATTATTTTAAAATAATTTAACTAACTTAGTAATGAAATTTGATGATAAAAATTACAATAATATTATAATAATGTACTAATTTAAAAAAATTAAAGTAGAGTATAAAATGTAATTTCCCAAATTCATTTCAATATATAAGTTATGTAACCCACTACATAATCAAAAACAATTTAAAAGAATAACTTTAAAAATAATAGAATTTAATAATAAAATTAGATTGTATAATATAATTTTTTCAAATTCATTTTGGTCTGAAATTTATCTAACTACCTACATAATCCAAAAATATTAAACTGTTTCAATTGTGATATAATAATTTAGTGATAAAATTTAATAATAATAAATTACATTACATTAATACTTATACTTAAATATTATACTCAAACATGATTAATATAAATATTATTAGCATGACTAATATAAATTATTACTTTTAAAATTATTATTAATATTTCCTCTCTTGAACTCTTGAATTTCTATACCTTCCATGGATGTATAAGTTACATGTTTTTAATGAGTTTAATGTTTTTATATCCAATTTATTGTTTAATTTATTAATAGTAATACTTATTTACAATATCATCAATGCACCATAACTGATTTACTCCTACTAACAATGGCTATCCTTATTCCTACATAATAAAACAAATTATTAAAAAAATTAAAAGAAATATTTTTATATTAACTATTTAAAGATATGTATATCTACTTATATTCTTTTAACTTATTATTAGTTTTTATTGGTATAAATTAATTAAAAATAATAAAATTAAAAATAAATAATTATAAAAATAAAATTAATTAATACCCTTGCTTAGTAAGGGGTATAACCCTAGTATATATTAAAAGTTAGGTAGAGTTCATATATGAATGATATGTAAGATTGTCACGTACGATGTCATGTAATAGATCATTAATGATTGTAGCTAAATAAAGATAGTTTGCTTGCAAAAAAATTAAAATAATAAATTATTAAATTATATTAAAAAAACTATCCAACTACCCAAAAACTTTACATTACCAATGTAATAATTATATATGTCATAAACAAATAGTTAAATAAATTATTATTAAAAAAGGACGTATATAAATTCCTAAAAATAAACAATGATAATTATAATGACATTAATATATTAAAGGATTTTTTATACATAAATTGTAATTTGTATCGCTATTTAGAAAGAATGAAAAAGAATCCTAATATTTTATTTAATATCCTACTTGATATGAAGAAAATTATAGTCAGTTATAACTCTCTTAATTGCTCATAAAAGAGATTTATATAATAATAATTAAATTTAAAATAATAAAAACTTAAAAATATTATTATATTTTTTAAAAATTGTGTACGAAAATATTAATAAAATTTAAAAAAGTTTACCTTAAATCCCTGGATAGCAAGGATATAGGCCTAGTTTGTTTAATATAAGTGAATTATGATTATCATAAAGCCAAGTTAGAAAAGACATCATAAGTTTCCAAGCACACAAATTATATCTATAAGTACATAGGTTAATGAGATATAGAAATTATCATTTTTTTTCTATTAGTAGAAGTATTAAAGGTACTTGAGCTAGACAAATTTCAGCAACTACAATATACTTCAAAACAAATAGGAAAATTTTCAACAATGGCAATGACATATGTAAGCCAACATCGAAAAATTGTCAGCTAAAAAGTCAATTTAATAACTTTTCTTCTAAAAATGTGATGAGTTTTTCTATTTCCGTATGACTTGTCATGACTTTTTTTACACAATCTTTTCACTTTCTCGCTCCTCATCGTTACACCTCCAATTTTATGGTCACAAGAACAATTTCATGAGAATGGCAATTTCTCTTTTGTAGCCCACCAAATCCAAGCATATTGGAAGAAAATGTTGCCCCCAAATCTCGTACACAATTTTGTGATTTGTTTTGAAAGTCGAGTTTCAAGAATGGATGCCATCGATTCCTCCACCTACTCAATAGCCCAAATAAAATCAACTCTTTTGGTCTCCTTACTGCCACTAAGTAGAATGGAGCCACCAATTCAAAGTTGAAGTGATACCCCTTCCTGAATCACCAATTGAAATAATGTCCAGTCATGGCTTTCTTTTTCAAACCTTCAGTACCCTCTCTGTTTTCAATTTATCCACCCCCAATATCATGATCACCTTAGCTTTGATGCTCGACCAAATCTTCAACACAATTCTTTTGCTCAGAGATGCAAAATATACAGAGACCAACACTTGTGTAAATAAGAATTATGTCACCAACAACAGTATCCATAACTCCACCAACTTATGGTCTGGATCTGACACTGTTATCTTCAATCCTCCACCGAGTCACGACTCAAGCTGCTTAGATTGAGCTTTGTTGTTGATCTCTGCATGTTTCCCTACTCAATACTTTTTGTTTTTCTTTAAAGATCTTGTTAATTGTGCAACTACAACACTTCCATTCTCTATCACTTCTAACTCCAGGAGTTTCTCCCAATGTGAAGGGATTCTTTTGCTATTTGCTGAAAACTATCTGATGACTTACTGCTTGACTGTGATGTTCGTTCTTTCCTTTTAGCTTCTGCGAAGATTTATTTCTTGATCAAACAACTTTCTTCCTTCTTGTCAGCTTTCTTTTTCTTACTTCCAATTTATTTTGGAAGCTTTTTTTAACCCTCCTTACTTCTTTCTAAGCTTTTTGGATGTCAAGGTCAACCTTCAAAGCCTGGGGGCTTTGATAACTCTTCACTGTCCTCTTGAGTTTGAATTTCCTTCACCTCCAGCATTTATTTCGTTCTAAAGATTGGAAATTAAGATCAATTGTTACACCAGGAAGGTTCTCAAAACCTGGGGGTAGATAAATTGTATTTTGTTGTTTTTGGAAATGTCGATAAGAATTAACCTTTGCTTGTTGGTGTTCCTCCTCAACTTCCAAGGGACTCCAAAAATTTCTATCCACACAATTCCTGATTCACATAATTCATATTTATCCCATCTCTTCCCATATTTAATTCTAGCCACTTATTTTTTCTAGTTAAGATCAAAATTATAATTGTAGTCTTTCAATTGAAAAAATATTATAAAATTAAATAAAATATTAATTCTAAAACTTGTTAATATGTTTAAAATATTATTGCTATGAAAAAGAAAAGAAATTTTCGTATATTTAAATTTTAATAAGTCCCAAAATAATATTTTCTTCAATCTATATAATATTTTTTATTTCAACAAGGGCAATTTACAGTTTTTATGGAAATTATAAAATGGCTAAAATTAAATGTGACACATATATTGACTAAAATTACTTTTAGTTGTGGGGGTTGTTGTCGAGAACGATAATAATGCTTCCATCAAATTTTTAAAGGTAAAAAAATCCTACATCTTTGATTTTTAAAAAATCCCTACTTCCAAAATATTTCCACATAATAATAGTGTTTTGTAAATATAAGATGCCCATTCAGATAATAGCCGTCATTAATTAGCAGTATTAACCTGAAAACGAATTATTGAAAAAAAGAAAAGAAAAAATGAGTCTTCTTTCTTATTATGATTAATGTCAAAAAGAGATAAATAAATACAATCATCATATGGTGCAAGTTGTAAACAACTGATCATATGGTGGAATTATAAGATATATTTTGTTATAAGACACGTATCATTTATTTTAATTACTTAAGTATAAACATAAATTTATTAAAATAAAAATAACCCATCAATAAAGAGGTATACAGCATCGTCAGGGGATGAAATATATCAAAAAATTGAGCAAAAATAATGAACTAGGAACTAAACAACCTGGTTCTAATTTGGACGCCAAAAATGTTCAGTAATTGGGCTGTAGAGTGAGTTTTTTAAAACGCTAAATAGGCCTATCCACTCGGCCTCTTATCTCGAGTGAAGTTTAAAGGGCAGATTCAACCGGATAGGGGATGTCAATCTTTTACTACACCCAACACACAAATTCCTCAAATGAGGATTTTTGCCCACCTAGAACTGAACCTGAGTGGGGAGGCTAGGAATAGGCCACTCACCTCTCAACAAGTTGTAGAGTGGTTGTTTTTCTAATTATTTTTCACGTTAATTATTTGGATTTTGTGAGAGATTGAGTGTATATAAATATGGAAAAGTATAATTGTATCAACAAAATATATACCAAAATACACTAACATATTATGATTGATTGATTTTATTTTTTATTTTTTAAACTTTTCAATTTTCACAATCATTGTAAATACACTTACAAAATGGACACTAAATTAACACTATCGGAATGTATTGATGTATATTTTATAGGTGCATTTATAACTTTTCTTATTATTTTAATGACGATATATTCTATATGATTGCGCCATGTCATATAACTGTCAATTTAATGTTCATTTTAAAAATGTGTTCGTAATCATTATATAAACTAGTGTGAATCCCGTGTTTCGCACGGATATGTGTTATTATTTGAGTTGTTGATGTACTATTATAAATATTAAATATATATTTCTTGTTAAATTATAAATATTAACCTTAGAATATATATGGTTGCTTTATAATCTAAAAGTAATTATTAGGAGAAATAATGTAAATTTTGAGTTACTTAATGAAAGAAAATAATTCTTCATCATGTGAACCTATAAAATAACTTTCCAACTTATCATTTTCTCCAACCACATTTTAAAGTTGAGACGTATCTTTACTTTGTTAGCACTAAACTCCTTTAAATATATGTGTTTATTATTGGATCTTTTTGTATAAGTATCTCACATGTTACTATTCGATTATATCTAGAATTTGAACATATCATAATAATATCATTACTCACTATATATAAAATAAACACATGTGATTATATATATAGTAAGAAAATCAAACATCAAGATAATGAAATACAAAACTATTAATTTATTTTCAAAATAGTGTCCTACATTTGTCAACCTTACTTGTCTTCTCATCGCTATACTCGCTATAAAACCCCTAGGTTGATAATGGAGATAAAGACCATTATTCAAGACTAATCACTCAATTGAGTAGTAGTTGATTGCTTCTTATAAAGGAAATTTTTTGATAGAAAAAAATAGCATATAGTGTTGTGTAAGCCACTTATCCCATATCTTAGAATTTTTATCCTTTTATAATAACAAAAAATAAAGTTTTGAATAAATATATTTCATAAACATGATATAGATTATATATGCGGATAAACAAATAACAACTTGGATCAAATTTTTATCATAATAAGAAAAATGTTAAATATAATCAATATAATTTCCCCTACTAATTGCTAACTTAATAAAATTCATATTCTTATAACTGAACATATGCAATAAAATAAAAATAAATGAATGGTTAAAATTTTTTAAAATAAATTAAATTATAATTATTATAATACTATATTATAATTATCATAATTTATTTAATTTATTTAAGTTTCAATACCGGAATTAATAGATATATTATATTATAGTTTTTTTTTTTTTGCAATAGTTAGATTAATTATATACAATAAATATTATTTTTATTAAGAATTTTAAAAAAATTTAATTTTACAATTGTTGAAGTAATAGACTAATCCTTCAAAAAAAATATAGGTAATAAAATATAATGTTGCTTATGGTTATAATTAAAATTTATTGGTAATAAACTGTAATTATTTTTTAGCAAAATTAAGTGTGATTGATGATCATAGTCATTCAAGAGTAGTAAATGGACTTTATTTCACTTATAATTAAAATTTATAGGTAATAAAGTTGTAACGCCCCAACCCGTAATCACCGGTATTAGACTAAACAAGCCGCTAGCCGATGATTAGCGCAGCGGAAAGGAAGGTCGGGAGTCGTCACCGCCGCCCATGTCCGTAGACAGGGCGAGGCTTGGTCCGATGGTGCTAATAATGTAAATATATAACTTAGCGATGGGCAATTAATAAAAGATACAACTGAAACTTATAAATATTTACAAACGGTAACACGACCCCGGATTGACGAGACGACTTTCCTAATTACTAAACCAACCAACAGGTCTCCCTGCCAGCCGCTACGTCCAAGTATTTACCTCCCGGGATTTCTGAAAATTACCTAAAACAAAACAAGAAATATTTTCGCAATGTGAGTCGAAACTCAATACGCTCATTATTATGCGAGTAAAATATAAGTTAGAAATATTTGGGTTGAGCATATGCATTTCAATTCATTTTATAAATGAGGGAGAGTGAATAACTTAAAACGATTGCCAATTGATTATCCGTGTGGTTACCCGTACGTTCATCGATTATGCCTTTCAAGTTTTCATTCAAAAATCAAGGTCGGATATGACCGCCATTAACAACCAACAAAGAATCATTTGCAACAGTATTTGCCATGTTAAAGTGGACCCGCCCATTGATACTTTACCATTGTTCAAAGTCGACACACCGTAAGCTGCGCCGCATCAACTGGACTTCCCGATCGGTCCGGGTGTATACACATTTAGGGAGTTAGAATGAATGACTTTGCCGGGGCCCATGGGCGGCGGTGACGACTCCCGACCTTCTTTTCCGCTGCGCTAATCATCGGCTAGCGGCTTGTTTAGTCTAATACCGGTGATTACGGGTTGGGGGCGTTACGTAAGTGGTATCGAGCCTAGGTTTAAGAAAGTCCTGCGAGCCATATAAAAGTTACGCCGATCAAGGTAGGTCTAGGAAATATAAGTATTAATTACTTAGCATATAATTAAATTCTTGGTTATCGTAAACTAATTTTTGACCTCGTATTTAAGATTATGAAGCTATATATTTACTTTGTTACTAACCTATAAGATTAACTATTGATTTTGGTCGTTTTAGATGGCATACCCGATGGACCCATACTTCATGGTCATGGTACCCGGCACCTTGATGGTAGACCACATTTTTCACCTACGAGTCATGCATGCTCCAAAGCATGCAAAACCCCGCTCCGTATTCCACAACTCACTAGTCCGGGCGCACTGTCTTCCGTGCACCTTACCCCGGTAGAGTCGTGGGTACACTTCCGATAGTGCTACCACCATTTTATGACCACGGGAGATCCCGGGCTGATCTCGAGAGATTCCTAGGCCATGGGGCCTGGACTGTGATTACTTATGAGCTAACTATGCGTGACTGGATGGAGCGTATGGGAGCTCCGTCACAGTGATACCTGTGATCTTTCCGGAGTTATTCATACCACCTTCACCACCGGCCTCACCACCAGTCTCACCACCGGTCTCACCACCACCACCGTCACCTGAGCAAGGGGCGGAGCCCGAGTTACCTAACCCACCTGCAGGGGGTTCCGAGGAGGCCGCCGAGTCACCTCCATTAACTCCTAACCCATCCGACAGCTCGGGTAGTGTTCACATACTGGTGGATGTCCCCGAGTCACCTGAACTCATAGCGGTGGAAACAGAAGAAGAGGAGGAGGACCCGGAAGAGGAGCCGGAAGGGCCTGAGATAGAGGTCGTAGAAATCAGCTCGGAGTCAGAAAGTGCGGACTCCAATGACCCGGATTACGACCCCCACGGCGGCCATTAGGTTGTGCTCTTTAAAATCCGTATGGTAGGACCAAGATTATCGGAATTGTAACCAAAATCTTTTGTATAGGGTTAGTATAGGAAACTTGTACATGTAACCAACTTACAGAAAGCAATCGCCTATGGAATTTTTGAAACCTTAGGCAAGACAACTTAGGATTGTAAATTAGAAGGTGTAATTATAAACTAGTATACATAAATATTAGCCTTTTATGTATCTCATTATAAGCATCTTTTGTTTTGGCTTATAATATTTCTTAGAAAATAGTACTATAAGAGAGCGATAATCTCGCTATAGTAAGGGTAATTACATTTTGTTTTGTAGAATGTCTCGAGCTACAAACCACAGCCAAGAAAGGAGTAATGAACCGGAAGAAGGAGGAGGAAACTCGACCTTCGACCTTAATGAGGTTCCTGCCAACTCTTATCGGAAAGCAACCAAACACACTTTATCGCCCATATCCATTCAAACTCACCAGGAAGTGTCAACCCTATGCATTGGGGAAACCTTATTCACAAATTATTACAAAGGATACCTACAGCCCCAGCAGAAACCTCCAACAACATGAAAAAGTGGGCAGATAGGGTAGCCAAGAGAAACCCTAAGATATATACTGGAAAAATCAATCCAGTGGAATTGGAAGATTGGATTAGGAATCGGAGAAAATTTTCACGAGTTATAGAGGTCCTTGAGGATAAAAAGCTGGATATAGGAACCTTCTATCTGTCCGGAGAAGCGGATATATGGTGGAGTACAATTAAGGAAAAATGCCAAGGGCCCAAATTCACATGGCCCAAATTTCGGAGGTAGGGTCGATTTTACCTCGCATCGGTTCAACATAAGAAGGAGAAGGAGTTTTTAGAACTCAAGATGACGAGAAAATATGACAGTGATGCAATATACTGCTAAGTTCAATGAATTGGCCCGATTCGCCCAAGACTTTGTGGCCACTGAAAGAATGAAGATGTTGAGATACGAAGAGGGATTGGCCCTATTTATACGGCACCAGCTGGCTGGGCAACCAATTAAGACTACTCGGGAGTCATATGAAAGGGCAGCTGAAGTAGAGAGGATAAAGACAGAACTCGGGGTTTATAGCATGGGAAATTCTAAAAGAAAATGGGATGATCAAGGAAGTCGAATCAGAATAAGAATAGCGCAAAGACCAACCCCAACCAAAACAAAAGCCCCACTAGTCCGGAACCATGTGGAAAATGTGGTCGGACCAATCATTCCACAACAGATTGTAGGATGGGAACGAACAAGTGCATTTGGTGTGGAAGCACCGAACACCGAGTATCTAATTGTCCAAAGAGGCAAAAGGCTGTGGACGAAGGGACGACAAAGTCCATATCCAATCTACGCACGGAGGCAACACGAGCTAACCCTACTCATCCGAGTCGAGTATAGTTTCTAACGAAAAGAGTCACGAATAAGACAGGTACACCATAGAACTCTATTCTAAATCTAGATTTCTAGCCTTATTTACTTTATATACTAACTAAACCAAAATCCTTATATTATTAGTCAACCCGATAATTTCGACAAGTCTATCAAGGGCAAAGTGGTAAATGCCCATTTCTTTATAAGAAAGACTTTAGCAACTGTAAACTGGAAAGAGAGTTACCACCTAATCTTGGAAAGTTACAATCTTAGGATACTACCAAAAGTTATCAGATTATGGAAGTTGAGAAACAATTGGGAAACACTTTGATCAAGTATTCTACTTTGAGAGACATTCATGATGAGCAGGAAGAAGAAATAGAACCTTATAAACTCTAAGACTCCCTCGGGGTTAACCAATACTAAATTTACAAGTTAAACGAACAGAAGTAATAGATGATGTTTGTTCATTTGAGGTACATTAGCAAGAAAGAAGAATTTGTGCGGAGAAAACATTTAAGTATGCACTTGGGTTAAGGAAAAGAAGGTGGCGACCTGATATTTGAGGTAATCATACATAGAGTTCAAGAGAAGATCAATATCAAATACCAACAAGTACCAAACTATTGAGTTAGCCAATGAGATAGGTAATGAAGAAATTATTGGGAGCACGAGCCTAACTACCTATATAAGATGATTGGGAATTTAGCGGAATATCCTGCCTCATGACTACCCGTAAGGTTTATATACTATAATTTTGGGAATGTATCTATCTCAAGGTTAAGCATCATCTTACTTGCAAGTTTCGAGGACGAAACTTAGTTTAAGGGGAAGGACTGTAACAACCCGTCCCTAATTATGACGTATTATCATAACCCCTCAATTAAAAGAGCACGTACATTTCAATTCCAAGATATTTTCATATCATGTTATATATCTACATGTATCAAATTTATTTTTACACGACCCAAACGTAAACGGCGACGATGGATGGCCAATATTTATGGTATAATTCAGAAAAGTATCAACTCCCAAATATTATTTATGCTTATAATCCATACACAATCCTTTCAATTATAAATATTTAATATAAATCCAATTTTTATAAATATTTTTATATATAGCTATTCATACATATATATGCGCATATAAATATACTTCACACAACTCTACTTGAACACATTTTTAAGTACATAAGCCTCTAACGTCAATTGCTACTAATAAGGTTAACCAAATTTTACTTAATAAAACAAAAGCAAATGATAAAATTTATATTAGCAAAAAAAATAATAATAATAAAAATAATTATGAGAAAAATAACAAAAAATAATAATAATAATAGAAAAGAACGCAGCTGATGAGATTAGTGATAATGAAATAATAAAAATAATAAAAATGGATTATTATGATATTTTTAGGAGTCAACTGGGACCTTGACACCCTAATTACACCATACAAGGTTTAGCAATTGACAAATCATTAGGTTAAGCATGCATCATTAACAATTGTCATCAGCAAAATCCAACCTATGCCAGCAAACCATGCAGATCATCCTGGAAATCCAGTATAAATAGGGTCAAATTAGCAGAAAATTTGGGCCTAAACACTCATTTTCAGCAATTTCTCTCTCCTCTGAAAGCTTACCATCAGCACCATTTCGGCCACTTCCACAGGCCACAACCGACCTCCTCCATCAACCATAACTAACCATAACTCTTCTCCACACTGCACTGAACAAGAATCATCTTTCCGACCATAATTCCGGCCACCCTATCGCCGGAAAACTGTCCATGAAACCACCCTGATCACCAACTTCTCACCATCACCTTTCACCTTTACATATTCTCCCTCTCACCTCCGACCACCCTCAACAACTCCGGCCAGCACCCCTCCGGCAGCCCAGCCCCTCCATAGCCGCCGACCACCCATCACCGGCCGACCACCGTCCACCAAGCCACCATAAACAACCACCCTCCAAACCCTTCAAATAACTCAAACCACCAAGCAACCTCTCCTTTTTCCACACCACCCCACGGCCGGCAGAAAAATAGAGCAAAGGTGGTGGTTGTAGGTGGAATCCGGTGGCATCAGGACGGTGTTCCGGTTGTTGGCGGTGGCGCCGGTGCTCGGTGGTGGTCCTTGGCGGCAGTGGCAGTGGTGGTGGTGGTGGGTTTTTGAGAAAGATGGATTTTAGGGCATAAAGAGAGAGAGAGTGTGTATGTGCTTGGTGGCTGCAGTGGTGGTGCGGGGTGGCTGCCGGCGGCGCCTGCAGGTGGTGGTGGTTATGTTCCCGGTCGGTGGTCAGGTGGTGGCCGGCCGTGGGTGGTGTGCAAAAAGGAGAGTTTGCTTGGTGGTTTGAGTTATTTGAAGGGTTTGGAGGGTGGTTGTTTTTGGTGGTTTGGTGGACGGTGGTCGGTCGGTGATGGGTGGTCGGCAGCTCTGGAGGGGCTGGGATGCCGGAGGGGTGCTGGCCGGAGTTGTTGAGGGTGGTCGGAGGTGAGAGGGAGAATATGTAAAGGTGAAAGGTGATGGTGAGAAGTTGGTGAGCAGGGTGGTTTTAGGGAAGTTTTCCGGCGATATGGTGGCCGGAATGATGGTCGGAAAGATGATTCTTGTTCAGTGCAGCGTGGAGAAGAGTTATGGTTGTTATGGTCAATGGAGGAGGTCGGGTGTGGCCTGTGGAAGTGGCCGAAATGGTGCTGATGGTAAGCTTTCAGAGGAGAGAGATATTGCTGAAAATGAGTGTTTAGGCCCAAATTTTCTGCTAATTTGACCCTATTTATATTGGATTTCCAGATGATCTGCATGGTTTGCTGGCATAGGTTGGGTTTTGCTGATGACAATTGTTAATGATGCATGCTTAACCTAATGATTTGTCAATTGCTAAACCTTGCTTGGTGTAATTAGGGTGTCAAGGTCCCATTTGACCCCTAAAAATATCATAATAATCCATTTTTATTATTTTTATTATTTTATTATTACTAATCTCATCAGCTGTGTTCTTTTCTATTATTATTATTTTTTTTGTTATTTTTTCATAATTATTTTTATTATTATTTTTTTTTGCTAATATAAATTTTATCATTTGCTTTTGTTTTATTAAGTAAAATTTGGTTAACCTTATTAGTAGCAATTGACGTTAGAGGCTTATGTACTTAAAAATGTGTTCAAGTAGAGTTGTGTGAAGTATATTTATATGCGCATATATATATATGTATGAATAGCTATATATAAAAATATTTATAAAAATTAGATTTATATTAAATATTTATAATTGAAAGGATTGTGTATGGATTATAAGCATAAATAATATTTGGGAGTTGATACTTTCTGAATTATACCATAAATATTGGTCATCCATCGTCGCCGTTTACGTTTGGGTCCTGTAAAAATAAATTTGATACATGTAGATATATAACATAATATGAAAATATCTTGAAATTGAAATGTACGTGCTCTTTTTAATTGAGGGGTTATGATAATACGTCATAATTAGGGACGGGTTGTTACAAAAGTGGGTGTTCCAAAACAGCTTTGATAATATAGAAAAAAAAGATAAAACAAAAGGAATCGTGATGTGTTAAATGTCTAGTCCATAAAAATTACTTAGTTTTAATATATATATATATATATATATATATATATATATATATATATATATATATATTGCTCCAAGAGAAAAGTGGAATAGATGTAAATTAAGCGCTAACTGTGACACAAAACATGGCACCGAAGTACACTCCACCTTTTCTTTTTGGCTTCTTTTGTTCTGGATGGGGTTTCTTTTTTCTTTTTACCATGCCCAGAAAGTTATCAATGTTTTTCTTAAATTTTTTTAATATAGTTATCGAGGGGTTGTCTGAAAGTAGAAGCTTTTGGGGGTAGAAACAAACTCTTTTAATTCTTAACCCCTTCTTGCAAGACGGTGCCTCGCCAAAAAGTAGGAATAGAGAATCGGAAAAATTCAAGCTTCCCTCCAATGGGGTTGACCCTGTCCCTCTTTTCTCCCATTTGTTTAGGATTTTTCATTTGCTGCCGGAAAGTTAACCGGTCAGCTTGTTGAACTAGGTGGTGTAATTAACAGACAACAAGGGCTAATAAAAATTTGATTTGATTCTTTCCCTTTTTTTTAATGAATTAGTGGCTCTGATAACACATGAAGAATTTAAGTTTATGTGACTCACCTAATTTGGGAGCTCTGCTGCTATATTTATAAGAGTAATTATATAAGCAAAAATTACGTCATTAGTCCTTGTCCTCTATTACACCCCTCAATATGTATAGAAGGAGAGCGAACGAACAAATTAGATTTAAGAAACAAAAATTGAGAAGAAGATAACCTCTTAGTAAAAATATCAGCCAACCGAAAACTAGTAGGAACATATCCGACAACAAAATCACCAGCAGGCGAGTATTGATTTTCATGAGACTTTCTCTCCCATTGTTTATCCAACCATGATTCGCCTTGTCTTATCTCTGGCCATTTCTCATAATTGGTGTATCAGTCAACTTAATGTAAAGAATATTTTTCTTCATGGCATTCTTGCGAAATTGTTTACATGCGCCAACCCCTTGGTTTTGTTGATTCTCTTTATCCCAACCATATGCGTCGTTTGCAAAAAAAGCTATATATGATCTCGAAGAAAGCTCCTCGAGCTTGGTTTCATCGTTTCGGTTCCTTTCTGCTCATGCATGGTTTCTCATGCGAGTCAATCCGACCCATCCATATTCGTTCTCCATTCTTCCTCTCGGACACTTATTCTCCTTTTTTATATTGATGACATTATTCTTAGTTGTAGCTCCACACACTTTCTTTTCTCATTCATTGACACTGTCTCTCGTCATTTTGCCATGAAGGATCTTGGGGATTTGCATTACTTTCTTAGTGTGCAAGTCTCTCGTCTTCCATCCGGGCTCCTTCTTTCTTAACATAAATACACTTTTAATCTCCTCAAAAGTTCCACTTGCATACCTGCAAACCTGTGCGCACCCCTATTGTAGCTCGTACCACTCTCTCCCTCTCATATGGTGAGTTACTTGCAGACCCCACCGAGTACGAAGTATGGTAGGTGCTCTACAATATTTGACTATGACACGTCCTGATATTGCATATGCAATTCATGTAGTTTGATAGTTCATGCATGCCCCCGGACCACTCATCTCTTGGTTGTCAAGCGTATTGTTAGGTACTTGCAGGGTACTACCACTAATGGGATTCTTCTTCGTCCTGTTGTTACTCCTGCCCTCATTGTTGCCTATTCTAATATTGAAGTGGGTGTAGGAAATGAACCATTTTAGGAGTGGTAGAGGTAACTTTTAGGCTGGATTAATACTTGGAGGAAGGCAGCAAGGAGCCATTTGAATTTTTTAAAAATGATGTGGCGTCGGGATGGTTTTTTGTAGCACAAGCATCCATGCATATAACACGATTGAATTAATTGATCTCAATATAAAAGACTATAAGTTTAGCTTACGTAATATGTCAGATATTTAATAGCCATACGATGATCTTCTATCAATAAAAAAATCATCTTCAATTTTTTTTTAGGGTAAATATCTTAAAATTGGTCTCTTCATAAACTGCAGGTAGACATGTTTGTAAAAACAAAACTGCCTACATTTTGATTATTAAAAAGTTATAATTATGATTACACTGCATCAAACCACACATTATATAAGAAGAGTTGGTTGCTGAAATTAGATCGGAGAATTAATCTATTTGGAACCTCTCACTGGAAAGCCATCGTAAGATAGAATACCTTGTCATCATTTGCAAATGACACTTTCACCTTTTATTAAATCAAAACATAGCATACTATAATAGGCCTAGCAAAACTAACCTCAAACCCGAAATCCGAATCAAATGATCCATGTCCGACCCAACACCCGAGACATACTCATGTGAAAGTGAAACAAAAACCAGGATTGAGCCGAACTTGACTCGAAATTTCCAACAAAGCTGTCTCTTTTATAAAACAAGCTCATTGGCACAAACTTCAATTGACTCCAAATCAACCTGAACAAAAAATCACCCAACCTAAATGAGAACTAACCCAAACTCACATTAACACGAAATATAACCAAATATAAAGTTAATCTAACTTGTACCTGAATTGAACGACCAGTTTGCCAAGTCTAGATGTGACCAATGAGTAGGCAAACTAGTCAACTCTAAGAAGTCTGTCATTCTACAACCAAGGTACTTAGATCGCATGATTTCAAACGAATGGCAAAGAAACACTTTTTATGCATGCGCAATTGGTAAATATTACATATAGAATGCAAGGATGCAAAATGAATGCGAATCAAAACAAGGAGGAATATAATTCAGCGTTTTGAACTTCGAAAACATACATGCATAGATCTTGATACAATTCACAAGAACCTGGCATAGTCAAACGACACATTGACAATAGGAGGAATTAAAGTCCGAACAGGACAACACAAGTTTAAACCCACCAATCCAGCATACATCCAACTTATATTATCTACAATACAAAACCAAAATGACATATAAAACTTGGACCAAAGAGTTATTTCCTTTATATGAAGCTAATTACAACGAAAGAAATACATCTATGTACATTTGTTCTTTATCTTGTGGCTAAATCTGAAAGAACTTAAATTGTCCGTCAATTTATACGCTTAATACCTTCCTCTGCTCGGGGATCCACCTCCACCACTTGAAAAGACCTGTCACGCGATCTTCGATATCTAACTCCAATATTTGTACCACTACACAATGGCGGTCTTTGGAAATCATAGACCTGGCAAAATTTCTGATCAAGTAGGTTCTGGTTTCGTCATCTTAGGTTGATGGAAGTTTGGATCGAGTCTAGTGGTTTTTCTTTACTCATGTCATGTTGGACTATTTGGATCTCTTTTCTATTGATCCAATGAGTTTGTGTCCAAAATGTATGCAGTAAAGTCCAAGAAAAGTGAGCAATATTTTCCCAGAAAAATTTGGACACGTAATCGTGGAAAAATCAGATAAATGGATTTCGAGTCAAAATAAGATGGCCATGTTTAGGTCCAAGGTGATCAGTTCCAAGTCATTCTCGTATGCTAGTTCTGCTGTGTCTTGAGAGATCCCAATTCAGGTGGCTTAAGAACAATTGCACATACTATCCTAAACTATCTAAATTATGCAGTTGAGCAAGATACATACCAAGTGGGAGTAGCTTCTCTAATATGCAAGTAAAACCAGCTCTGAAGTAACGATAATAGAGCCCTTGGGCTATATAGATCACAGGTATTGCTGTTATTCGAGGCATGGCTCTCTTTTCACTCTAACCCTTTCACCTTTGAAGTGTATATACTTCCATTTACACCCATACCTTTGGAGGGCCAACTTTTTCTTGTCTTCTTGACCAAGTTTCTCAAAAGAACGTGCCACCCTCCTGAGCGTATCTTCATCTGGTTTCACACCTAGTTCCTCCATATCTGCAAAAACCTGGAATTTTGAAGGGCAACCAAAACTCATCAACACACAATCAATGAATATTAAAGTCCCAAATCGTGAGAAATATTGGGCAACTAAGGGTGAAGAGTGAAGAAATTACTCTTACAAGCACATCTATATACATTAAAACAAAATGAACTCTCTTCTTCAATTACACATTACTCACATAATTTGCCCTTGTTTTTAGTTTTTTCATAATGATTATTAAAAGATTCTTGAATTGTTTTGAGCTCTTTTTCAGTATCCGCAACATTATTATTTTTGAATCTCCAATTTTAAAAAATAATATAAAAATAAAAGAATCTCATTTCTAATATTACCAAAGTTTTGGCAACAGTTGATAATGTAAAAGCTATTATTATTAGGTGCAATTTCATATATTTTTAGGTGGGAAAAACACGCAGGCAAATATGGTGCTAAAAACAAACTATTAAATAATGTTGAGTGCTTATATTCAATTAAAATTAATTTATGATGTACACAACTTATGAAATGTTGGATGTATTTCTTTCATAACAAGAATTATGACATTTTTCAAAGAATAGGAGTTAATATACAAATGATTTCAAAATTAAAAGAAACTCTTCTATGAAAAAAAAAAAAAACTCAACTATAAATCTCGTCATAGGTCCTTAACAGTAGTTATGAACATTAAAGAAGAACAAAATTTAGGAGCAATAAGATCACAACACAAACATAAGCAAAGAAACCCTAGTGGTTGTCAGTTTACTCAATAGGTTGCTCAGGATTCTTCCAGGACCTTGGGTTCAAATCTTACCTAAAATGGCTCTGTGCCAGGCGTTACACCAAAAGAAATGAAAACAAATTTTTTTGCTGTCAATACAAATAGGTATTGAGAAGTCAAGTTGTAAACTGGCGTACCACCAAAAAGAAAAATCTGCACATACATGAAGCCTACAGCACAATAAGATTTAGGAATCCAACTCGGCACTAAAGCAAATAAGAACTTCCCAATACTGAAAATGAGAAGAATGAACGGAACTGACAATTCAACACAGCCATGAATACAATACATCAGAACAACTCATATGAAATAGGCTGAAAACACAACTTTGGTTACCTCTATTATTTTCTCTTGCTTATGATGATGGTCATATAAAGAAATCATCCTAGAGAACAATCTCTTTGAAATAGAACGCATATGGGTATGCAAAATCATGTTCCACAGTGATCCAGCTTCATCTATTCTAGCTTCATGGTCAAACGCCAATAGCAGAGTATCATAGGTTGCCATTGTCATACCTTGTCCCTTGCTCAACATCCACTTCGCAACCTACAGAGCATTGAAGATCATTAAATATTTCATTATATGATATGTAACAAAGCTGCATTCATAACAAAATCAACCTAGAATTCCAGTTGTTCAATGAAACCAGCAGAGAAGAAAAGACCTCAATAGATAGGTTTCAATTTTGAAAACATATAGCAAAAACATTGGATCATTGTTCTCTGCTGATAGAATGCTCGGTATAGGATTAAATGGAAAAACAATCACACAACTGTCAGAAACTAGATTGCACATTATCTCCACTATATTCTATAACAATAAAATGAGTGAATATTTCACCACCCCTATTCTGTATGAATTTGATTCCTTTGCACACGCACAAGGAGCCTTCCTAATAGAAATGACTAAGAACTCCCATAAGAAATTTGTGGAAAAATCCTTCAAGGTACAAGAATAAGTAGTTATACAATGGAAAACTTCCCTCGTTTTAACTTCTCTCAACAAGTCAGACCTATAGAAAATTCGGTCCAAGGACTTATGGGGATATCCTACCCAATGTAATGCTTGTCGCCCACAGTAGAATTCAAATGATATAGTGCATTGTGTTCGTAATACCACACACTCAAAATGATAAGACAATGTTTCACGCTAGTTGGTTGCCTGCCTAGTTCATCTCACCAATCGGATCATAGAACCAGCTATATAAAGGGAGCAACATTCATGTAGTATGGGTTTCTACACTGAGGCAACTCAAGCATTTAAGTCTATCAGAAAAGTTCACACGATTACCCCCATGCTTTTTCATATGCAAAACAGCAAACATAAAATAGCGAAGTAACCTAAAAAGGAAGGTGTTCAAATTTTTTGGTTCAGTACCTGATCAAACACTAGAAAGATATTACAGCTGCAGCCTGCATACATGACTCCTGATATTGACTGGGAAAGAGCTCAAGGAATGATCCTGAGTCTATTGACATGGGATATAAGAGTACTGTAACCTTTCAGGTCAATCTAGCCAGTCACTTTGTCAATAGAGTGGAGGATAAGGACAACAAATGCCATAAGCTTCCACAATAACAGCACATTTATAGGTGGTCTCATCTAGCGAGGGAGTTGACTGATGATTCAACTGGAGACATATGGTACAGGCGTACATGTAGCTTTGGGACAAATGGAGGCTCAGGAAAAGTTGCCAATTTACTATTTGGCATTACTCAAAAATAATTGTTCCAACTTCCGATTGCTGAATCTACTGAATTTCATTCCATTCCTGAACTACTAACATGCTCATTTGCAGAAAACTGAATAATGTAAGCTTAGTTTTTCAGTCTTTCCAGCAAGGGGTGTGTGTATGTGTGGTTTTTTTAGTTTTTATTAGGATTTTTAACATTTGCGCCCTCAATGTATGTGTTAATCGTTTTTCTACCCATGATCTATGGAAAATAATTTTGAACCCCTCAACTAATGTTAATAATTTACAAGTCCTTTCTCTGATATTTATGCTAATGTGTTCATGACTGGTGGGCATTAAAATGACAAAAATGTCCAAATAAATGAGTACTGATATTTTCTTTTTGTTTAAACCTAAAATTCTCTCTCTTTTGCAGAGTCTCTCTCGCTTCTGCACTCTCCCACTTTATCTGCCTTCTCTCTCTCTCTCTCTCTCGTTAGTCTTTTGCAACCCCAAGCTTAACTTGATCAATTGGATGCTTCAAAAAATAAACTTTCTTCGCAAATTCCAAATTGCAAATCCTACAATTATCGTCCACGCAATTTGAAAACTGGAGAGAAGATGTCAAAGACGAACTTCGGTTCATTAATACCGAGGAAAGAGCTTCGAGTGTTAATGGAGAGAAGAAGATGACAGAGAGAGAGAGAGAGAGAGAGAGATGACCCATGAGAGTTGACTCCATTGCCTTTTTTTCCTTAAACCTAATGAAGCCAAAATATAAAAAAAAGATCATGGTGAAAGTGATTGGGGCAAAGTAATGAGAGGGTACTTTGGTCTTTTCAATGCTCCGATCAACTGTTTCCGCCGGTTATTTATACTTGTAATATCATAATAATGTCAGGGGGTTCAAAATCATTTTCCATAGCTCATGGGTAGAAAAATGATTAACATATACCTCGAGCGGTATGGATGTTAAAATCCGTTTTTATTATTACATATATATGATGAGAAATCCATAAAGTTTAATTATGCATATCAACAAATAATTTTATTTCCGACAATGCAGTATGCATCATAGTATGTTTCAAATGGGGACAACCTGTAATACTATCACTATGTAAAATATAAATACAACCAAAATCAAAAGTTAAGTTCATCCCACAATTTTACAATAGTTTTATTTCCATTTCTTGAGATTTGCTTCACTGTGGCTTTGAAATCTACGGTATGGTCCCTGCAATTATGCAAGTCAAGCGTATACCTTATTTTTATAAGGGTGGGTAGGGTTGCTATACTCTAACACCCCTTCCCCAGACACCCTACCTGGCAGGCCTCAAAAGGTGTGGAGGAGGATATGCATATGGATATGGACATGGATATAAATACATAATATGCATATGAGATTAGCAGGTTGGCTTATACTTCAGTTCACACAAGCACCAAGAAATTTCCAAGAACATTAGATAGAAAAATTCACATGCTCCTTTTTCACATTTTCAATTGACACGTTTGCCTTCCCTTATGCACACTCTCTCACACAACACACACAGAGGCCCCCAGATAAACCGTCACAGACAGGATGTAGACAACTTATTAGCAATCACGTACCAAAAATGCTACATATTTAGCAACAAACCATACCTGAATAACTCGCAACCATTGGCTCCTCTTTCTAAGGGTTAATGGGAACTCCAGCTCCCAGGCAGTCCATTCATCCAATGCCCTATAAATTGCTTCTTTCTCATTAGGAAGTCCAGAAACCTGCCAATGCAGTTAAAAGTAATCGTATTTTATTCAAGTCAAAGGCTTTTGTAATAGGGGAAAAATGAAGATGCTGGCTAAGAAGCAAGCACTATTCTCAGCACAAGCACACCCTCTCAGTGAAACCTCTGGATTTTTTACATCACAACTAAGAACATGAAATTGATATGCCAAACTCTAAAACTATTAGCTCAAAGGCGCACTAAGTAAATGCACCACAAGGTTCACTCAGTTCAGATAACTATGGAAGGCAGTACAAACTTACAATTCGAACTAGATTCAGTGCCTTTTGTCCAGAACCTGCAGAATCTCTGCGCTTCCACAAATGATGCTCTTTCTTCCTTGAATTCTTGATACTTCTTCTGGATGAACAGGAAAGATTATCAAATGAAAAGCTTACAGTAATGCCAGCAGTTACACCCAAGTAGGCACATCTAATCTAATGGAAAAAGTTTGATGATTTATCATCAAAGTGAAAATGGCTTTGATTCTCAAAGTAGCGCCATGTTCCACAATTACAGTTGTTATTATGCATATTACAGCTTATAAATTCAATGGAACAGAACAAAGTATCTCAACAGATAAAAGAAACGCAAATCAAAATACTACTACATTTTGAGTTCTGGTAAAATGTGAGAATGAATTGCTTACTTCTCCACAGGAGTAGCAGGATATGGCTGCTGAATAATTTGACTGTGGTTGGAGGAGCTCTGGACTTGAAAAAGAGAGATATTTACTTGATCAAGCAAAACAGAACAATTAACCTTCCAAAGCAGATGGTCCAAATATTTATTTCACTATGGTATATTTTCTTGCCTGAATCCTTGTGATACATAAAAAGAAGGCTTCTGCAAAAGAAAATTTGTACTTCCAGACCATGAGGCAATTCCTATCATCTTTATCTAAGAAATCAATGTAAAATCTTATTAATACAAACAATGAAACAACAGTTTAAACAAAACCTTCAAAGAAAGAAAAATAAAAAACTGAAAAGAGTATCAAGGCAAAGAGACCTGAACTGGGATGTGTTTAAGAACCATCTTTCATGTAGAATCAAGCATCATCTTTCTAACTTCTGGAAGGGGAGAATTTCTTGAACCACATGGAAAATTTCTTGAACCACATGCCTGCTTTTCAAAGTAACCAAATAATGAAGACCATGATATATTGACCATAACATGACAACTACAAGCCATTTTAGACAGAAATGGATCTACCATTTCAACAAAAGCAAGATCTGCAACTAAGTAACAAAATGCAATATAAAATATATAATGTAATACTATATAAGACAACTATTTTTTTTTTTTGGTGTGAATGCAATATAATACAATATAGCATAACATAATATAATGCAACATACCCTAGAAGTAAAAATTAGATAATTATTATTACCCCAACATACAATCCACACAATCGAATCATTGTGTAGCAAGTTCTTGTGGAGTGGAAGCATTGAGGAGAAAAAATGACACTTGTGAGTTGGAAAAGCACATGTCAACCGTATCAGCATGGGGGCCTAAACTTCAAAGAAGTTCTAGCCTGGAACAAAGCATTATACACAAAATGGATTTGGAAACTGACACATTCAGTTTCAGTCACATTCAGTTTGAGTTTTCAGTCAGTGGGCTCCAGCATATAGCTGCGGGAATAGATGTGTTTGCTGCACAGAGAGCCGTAATATTGATGCTTGGGGCTAGAGGAAAATGCTTGCAGTGAGGGATGACTTAGCTCAATGCTTGGGTAGTGCTGTACAAGCCAGGGAATGGATAGTGCAGCAAAGATATTCTTTGCAGAAACAATATACGCGAAACTCCTACAAAAATCTACAAGAGTGGCATGGTGAAAAACAATATGGAAAAGTTGGGCATCGGAAAGATATAAGATGATTTTGTGGCTGACTTGCCAAGGAAAATTACCAATTGTTGCTTTACTCAATACAAGAGGGATTCATGCGGATAACCAATGTTTGTTATGCGAAGAAAAAGGGCAGGATCACTGCCAACATTTGTTCTTTTTTGTCCCTTCTCAAGCTCTATCTGAGGCTCAATACTTCAATGGTCCAAATTACAACCGAGAAGATGGAGGCTAGAAGAGGAATTGCACTGGTTCGTGCACAGATGCAAGGGCAACACACAAAAGAAACAATGGCTTAGATCCGTCTTTGCAGGACAGTGTACGAGTATATGAATGAACTGTGGAGAGAAAGATGTCTACGCAAACATCAGCACAAACAACGAACTCCAACGGTGATCATTAGACAAATTCAGTATACATGTAATGTGAGAGCGGAGAGCGGATAAGTATGTTGTGAAATGGGATGATCTAGTCTTGTAAACATCTCTTACTAGCTTTGTATGCTTTGACACTCCTACTTTGGGAAAGTTAAATGATAATTATTTACTTTTTCCCAAAAAAGAAATAGATAATTAATGAATGTTATGCTTTATAACTTCCGCTACAAGATCTCTCATCCCTCCATTCTACTTAATTCTTATGATCTTCGCACAAAAACAGTAGAAGACATTATCTAGATGTTGCATATCATTATCTCCATCTTAAACTCGTCTTTATGGTGCCTTTTCCATGTCTCAAAATGCTTTGAAGTAGATGTACCCTTCAGGAAAAGAAAGGGCACCTCGAACAGGCTCATCAATCTCCAATATTGTGGAATCTATAACAAAGAAGCTCAAGAAAAACGTAAGCTGTAAGAAAACGATGAGGAAAAAATGGATTCTTTCTTTGCAATCAAGATAGAATTTCATTTTCACCAGGATGATAAAGATTTAGGAGTTAACTGTTTGCACCCTCTAACCTCCATTTTTATTGGTTAAATTAATTTAAAAATTAATCAGAATAACAAAATTTGGTCGGGCATTTGGATATGCATTACATTACACAACCAAATATACAATTTATCATTAGATAGAGTCATCAGCAAATATACAATTCTTCAAGTAATTAATAAATTACCTGATAAAAAAGCACACATAAATATTAAAATTTCTGTTTATATATTGACCTCTAAATCAAGGTCATCACTAAGGGGCAATGGTGTGACGGTCACGTAGGACATGATTCAACTTATCAATGAATTGAAGGTCAATTACCTTTCAGAGAAATTGGTGTTCTGTTACATCTTTTAGGATGAGCAACATGATTGTGCTATGCATTTTGACAAAATCACAGCTAAGGTGAGGGTGGGTTTGGAGGAGCAGCAACATTTCTTGCACAGGCAGCAGTGTTTTTGTTAACTCGGCGTTGATGGGGGTTACTACCTCTGCCGTAATCTTTTATTTTATACTAGGTAGCCTTGAAAGAAAGTGAGGAAATATTTTCAACATACTGATGGGGAGCTACTAACACACATCCCAGACACCACTAGCAGCTTGTGTCTGGGTGTGTCAAGGATCATATGCACTCTGGAACAATTGTACAAAGTCCTTTGCCAAACCAACTCGGGCAGATGCAACCCAGAAATATAATTTATAGATTAGATCGATTCATCAGTACCTTTCACTAACATAAGAATTGGCATGATCCATTGCAATTGGAGCAGGCATCAAAGAAGGATAGCAATTCAGACAAAAAGTTCAAAGATGGTTTAACTAGGGATGCTAGCAGAAGTTGAATATAGATAATATTCAAATATGGCTCTTTTGATGTCCAAAGTGATACCAATGGGATATCATCGATCGCATCAGATGAGCTATAGCTTATTAAGTTCAAAGTTGGAACATATTCAATAATCCTAAACATGCCAATGGCAGTGGCGGAGGACATGTAGCCCAATCTGTCCTGCGATACTGTTGAGCCCAGAAAAATGCTTATTAGTTGCTAAGGAATGCCTTTAGTTTGCGTATAATTTGAGAGTCCAGACACCCATAAAAAAATTTACAAAGGCCTAAAAGATTACCAATACACATGAAGAGACACCTATAGTTCAAATGCCTAGCTACACCATTGGCGACAGGAAAAGTTTGTCAAGCCGAGCAAGATTCCCAGAACAACCTGTCTCTCCACTTTGCTTTCAAACAGCAAATAAAGAGTATTATCAGCTGGCTGAAAGTGAAGGTGTAATGTTAATAATCGAGGCTGGCTTCACAGGTTTTCGGTAGTAGAATGCAGAAGGGAAATAGTCGTAGCAGCCTTGGTGGCTACACAATATGGATGTAAAGGAGTGTAAGAATTTTTCAGGTCAAACAACAAAGACTGCAGAGAAGATTTCTTCGCACATAAAGGAGCTACTGGAGTCTGGTCTGCATTTTTAGCTAAGAAACTCATAGAAGGAATTATCTAATCTAATTGGACCATGGATATACTGATCAGTGTTTTTCACCGTTCTCTGATAAGTTGTTGAAAGAAATCAGCAAATTAACTAGTTAAATCACCCCCAAAAAAAAAAACTTGAAAATGTAAAACACATACAGAAATGTGGCTAGAGGAAGATGATCTAAGGCATCTAAGAAAAGAGGAGAGTGTTGAAGTTGTGGCCCTTGGCTGTATGTAGTGGGCATGCCTCCATGACTCTAGGCTGGGCAAGCAGTTAAAGTGAGGAGAGATACAGAAAAGTTTACTGTATGAGATACCTTGTCATTATTTTGTAACAAGAGTTCAACCATTACTTTCACGTTTTGCTTTAGATAACTAACATCACTTTTTAGACTAGTGAAAAAACCAATTCTGGACAATTTTTCAAGCTGGAACTGTAGTGAACTAAAGCTAAATACTTATCTATTATGTCTTCTGCTTGTTTTCCATAGACTAGTCGGCAGTCAATATATTAAAATCTACAGTTTAACCAGCATCTCCATAATTATATAATTCTAGGCTAAGGCTACTACATCGAAATCCCTGCCCCTACCAATCGCCCCACTCAGGCTAGGACTCTCAAGGTATGGTTTTTGATTTGGTATTCAACAACCTCCCAGCATCACTGTAATTGCTATTTTAGTTAGAAGTTGCATAACATTTTAAGCACCCATATCAACTGTTTCCATAATATAATGCAAAGGGTTTGAGCATCAATAAAATAACAAAGGCATCACATTCAGTGGCGGACCTAGGATTTCAAGGAAGGGGGTCGGAATAGACTGAATAGTAGTGCACAGTTTACAAATTGGGGGAGTTGTAGGATCTTTAGATACAAATGAAAGAAGTTGCAAACAACTATTACCAGAAGTCCCCACCGCAACCCCCCAAACAAAAAAAAAACTGACTTTCATAGACATGCCTGGCAAGGCTTCAAGTTTGGGAAAGCAACTGTGTAAATGAATCACACCATACTCTTCTCGAACAGCTAGCTGAACTGGCCAAAGTTTGATTTCGGAACAAATGGAGTAAAAAATAATCAATCACTATTTTTTAAGGCAATGAATACAACTATAAGCAGGCTATCACAAGACTAATTAGCAACTGAAAATCTGCAATTAGGGGACGCCATAGAACAGTGTATTGCTCTTGATTGGCACCATATTCTTCATTCAATGGTGAATTTTCGGATCTAGAACTTGAAGAATGGAGGATTCCGTAGCTTATCTTTTTGAAATATCTAAGCGGTTTGATCTATAATAAGAATTAAACTCACTCACAAGTCACTAGTATAACTAAAAAAGTAAATTAAACAACAAAAGAAAAACAAACACATTAACTTCACCCTTCATACAACATAGTCCATTTTCGTATATTCTAATTCCATAATCAAAGAAACCAAGCCTAAAATACTAAAATTAATCTATGGAATGAAGTACTTGTAATAAAATAACATAAATTAAGCCTAAAATCACATAAATTAAACCTTGAATTGAAATGGAATTGAAAATTTTCTAACTTAGTAAACATATTGATCTGGGAAGGAAGGGGGTAGAGGCCGTGCGTAGGAACTGGTGAAGTGCTAGGCTGGGCGGCGTCAGCAGTGGCGGTGGTGGACGGCAGAGAGGGAGAGGAGTTTTAGACGCAATGAAATTATGAAAGGGAATAGAAAAATAATAATAAAAGGAAGCTGAGAAGTTTAAAAAATAAAAGGAAGGTCGTGGCTGGCAGGTTTCGAATCCCTAACATCTCACAACCATAAAGCCGCTTACCACTAGGCTCTCAAGAAATGCATGCTGTATAAAAAGTTTATTTGTTTTCGACGAGGGGTGGGGAGGTTCACCTGAACCCGCTCACCCACGCTGGGTCCGCCACTTCACGTTATCCATTTGAATATACTTTTTAAGGACAATACACAAGAAAATCGATCAAAAATCTGCATCTGGGCTTCAACGACCCATCACCTGTAAATAGTAAATCGAACTTTATTTTAAACGCTTTCATAAGATTTAATCAGCAGCCTAACTTTCTTCTTTATTTCTCCTATAATTTGACTCTTAAAAAAGCATCATGTATAGTATCCTGAACTGAATGTAACAATCATAAAAGATCCTATCTATAGATAACTCCACCTTTTAAGATTTTGCAATTTAGGTTGATTGAATGTTGGAAACCAAATGCGGCCCTCAAATGACAAAACGGGATAAACTAGTGTTGCCTTCCTTTTGCCCTATGAACCTGGTTCAGGATGGCTATTACCACCCTCATTGATTGAAACTGCCTTTGTATGCATTTGACACTCTTATCCAATATATCTATAGATATTACCTTCTTTCATATTCATTGTTTGCTGTAATTTGTTCAACAACTGCTTTCAAATTTTCCTAAATACATTAGTGAAAATGATTAGGGAACATTACCCAATATCACCTCTTGCCATGCTAGACGCATTTTCTTCCGATCAATAACCTGCCCCTTAACAACATTCTCACAAAGTTGCAAATATACGGCCTCTTACCATTATTAGATTGCACCGAAGTTACATGTGCCCATGGAAGATCCAAAAAGAAATAATACTGATATCTGGAATTCGGATAGATAAAGGTATTAAATTAGTTGAGCCCATGCTTTCCCACAAAATTTTCACTCATGAACTCGGATAAACTTAGAAAAAGTTGGAGACTTATTAACTTAGTATGTTTCATATCATTCTCCTTTCATTCTTGTCTACCATATCCAAAATACTTAATAATTAGTTCAAACCAACAATTATTCAGTAATCATGTAGATTTTAGCCTAAAATCTATTTCTTAAGAACTTTAATAGCTTTCAAAGAAACTGGAGGCTCAAAACAGTGAAGATAATTACATAACAAGAAATTTTTACTTTGAACTTAGTTTAATTCGAGTAATAGATTTTATTCAACTCTAACAAGTAATCACAGCAGCCAAATAGCAGGAAATTACTTTTACAAGAGCAAGTAATTTAAGAACCAAACAATAGCTGAATCAATTTCAAATTTGACAAGAGATATAAACTTAAAATGAACAAGCTAAACAGAAAATGAGTTCAAAATGGCAAATCTATGTTATATATATCTATGTTATATATAAAGAGAAGAGCATTGAATTGTTGTATAAAATTAAAGGATAAAATTGTATCATACAGTTATTTTCCTCTCTCCCCTCACGTCAGAATTCGGGTAAAAGGAGAGAAGACAGGGGAAGGAGAATGAAATTTCCAGCAAGAGTTAGAGACACAGAACAACAATTCGGGATTGTAGATGTTATGGCCAACCCACATTATTATATACATCTGAACCTTTCGTTTCGAAAGGTAAAACATAAAACATAAAACATAGATGTAATTATTGAACATACCAAAAACGAAGGAGAGAGGCGCCATTTTCAGATCCAATTGAACATACCTAAAAACGATGGAGAGAGCGGGAGCCGGAGAGCGAGAGGGAGCCGGATAGCAAAACCGGGCCGGATATCAAGAGCAAGAACGAGCCGGAGCGGAAGATGGAGAGTGAGAGCCGGAGAGAAATAGGCCGGCGATGGCAGACCGAGAGTCGGAAAGCGTGAGGTAGCCGGAGCGCCAGAGAGAGCCGGAGAGCCGGAGGTAGCCGGAGAGGGAGCCTGGAGCACAGACCCAGAGAGGGGGTAAACGAAGGAGGTGTGAATTTTTTAAATATTTTTAATAATTAAGATTTTTATTGGAATATTAGGTTTTAAAATATCGAAGTTTGAGGTTTTTTATGGGAATATCGAAATGTTGATTGGCATGTACGACCTCGTGAATTTAAACTCTTTTGAGTATCCCACCACCGAGTTATAGGTGGAAAGACTGAGTGCGCGAAAGTTTGACCACTTTATTTTTTCAATTTACATGTCGACCAAATTTGACTAAGCTTTACCTATCTCTCCCTCGTCACTTTCTCTCCTCCTCTACCTCTCTTCATCTTCTTCCTCCACAAATGTCCCTGCCATTCTCTCTCCTTCGATGGCTCCATCTTCTTTGTCCATAACTATCTTTCTCTCTCTGTAACTTTTATGTGCATCTCTTACCATATCTCTATCTCTCTCTCTCCTCCTCCCTTATTCCATCTAACTTTGAAGTCTCTTTCTTTGAAATTTAATTTGGGGTCTCAAGTTTCATTCCAAAATCTTTTACTCTTCTTCAATTAACACTTGACGCAATAATTTCATCATCCCAACATAAAATCAAACTCTTGTATCATCATTTTCTTCTCATTAAAGGACTCTAAAACTAGAGAGGCTTCTTTTAAAAGGCAATTAAAGCAAAAAAAAAAAAAAAAAAAAATCGACTAGGCCTTGTTCAAGCTCCCAAAAAAATCAATTTGGGGCTTTAATCCAAGGTGAAACATCAACTCAAAAAATAAAATAAAATCATGCCTTCAAAAATATGTTGCATGATTTGCTATTCATTTTCCGGGTTTTTAGAGAGCCAAAAATGAGAAACAAAGAGAAAGGAACTATAATAAAAGCGAGCAACCTTGAGCACATTTTCAATCTACTTTGAGATTACTCCAATCGTTAACCAATCTCCACTGTACCTAACCAAAAATCAAAAATACCAAATTGCAAAATCGAGTTAAATGCAAAACTAATTTCGAAAATTCGCTATGTGCTACTAGTTCATAAGAATTTAATTTACGAGAACTACTTTGTTTCGATTCAAATTGACCAGTCAATAAGGAAAAAATGCAAAAGATTATAATGGAGATTATTGATTGTACCATGCATCGACGAAACCTAATCCCGAATTGCAATGGCGAATTGAGCTAAAATCTTGCCGGAAACCTTCAATTGGAAGTGAGGTTTTTTGTGGTTTCTAAATTCGGGAAATTTTTTTTTTTGTCAAAATAATCGTGGTTTCAAAAATAGGATAGAGGATTCATAGAGAGAGAAAGAAGATCTAGAGGACAGAGAGTAAAGTGAGAGAAAAGGAAATAGTTTGAGAATGGTCATGGAAGATTCGGATGAAAGAGAATACCCACATGAGAGAGAGAGACTTAGACCAAAGAGAGTTAAGTGAGAGAGAGAAAAAAGTAGTCAAATTATTTGCCAAAAAAAAAAAACCACGTACACTACATCCACCGCCACATCATATCGCCACCGAGTCTTTTCACACGTAACTCGGTGGTGGGATACCCAAAAAATTAGGGTTTAAATTCGGGATCTTTGTCATGCCAATCAACATTTCGAATATTCCCATCAAAAAATCCCAAAGTTCGGGATTTTAAAATCCAATATTCATTTTTTATTTATATCTGTATATAAACTGTATTTTATAAAAAAATTTATTATTATTTTAAGTAGTTAATTAATTTTATTCAAATATTCATTATAAATTTTTAAATAATTTATTTAATTAATAGTTTTTATTTTATATATAATTTGTAAGTTTTGTTTTATGAAAATCTTTATCATCATTTTAAGTAATCAAAACTATAATGAAAAGTTTGAATTTTACAATGAAGAGAGAGAGAGAGTATAATGAAAGAGAGATTATTAATTGAATTTTTAAAATTTTTTGGTTGAAAATTTTATTTTATGAAGCATGTGTTCATATTTAAATATGGAGGATGAACCCAATTTACAAAAGATATAATCAAATCTAAATTTTTTTCAAGGATCCCCTCAAAAGTTACTGATATGATACCAAATAGTAGTAACTAATGGTGATTTAAATGAAATTTAATTTAAATAAATAAAGGAATTATTTTTATTATTTACTTTGTGCATTTATCATTTTTCTATATTTTATTAAATATGATCCAGTGACTAATGATTAATTTTCTCTCATATAATCTAAATTATTCTAAAGGATTAGGTTTTTTTATCTTCCTCTGTTGCTTCTAACTGAGCTATACATTCAAAATTATAAAACTGAATCCTCACTAAATACTTCATAATATGGGTATCAAAATAAATAATATCATAAGATACATTAACTTCATAATTTTGCAAGCTAATCTATAATCTACAGTATAATTAGTATATCGATAGTAGTATTCTATGTTAATGTTCCAATCATATTACATTGATAAATTTTAATATTCTTTAATAAAAATAAATAACATTGTTAAGATTTGAAAGTTATGTGTTTGCTTATATAATAAGTTATTGAATTAAAAGGGTTGAGTGTATCTTGATTATTTGCAGCACCCCATGATCGTCCTTCAATTCATTTTAATTACGTATTCGCAATTTAGTTACGTATTTTCTCTATATATTGTTTTTAACTACAATTAGGCAAAATTTGAGTATATCAATAATTCAACTCTTGAGTAAAAAGACTACCACAAAATTCATTTTAATTAAGAGTTTTTATTATATATATATATATCATAAGTTTTATTTTATGAAGATCTTTATCATTATTTTAAGTAATCTATGTTATTCAAACACTGATTTGAATTAAGCTAAATTATTAATATGGTTAACAACCTATGTAAATAAAATAGGAAGAAGTGAGTAATATCTAATAGAGCATATAAATGTTCGGAAGAGTGAAGAGTATAATGTATCATACTCTAAGAAATCTAATTTAATTTAGTTTTTAATTTTTAGATAGAAAAATTAGTAAGGCAAATCAACTTACAGAATTCTCGTACGATACTTATAGAACTCTTAAATATGAACATCATTGATCTGGATACAAGAAATTATCTTTATACGAGTTCCCTAAACACTATCGATGGATTGAAACCTCACAAACTTAGAGAATGAGACAAAGTAATTAAAGAGTCATTGGGCCGAATATATATGCGAATCCAGTTGATGGAGAAAGATTTTGTATGTGATTGTTGCTCAATCATGTGAAAGGCCCATAATCATTTGCACATCTCAAAACCTTTAATGGTATTACTTATCCAACATTCAAAGAAGCTATAGAAAAATTAAGTCTCATGCATAATGATGCCGGTATTCGATAATGTTTAATGGATGCATCCATACCGAGAATATCATCATTATTTTGATGGTTATTTGTCACTCTTTTGGTATACTATCACCAATTGGAGTCCGTAACTACTGGGATTAATTCTTTCCATTCATGGCTGAGTATTATCATTCAGCTTCCTCAGCAAATCATGATTTTGCACTAAATTATGTTCTACTTGAAATATATCGAATGCTAAAGCGGTTAGGTCATAAAATTACAAATTTTAACCTCCTACAACCAACTCCAAGTTGATAAAGGGGTTCAATTGTCTAGGGCTTTACATGCTGAATTGTGCTGTGCCAATGGCACATAAAGATATTTATTGTGCCCAAAATCTTAATGATAACCAACGATATGCATTTAACACAATTATGGAGGCTATTAGCATAAAAAGGTGTCATGTTTTTGTAAATGTCCTAGTGGGACAGGAAAAATATTCTTATATCGTGTCATTCTTATTAATATGAAACTTGAAGGTCAATTCGGACTCACTGCAGTAAATTCTTGAATTGTTGTAACACTTTCATATAAATCTAAAATAACACATAAGACATTAGGATGCATTGTCAATGTATTGTCTTACTAGACAATATGTAGAAGTGCATTTGATAAAACATGTTGTAGTTATTATATAAGACGAAACCACTCGTGACTCATCAACGTGCATTGAGATTATTGATTGTAGTTTTAGAGATATTAAGGAAGTAAGTTTTGCAAAGTGATGATCTTTAATGAAGATTTTAGACAAGTCTTACGAGGTTATACCAAAGGGTACTAAAGTTGAGATAATCAATGCATGTTTCATCAAGTGAACATTGTAGACAAATGTTCGAGTACTTCATTTGACACAAAACATGAGGTCTCTACTTGATAAGGATTTTGCAACTTTCTTTCTCGAGTGGGAGATGGACATGAATGTATCGTCAATAAAGATATGATCAAGTTGCTACCATCAATACACATATTACCTAATCATGGTAATCCCGATGATGATTTAATTGATGCAATCTTCCCTGATTTGAGTAACCATGTAGGTGATACAACGTATATGATTGACAGAGTTGTAGTCATCCATACAAATGAAGAAGTTCACACTTTAAATGATAAAAACATTGGCAAATTTGCCGAAATTGAAAAGACTTACTACTCTTTTGACTAAGTCCCTAATTATGTCAAATATCTATATCAAGACAAATTCTTGAATGTATTACCCTTTGGAGGACTTGTCACCACATGCTCATATATTAAAAGTTGGTTGTCTAATCATGCTCTTATACGGTATTGACATAATGAATGACTTATACAATGAAACTATGCTAATGTGTTGTCAATTAATGGAGCATTTAATTGAGACTGAAATGGATAGTCGAACTTAGGATCTTAGAAAAATACGCCTAATATATAATATATAATACATAATATATTATATATTAAATGTAATATATAATACATAACATATTTTATATTAAATAATATATAATATCATGTATTTTATTATCCAAATTATATAATCTTAGTATTATTTTGAAATCCAAATCCTTTTAATTCGTTGCACGTATGCGTGCAAATCTAAGCTAGTTCTAAATAATTTGAAGTGAATGGAAGTAATTTAGTTTTCGAAACAGAGCCCTAAGTCCATTACACCGACCTGATTTTTAAAATCCAGAATAGACAGAGAACGGAAGCGGTGACTAGCCGGCAAGGACTTAGCCGGCTCCGGAGAAGGCTTCGCAATAGTTCGAGCAACAAAGGGCTGAGGAGGGAGAGACTCGCGAGAGAGAATTTCTAGGAGGATGAGGGCATTTCAACCATCAACCGTTAAGGTTTGAGGTCTTTTTATCTTTATTCTTTTTCTTTCACTTAGCTCTGTTTGGACTTCGAAAAATTAGATAGAAATAAAAATCAAAGGAAAAAATTGACAAGGAAAAGGGTTGGAAATTTTTTTTCTTCCCTTGAATGGACCAAGGAAAAACACGAGAAAACTGTTTACCTAATAAACATTTTTTTCTTTTCAATCTTTTGTTTGAACTAATGCAGCCATTTATTGTGCAATATTTGAATACATAAATGACTTTTATATTTGTTGCTGCAGAAAATTGAATACCCACATCATAACTTTAGCAAATATCAAGAAAAAAAAGGGCTTCAAAAATAGGAGGAAAGCACCATGAAAGAAGTTAGCTCTCAGCAACTATGCAATTTCAACTTATCTACTCGTCGATGCTAAAGAATGGTAAAGCAAGGGCAATTGCCGAAAAGAAACACTCAGGGAATGCCATTACAAAAGAAGGGCGAAGCTCACTGTTGGAAGAGAGAACTCCAGCTCCGAGAGGAGAATGAGGTAAACTCTAATCCATCTCTGATTATTGAGCCTAGAATCAATTAAGTTGGTATGATATGGTGGATAAGGAGTTGATTAACCTCATAACGAACCACAAATCTGATCATGAAGTTGTGAATGAGGTTTTCAGAAAATGTTATTACTTGTTTCATTGAATAAACAAGGTGAAGGGAGCAATGGGGGAAAGAAAAAGAGTTATATAGTGACTTATTTACAAGAAACCATGATTCTATCAAGGGATTAGGGTTGCATTATGTATCACCTACTTTTGAAGGAGATATCCCAAGTAGTGCACATCTGCCATGAGGATGTTACACAGGAAATTGAGTACTAGACCGCGACTTTGATTGGTTGTGTAATTGGACCAATGCCAAAGCTTACTCTGTTGAAGAATTTTATGGACAAGCATTGGAATATTGCTAGCAAACTAGAAATACATTGTCATGCTACTGATTGGTACATTTTTAGATTTACATCTAAAGGGGATATGACTCAAATCTTGAGAGGGGGTCCTTGCATGGTAGGAGGCAAATCTTTGATGCTCAAACATGGTCAACTAAGTTCAGATTTGAGCAAGCTTTATCTAGCCAAGTACCAGTTTGGATTAAATTCTATCTAGACTTGCATTTTTGGTGAGTAAATGGACTGAGCAAGCTGGCTGGTGTTGTAGGCATCCCACTTTATGCTTGATAAATGCACTCGTTTCAAAGACAAGAATTTCTTATGCTCGTGTCCTTGTGGAAGTGGATATGTCAAAACTCTCTCCGAGTCTATTCTAGTGTATGATTAGGTGGGGAATAGTTTTACATAAGAAATTCACTATGAATGGGTTTCTTATTATTATAAGTGCAAAAAGTTAGGACATGAAGAATATGAATGTAGATAGCAAACCATTAGGCAGGTTTGGGTTCCAAAGTAGAAGCCACTAGACATTTGCTACAATTGTGATTGATTCTCCTATAAAGGTATAACCTAAAGAAGTTCCATCTAGGCCTCGAACACATAGAGTATGAGCAGCATTCAGCCCCTCTTGTGGAGATTGCACAAATTCAAGTTAGGAGGAAAAAGGGTAAGAGTACACCACCTAAACAAATAACCTTTGCAGATTCAAGACAGGGCAATGTTTCATTACAAAATGCATTCAGTGCTTTGGTGGAAGATCATACAACGAGGGCTAGCAGAGGTTCAGCAATGAACAAATTTGACAAAGCTAGGAACATGGGTAGTGCTATAGGTCAACCTCATCTTTTAATATATATTGTTGGAATGTTAGAGATCTAAAGGACCTAAATAAGCAAGCGGAAATAAAGAAAGGCTATTCACAATGCCAAACTAGTTGTTTTTGGGTTAATTGAAACACATCTCAAGGAGTCACCTGCCATCTCTATAGCAAAGAAGCTATTTCTCCATTGTAGTTTTGCAGCAAATTACACTCAGCATTATAATGGGATAATATGGATTTTCTAGTCTTCACTAGTACAATTATGCATAATTCAGGTTATTGCTCAATTTATTTACGGTAAGGTTGAGAGTTTGACTCGCTTTTATTGGATATATTACCATAGTTTATGCCTCCAATTCCAATACTATTAGACCGTCACTTTGGCAAGATATTGATAATTTGGCCTCCTCCATTACTTTTCCATGGTTGCTTGCTTAGAGACTTTATTGTAGTGTTGTCTCAAGAGGAAAGAACATTAGGGGTTACTGCCAACCAAATTGAAATTGATGATTTCTTTAGTTGTGTAATCAAAAATAATCTGTGTGATGCATCCGCCACTGGGCACTACTTCATTTGGTCAAATAGGCAAAATGCGAAGTCAAGAGTATGGGAAAAATTGGACAGAGTTCTTCTTAACTATTTTGCACTTCGAGTGCTCTTGGATATTTAGGGTGGAGTTTAAATCACCTGGCATATCATACCATTATCTTATTATTGTGGATATTTTGATCATTAGTAAGGGTAGTAAGAAGTTTTTAGATTCCTCAATGTGTAGTGTTTAAACAAGTGGTGCAAGACTATCAGCTACTTGTCGAGTACATGGATGTTTGATGTTTCAAACAGTCACAAAGTTAAAGGTATTGAAGCAACATCTAAAAGACCTTCATGGACAATATTTTAAGGGCATAAGTCTTAAAGTGGAGTAGTCATATACTGAGTTGATGCACATCCAAGATGAGCTATAAGCAAATCCTCTTTCTAGCTCCATCCAACAATAAGAGAAATATATACTTGTCCATTACATGAAAGCAAGAACAGTTGAGGAGTCTATACTCAAGGAAAGGGCTAAAGATTAGTTTGTGAAATATGGAGGATGAAAATAGTAAATATTTTCATGCTCTCATTAAATAAAGGAGATATATGCATACTTTGCACATAGTAGTTGACCATTATGGCCAAGAGCATCTTACACATGAAGGTATATCTAATGCTTTTTTCAATTTTTACACCGAGCTGTTGGGCACTCCAACGGATACACAATCATTAGACCTAGCCTAGATACTTAATGGACCTATTCTCATAGCAAAGCATGTTTAGAAACTTAATGCCCCTTTTTTCAACAGATGAGATTAAAGCAACATTGTTCAACATGGATATCAATAAGGCCCCTGGACCTGATGGGTATTGTGCAAGCTTTTTCTAGCAGGCCCGGGATGTATTAGGTGCGAGATATCTCACAAGCAATAATCCAGTTTTTCAAAATTATCTCACAAGCAATAATCCAGTTTTTTCAAAATGGACAGTTGCTTAGACAAAATCAATGCTACACTTATTACACCTATTCCAAAGAAACCAAACCCTACACGGGTAATGGATTTCAGACCTATTACCCCGTGTAATGTTCTATATAAGATTATTTCAAAGACTCGTGACTACTATGTCTGCAATATGTGCTACCCGATATCACAAGTTTAAGTAAAGGAGCTTTGTGAAGGTAGCAATATAATAGATAATATGTTATTGGCCTTTCAATTAGTAAAGTATTATGAAAGGAAAGGAATATCCCCTAAAGCTATGCTGAAAGTTGACATGAGAAAAGCTTATAGCACAGTCAATTGAAGCTTCTTGAAGGTCATTTTGGTAGGGTTTGGATTTCCCAGTGAGTTTATCAATGTAATTAGGAATTGTGTGTCTATTGTAAAATCTCTGTCAATATTAATAGAGAGTTTACGGGGTTTTTTTTTGGTGCTTGTGGATTGAGGCAAGGTCATTTACTATCATCCTACCTATTTGTTATTTGCGTGGAAGTACTATCAAGGAAGCTTGATTTGGGTACTCTAAACAAACAATTTTCTTTCCACCCTAGATGTGCAAGAGTTAGACTAACACATCTAGCCTTTGTATATGATGTTTTATTATTTTTTTATAGGGGTGATTTGAAGTTTATTGAGTATACATGGAGATGTTTTCAAGAAGTTTCAAAGATGACTGGACTTTCTGCAAATTTAGAAAAGTCCGAGATCTACTTAGGGGAGTGAACATCACAAATAAACAAATCATTATGTAAAGCACAAGTTTTTCTTTGGGTACTTTTCCCTTCGGATATTTGGGGATGCCTCTCTCAACCAAAAGATTAGTCGATAGCATGTGTCAGCCCTTAATTGACAAGATCAAGCAAAAAATAACCTTGTAGGCAGCAAGAACATTGTCTTATGTTGGAATAAAAATTCTAATCTCTCGTAGTCATTTCAAGGCTGATAAACTTCTGGTCTCGGTTCTTTTCAAAGCAAAAATAACCTTATAGGCAGCAAGAAAATAAGTGCTTGTTATGTGGATAACATGGATAAGATAACCGCTAGCACTTGTTCTTTTCCTGCTCCTTCTCGGGCAATGTCCGGAGCTCAATACTTTAGTGGCCAAAGTCACAGCCAAGAAGATGGGAATTGAAAGATGAACTGCACTAGTTGCAAAAAGTTGTAAGGGAAATACTCATAGAAATCAATGGCTTAGGTCTATTCTCGCAAGATCAATTATAAGCTTTGGAGAGAAAGGTGTTTGCGAAAATTTCAGAATAAAAATCAATTCTTAGTGATGATAGTTAGGAAAATTCAACATATATGTAATGTAAGAGCGGATAAGCATGTTATGAAATAGGATGAATTAGTGGCTATGTAAGCTCTTTCACTTCTTTCTTATAAAAACTGAATTTCTCTTTTAGGAAAGTTAAATGATAATTATTTACTTTTTTCCAAGCAAATACCAAGAAAAAAATTACAAGTTCAATTTAATGTGAAAAACCAACATTCGAATTTACAAGAAGCAAAAAGAATTCCATCTAATTTTATTCATAATTTTCAATTTTAACGGTTATGGTCAAATCAAATTATAAACAACTTAGCAAAACAATCAGGACCCCAACACACAATGAAATTGCCCAAATTAAAATCAAGGTAATATATTCGTTGGTTATCTCTAAAAACATACAATGACAAATGAAAACAGGGGAGAAAAAAGAAAATTAGAGAAAATCCAGATTTGAAACAAACTGCTACCAATACGAAGAAATTGAAAAATTCAGGAATTAGAAAAACTATTTCCAACCTATTTTTGTGAAAATTGTTAAATTTTATTGCTTGCAATCTCAACAAACTTATGTAAATGTATAAATAACCAATAAAAAAGGAAAAATCATCAAAGGAGTTGTGAACTATCTAATTAATTTCTCTAGCCATGTGTTACCTTTGCTATTGATTTTCTTGCTTAGTCATTATTTTACTCTACTCTTAACTTCCAATTTGATTATCTAGACAATTGTATGAGACGAACTATCTCCTACCTTAGTTTTTTTTATATTTTATTAATGCCTAGGCTACAACAACTTCATATTCAACCCAAAAATAATCAATTGAGAAAAACTCCAGTTTTTTATGAAGGTGAAGAGATGGTTGAATCAGACTAGTAGATTGTCAAAGTAGAAGTTGACTAGAAAAATGGAACTTCAGAAGAGCATATCAATAGAAAGGCTAGCCAAATAATGTGAGGAGACCCGGGGGAATACAAGGTAGACAACTGTGAAATAGTTATAGTTTGAAAGGTTGATTGTTGACTTGAGAGCATCGAGGTAGGGCTTCAAAAATTTTTCAACATTTTCATAGCGAAAATATTTGCCTCACATTTTATAAACTTTTCTCCAAATTTTCCCATTCATTTTTCCCCTCTTCTTTTCTTCACCCCAGACATGAGACCATAGTATTTATATAATTTGTGAAAATGAGGCTCATTAGCAATGGTATGCAAACAAGCAACTCAAATTTAATAGTTTTAAATAACTTCATTTATGGTTAGATAAGATTGACAAATTTGATCTCCAACTTTATCCTATTTTTGTACTTATTAGTATCAAATGGATGGGATTTGCATACTTTTATATTGACAAAACTAAACTAATAAAAATAACAAATGGTAATAACACAATATTTAGACAAACACGAAGCACTAGACGCACCATTATAACATAAAATTCAAAAAGAAACAAAAGGAGAGACACAAGAGTCCCCTATAACCTCTCATCTAGAGAACATCAAACAATGGGAAAACAAAGATAAGATAAAAGTTGCTTGTTAACACATATGAGAAGCGGGGAACATTTTCTTTCAAAATTTTTTACCAATAGAAGAATTTGATATGTTAATAGGTTCCTTGTGATTGAACTCCTTTTACTTAAAAGTCAGTTTCATGCTCAACCTTCAATAGGTAATGCCACCATCTGTTAAAAATCACTTGGCTAGTACTTCATATTACATGCAACTCCTTCAAACTTCATGTAATGATGATTTAAATACCCATGTGTGAAGCTAAGAACTTAGTTAGTGTACCTTTTGCATAAGCAGTAGTGAAAATCTAAATAATATGCACATGATTTTTCATGCTTTAAAAATCGTGCTTAGATAATTTAGATCATCAATATGGTTAGAGAAAAACTTATACTAATCTTTTGAAAAATTTACAAAATGCCTTTCCTATCTAGCATCTCTCTTGTATTTAGCTCTCTAATATAACCAACCATACGATTTACTCCATTTTAGGTTGTGATATCTTCTACATTTTACCTACCAATGTGTTAATCACAACTCCTTGATTTTGAATTTATTGAATCATCAAATTATTAATTGCAAACTTTTGAGAAGAAAACTATTTTTTATATCCTACATTTAGGGTTTGTTGGAATGAACATTTATAAAAGTTTTTATAATTTTAACAGCTCATAACAGCTTAATTGCTAACTTTAATATCTCATAACTTCTCTTAATCGCTATAACCATTATATTTATTATAACAGTTAACCGTTATAATAGTTATAGCCCCTAATCATAACCTCACTTATTATTATTATTATTATTATTGTTGTTGTTGTTGTTGTTGTTGTTAAAAAGAAAATTATTTTACTTAAAAATTATTATTATTATCGATGTTGTTATCATTTTATTATTATTATTATTATTATTATTATTATTATTATTATTATTATTATTATTATTATTATTATTATTATTATTATCATCGATCTTATTATTATTTAAAATTGAACAAGTATAAAAAAACATTCATAGACATTGTAATAGTATTTTTTCATTTCTTGAGATATGTATTAATGAGACGTATTTTTCCCTCAAAAAACCATTCATACAAAATAAGATAACCAAAATTTATAACCAAATAAATACAATTGATTAGCAAAAAAAAAAATTGTTACAAAATTTATTATTGACCAATATATGTTGTTTGTGAAATATGCAACAAATAATATCACTAACGGTATCTTCAAAATTTTTCAATAGCTCATAATTGCCATTACAGACTCATCATAATAGCTCATAATTGCTCTTAACAACTAATTGCTAATTTTAATAGTTCATCACAGCTTATAATAGTTATAACAACTTGTTTTGACGAGATGAAATGAACAGTAATAAGTGGACTTTGTTAAGAGGATATAGGAAGTTTTTAGACTAGTACCGGGAACCAGGGTTCATACCTAAACCTTATCTTTCGATCCTATCAGCTAGCTATTGAAAAAGGCTTCCTACGATGGAGATATTTCAGACGTCGACGTTTTGGTGTTCCTCCGCCCTTCGAAACTATAATGTTTTTACACTATTTCTAACATTTGGCAAGAGGGTATCTTCTTCCTTATGGAAGATTGCGTCACCTTTCTCTAAATAAACATACTCCTTCCCCACAATAAAATTTCCACCACCACCATTTAAAGACTATTACAAAATTTTGTAGCAAATTTCCTACAAGATGAGTGTATCATTATATCATCTGCAAAAATATGCTTGACTGGTAATGTGAAACACATGTAACTTTTATCTCTAGCCCTTTGCATATTCCAAAATTTACAACTTTAGTTAACGACTTGTTCAAAACCTTATTTATTTATCATGTAACTTCATGTAATGACCCTTGATATTATCTCATATATATAGAAAAATGAAAAGGGGGTTCGTTGTTTCTTGTCGTTTTCATTTTATAAGACCTTGATGGTACTCTGTTGAAAAGTACATAACTAGACATTAAAACCTTGTTATTAATTTAGAATTGATAAATTGATAAATTAATTCAGTTTTGGGTCGAGATCATGTTCGAGTGAAAAATTCAGTTTTGTTTTGATGTCAAGGTCGGTTGATGTTGGGTTCAAAAATACAAATTAAATTGTTTAATAAAAGATAAAATATCCTCTAGCAAAACGCCTACTAAATTATCATGAAAAAGATTATAGTTTTCATTTTTGCATGCATAAACTTCAACAAATGAATGTTCTACTACAAAATCTAATCAAATCCCTAAATATCCATTATTTCAAATTTGTTAATAATGATTAGGCCTGAGCAATGGGCAGACCCCCTATGGACTTTTAGGGTTAGGGTCACAAAAATAGGGTTAAGGCCCTAGAAAAGCGCCAAACAGGTCAGCAGAGGGCCAAATGCGGGTCAATAGCTCTCCATCTTCATTAACCTAAAATCCGATCGGACGATTGAGATTGTTCCTGGTTTCCAAGGCGAGTGACGGTGACAGAGGTGTTAAAATTTATCTCTCACCTAAGTCATCACTTCATCATAGGAGATAGTCTAGGCGTGGACCTAGGAGATGGAACAATTGTGGTCGCAGCCTCGGCTGGATGAGGACGAGGGATCCGAAGACGATGGTGGATTGGGGGTTGAAACTAAAGGAGGAGTCGTCAACACCAGTGAGAAATCCCATTAGAAACTGGTGGGAGGGAGGGACATAGAACCATACTCGAGGTCGAGTGGGATGAGGGTTTGGACTTTATCTCGCGCCCGAGAATTTAGCGCCTCATAGAGGGCCATAACAACCTTTTCAACTTGGTTTTTCTCCGTCAGGTTAGCCAGTTCTAGAGATGGAGTGAGAGAGAAGAGAGAAAGAGAGAGAGAGAGAGTGGTGGTTGTAGCCAGAATGGAGATGAGAGAGAATGGAGAGAAGAGGATGGGAAGGTTGTTGATGGCGATGAGAATGCGATGGAAGGAATGGGTGATAATGAGAGAATATCAAGGGTCGTGGGAAGGTCGGGGTCGGTTGTCCCATAACCCTACCCGACCCAATTAATTTTTATGTTGACCCGCCCGACCCTTCATATTGATAAGTTGACTCCGGCCTGGTCCGACCCGGCTTGTTGTCCAATACTAATGATGAAAACTTAAATTCTCTTAATATATGTCTCACCTCCTTTTCAGAAGGAATTATACTTTCATATGTGAAATGTATAGCTAAATGGGTTGCGTTTGGTTATTTGTCTTTATTTTTTTATAATAGTAAGTTTGGATCATCCTTTTGATTCCATTGAAATTAGCATCCTAGGGGAGACAGAAGCTGGGCCCAAGGCCCGTTGAAGCCCAACCACAATATTTGAGAAAAGTTGTTTGCCTTGGAATTTGATCCCAAGCCTTGAGTTGAGCAACGCTAAAGGCTTCTCATGTGAACCCAGCTTAACATCATATCAGCTATTTGTCTTCATTAATAGCAACATGTAACGAGTAGAATCAAATAAAATAAAATCAATTATTTTAATACCATATATTCCGATCTATAGTTAATTTTGCATCTTTTCATTAAATCAAAACAAAAAAGAATACAAAATTGAGGGAGGAAAGTAGGTAACAAATATAATTTCTTTTTTAATATTAATTATGTGTATATACCTTATCCAATTCGAGTTCAACATTTGATTAATTATATTTTTTTTTTGAAAAAGGTAAGTACACCAACTAAGTGGTAGCCTTTCTCGCAAGGGCTTTACCTAAGTTATCCTCCATAGATTGGAGAGGAAGGAAGAAGAAGGAATAAAAAACCAAAAAACATTGGAAGCAATACAAAGCCCAAAATTAGCCACCAAATCACTAGCACTTTTTGCTTCTCTAAAGGTGTGTCGACTAACAAATTTTCCGCATTTTGAAGGAAGCAACAAGTGTCCTGAACAAACGTATGGATTTCTCACTGAATCTGAATCTCCCTCTCATTGCTATGATGACCGTAAAATTATCTCCTTCTAAGACAATAGATTGATATCCTGTTCGAACCGTCGCTCTAACTCCATCTCTCATAGCGATCGCCTCAGCTATAAAACTGAAACTTGACCTAAATGAGAAGTCCCGACTTGCAAGAATCTACCATCCTAACTTCGATAACAAAACCTATTGCTGCAGTTGAAGAAGATTTAGCATCATCGAAGTTGATTTTGATGAAGCCTCCCGGTGGTTTATACCTGATGGATGAATTGTTGAGGATTACTAGTTTGAACCGAAGAAGAAGAAGAATCTAAATGAAGATAACTCTCCAGCCTACTCCTTGCTTGCCATTTTGCCCAAGCTGATTTGGCCGAATACATGTGACGGTAGGATTAAAAGATCCATTATTGAACACAATTTTATTTCGCTATTCCAAATACTCCATAATAAATGAGCCGATTGAATCATCCGGTTAGGCTTTTTCAACCCTCTCACTAGCTGAAAGATCCGATTAAGTGAGTTAATTTGGTACTGACTCAGATTAACCTCTAACCACTTTTGAAGAAAAGCTGCCTTGCAAACATTTTTAACATTATTGCATTGAGAGAAAAGATGGTTAATAGACTCATAACTAGAAAGGAAAAGTGGGCGGTTAGTTTGGATATTCAACCCTTTTATAGCTAAATTCTCATAGGTAGATAGTGCTTTGTGCCCAATTTGCCATAAAAATATTTTAAACTTTAGCATCAGATTGAGATTCCATATCCATGCACAGATCCCAAGTCGGTAAACTATTGTAGTTATCATGAGCATTCCAAGTGGTCGACTTGGTCGTAAATTTACCATTGCTAGAAAGCCCCAAGCATACGTAATCCTCTATGTTATGAGAAGGGAGAGGAATTGATTTGATTTTCTGGCAAATGTCACTGGGAAGCAAGGATTGAAGCAAACCTATATCCCATTCCTTCTTACTGCGTGATGCAATCACTAACTAAAGCTAAAAGGGGAAGCCAATAAGAGCTATCATAAAACTCCAATAAACAAATATTATCACTCCAAGCATCTACGCAAAATTTTACTTTTTTCCATTCCCTATTTTCCAACATAAACCCTTCTTAAAGAGTTCCTGCTCCTTTAAAAAACACTTCAAGCCCAAGAATCGTGAGCCTTAGTTTTTCTAGTAACAGGTCCTCTAAAAGAGGATACTTAACACATATATTTCTCCCCCAAAATTATTCTCATCGTATAAATATTTCCACAAGAGCTTGCATAAGAAGGCCTCGATTTCGACTCTCATTTTCTTGAGACCCAGCCCTCCTAACTTCTTAGGAGTACAAATTTTATCCCAAGCTACCATTGGAAGACCCCTATTTACATCTGAATTTCTCCAAAAAAATCTCTATTAATTTTGTCAGATGAGTTGGTTGTACTCAATGGGAGTTTAAAACTTTGTATAGTATGAGATGGAAGGGATTCTAGGTTAGATTGTATAAGAACCACTCTACTAGCCTTATAGAGCAAATTAACTTTCCAATTTTACAATTTAGAATCCGTCCTTCTTAGAAGATCATCAAATAAAGACTTACTCGAGTCTCCCCTAATAACCGGGCATCCTAAATATTTTTCCAAAGAGTCGAAATGAGGAATATTAAACACTAAAGAAACAGAGTTCTTGGTGGCTGCATAACTATTTTTGAAAAAACCAAGGACGATTTATGAAAGTTAATAATGCTAACTGATTGATGACAAAATTCATGTAGAAGATTTTGAATCCTTAGCCACATTTCATAGTTCCCTTTGTAGAATAGTAGAGCATGCACCAAGAAATAGAAGACAAGGATTTTATTTGCTTACTGAGACAAATTTTAATGCCGATCCACGACTTACGTCACTACACCAAAAGATGAAGTCTGAAAGCTATTACATCCATGCAAAGAATGAATAGGTAAGGAGATAATGGATCCCCTTGCCTAAGTCCTCTTGAGGATGAAAAAGCCACAGAGTTTCATCATTAACAATCATAGCGATGCGTTACGGTAGTAACACACTCCCGAATCCAATTGATCCAAGTAGGATGAAACCCTAGTTACGTAAGACAAGCGAGAACAAAATTTCAGGCCAAGCAGATAGAAGAAGTGTAAAGAACGAGAATTGTTAAAAGCACGTATATTGGAAGAACTTAGTCAGAAAGCCAAATAACCATGATGCAGCTACTGTATTGTAAGTTTCTTCCCTCTGGCCGAATCTGCAACCTTCATTAGCGGATTCATTCTACGTGGTTTCCCTGATCAAACTAGAAGTTACCAAGGAACCAACTGCATAGCACTAAATAGGGAAGCTGCAAATACACCCATGCAACACCTATATATGCAAATGGGTGCGTAAGGATGTTGTGCTCAGCCTGGAATACAATTATGAAGTTGAAAGTATCGAAAAGATATAAAGGCATTTTTTTGCAGAAAAGCTTCCTTTGACCTTGATGAGGTAGATCAAGAAAACAAGCGTGCAGCTGGCTATGAACCGAGCTCGAATACTGCAACAACGAATCCAAGGCGCATACCATACGGAAACTAAGTTACCACTCACGACCCGCTATAAGTGCCATCACTAAGTGAAGTGCAGAACAATTAGCTCATAGGACCACAATTGTATAACCACTCATACGAGAAAGATATTTACCGCATATTGGGTAAAAAAGTGCAAACCGATAGTCTGAAGTAGGAATAATGGCAACTGAAAAGAATCTTGTTTAGTAAAGTGAGATCCAGAAGCAAGGTTCACGAATACCATCAATTATCCACTGGAGGAGCAGCTAATAGAAGGCTATAATAAATATAGAGTTGCTGTCAATAAAATAAAGTAGGGATCATCAAAACACCAAACTTAATCAAACTATTGACGGGAAAGGATCTTATATGTACTAAATCATACTTATATAAATACCTACCTCAAGATCTTTATAATAGTTATATAGATGTGTTAGGTCCATATACGCTGGAGGCTGTTATTATATATGTCCTAGGGTTGTTGTTCAACTGTACTCAAGAGTCATCGGTTGTAAGAGTCTCTACATTGTTGGATAGGTTAGATAGAGCTCGTTCGAACACGAGGCTAATAAACGGGTCGACATAGATTTCATGAGTAAGCTATATATTTTCATGAATGTCCCAACCAGGTACAAAGCACAATGATAGGGACTAATAATCCTTTGCGGGAATTGGTCTCAACCTATTAACTAAACCTTTTGAGATGATCTTATAAAGACTATTACAAAGGCTGATAGGTTTGAAGCTGGGTTGTAGTGGAAGGGCAAGTTTCTTTTGGTTAACTTCTTTTAGTAATTTTCCATGCTGGAAAAATCCATGATATAGGATATAACATCATTCCCAATAATATCCTAGTGATGCTTGGAAAAAACCCGCCCCAAAACCATCGAGTCTCGGTGCTTTAGCTAGGTTTATTTGAAAGACTGTAGTTTTTATTTCATCGGGAGAAAGTGGCAGAGTAAGTCTGTGCATTATCATCATTAGTAATAAGGCGTGGTACGTCAATTCTTAGGGAAGAACCATTACCTCTATGTTGGGCTAAATATCTCTGAAAAAATCATCCACGAACTTTCTTTGGATGTCTTTGAAGTCCTCACAATCTAAACAGTCGATTCGTCCTGCAGTTTGAAAATCTTCTTTTTATGTTTCTTGATAGTGCAACATCGGTGAAACTATTTGGAATTCTATCCCCTTGAGTAAGCCATTCTTTCCGATAGAACTTTCCCCAATATTTACGATTAAACAAAAGAAACTTTTTCTTTGCTTAATAAGCATATTATGCCAATGCAACAGATCTCAAATTGCAGGGATTACTTAAAAGCTTTTCCTCGACTTTCATCAATAATGATGAGTTTCTCTCAACTTTACGGGAATAATTTCCATATGTATTAGACACCCAAAGTTTTAGCTTGGCTTTGACTCTCTTAAATTTCCTGACTAGTTTAAACGTAGGCGATCCATGCGAGCTATTCCTCCATTGCTATTAGACTATCTTAGTAACCTCCTGATAAGTAGACCAATTATTTTGGTATCTAAATTTTCGATGGCAAGAATTTTGAGCATTAGGATTAGTATTCAGCAAAATGTAACAATGGTCCGAACAGGAGAATAGTCCATGTGACACTATACTATGTGGATAAAGGTTAATCCGAGTCCTCTCGAGCAACCGCTCTGTCCAATCTTTCGTAAATAAGGCGTCCTTTCAAGAACATTTGATTAATTAAAACTTATAATGTTGTATTGCAAATGGCTGAAATTATTTATATCATCCTTAAAATTATGACCAAGTGTTAATACGGTATTCATCTTTATCTAATGAAGATCCATACCTTGGTGAGTGTTACAGATGCAAGCTGTGGGTATTTTCATTAGCTATGAGTTCTGGTTACAAATTGATAATATTTTACTATAAGATACTTTAAATGTCTTATTTTTTTTGTTAAAAATGATATTGTCATATATTAAATAGAAATAAATAATATAGTTGAATAGTAGAAGTCTATTATCACTTATAGATATACATGTAAAATCACATTTTTATCTATAACTTTTCATAATGGTCAAACTACTCATATAATATTTATTCACATATAGATAGATCCAATTAAGCTATCAGTTGCACTTAGATATAGCCAATGAACACTATAGCTTCACACTTGATAATTAAAATTATAACTATAAAAAATTAATAATTTTAAATTATATAAGTTTAGGCTAAGATAAAAGGCCATGAATCAAAATTATATTGCAAGGTTTAGGAGTTTATTGTTTTCACCCTCTAACCTTTGTTTTGATTTTAATTAAGGTATATTGTTTACAAAGAAATAAAAATTATGATTTTGATTCAAGCATCTTATTCTCTAAGTACTCTTTTTAAACAACAAAGACATAGGGACAAGTATGAGAGGGAAGGTAAGGGAGAGAGGAGGGAGTTCATAGGCTTTGTAATTAATATATTTCACAATTTAAATCAATATGGGGTCAAAGGAGTCTTCACAAGGGCAGGATGAGTCAGTGACTCATACATACCAATTAGGAAAAGAAGCAAATCGAGGAAGAGATATGGTTTCGTGTGATTTTGGTCGAGAAAATGCAACAGTAAACAATATCTTCATGCTAAGTAATGCCATTATCGGAGGCTCCAGGATCAGTGTGAGTGTGCCAAACATGACAAAGGAAGATTAAGACGGAGAGGACAATATCAACCAAGAGAAGCATGGTGGAGGAACGAGAATAAACAACAAAGTGAAAGACAAGTTTGGGTAAGGAAGAAACATAATCAAGAGAACCTGAAGGAGGCAGAGGAGATGTGTTCAAAAACTCTATAAGGAGTTGAAACACTAAATTTAGTGAATGGATGAGTAGAAGTTGAGCCCATAGATTTAGGAGCGTTGACCACTTCATTTATAAGTGAAATTTGTCAATGCACGAAAATTTGCTCCTTAAGCAAATTCAAGTTCATCTTCACCTTCCCTACAATGGATCAAATGGAAGAAGTTCTGAAAAATGTCCATGAGCTTGAAAAATGGTTTATCGACATCAAGAAATGGGACAAGTATGTCTCATTGTGAAACTAGGAGGGTACGGTTAGAAATTTTTGAAGCCCCCTTTAATGGATGGAATTGGGAGAATTTTGAAAGAATTTGCAATCTATGGGGAAGGGCTATATGTTTACATAAACCTATATTCCAGACAGTTTTGTTCGAATCAAAGAAGATCTTAATTGATACTGATATACTTAAATACATTGAATGTTAGCTAGTATTATCAATCGATGATTGTGGAGATAAAATGATGGTCAAGGAAAATGGTGCATCCATAGAAGAGATCTAATGAGTTCGAAAATCGACCATGAAAGCTACAAATTCAAATGATAGAGTGGTAGGCTTTGAGGACATTGATGATGATGTGGCAGAAGAGAATGAGGAGTCATACAACAAAGGGGTAGATGGGGAAGCAGCAGAAGAGTTACTCAATTTACCTTCCTTAGGAACAACGTAGAAGAAGGAAAGGGTTTAAGACTAAGAATGTTTGTTTTAGCCAAAATGGGTTTTTGTTAGGAAGAATTAAGTCTCAAACTTATTACCGCAAGTACACGATGTAGTTGTAGCTAGCCGGCAAGCACGAGTTGTGTCCACTCGAGAGTTATGTTTCAAATATCAAAGCTATCTTAAACTTTTTGTCTAGGCGAATCAGCAGAGATATGGTGACTAACATAATCCTAGAAAGCAATAAAACAATGTTCGGGTTGTGATTTTACCACTTTATAAACTAACTAATCAAGACAAGTCTAAACCTAACCAAGTCTATGCAAGCATTTAGGAGTGGTCGGTTGAACCATTAAAGGCCACTCAAGCCACACTTTCGATGGTCATGAGCTAATCTAATTGTTCTAACCACCTACTTTCGTAGGGTTAGCCCAATTAGACTACAAGAGTAGCAACCTATGGACCTAGCTAGGTTTCGGTCTACTTTCATGCCAAAATCTCGACTATCCTCTATACCCACACTAGTAAATTGGCTCCACCTTTCAGTGATAGACCAATCACCCAAAAATCAAGATGAAAATCCCTTTCGGGCATTTCATCGAACACGTGGTGGGCATGAGAAACAATCCCAAATAACAAGCATAAACTAGTTGGGTTAAGGCCTAAACGAGATTAATTAGCTATTGGGAAGGCTAATCACAACCAAAATAATCAACTTTAACAACTAATTGACATAAAAGCATGAAACAAAAATAAAAACTACACTAAAGAACGAACTAACACAAACCGACTTAAACAAGAATATAAACTAGATAATTAAACTCAAGCATGAAAACAAGTAATAAATCTAACTATAATTAACATATAGACTAATAAAAATTGAATCTTGAAACTAAATTGAACAATCAAAGTATTAAATTAGAAGTAAAGAAGAAGAGAGAAAGAGAAAACTTATGCTTGAATTGAAATTGAAGGCTTGAATCCAAAATCTTGTACAAAACTCTACACAAATGTCCCCCTAATGAGGTTTTATTTTGGCTAAGTAAGAACTCTAAGAGGTCTTTAAAACTGAGCCCCCAAAAATTAGAGCCAAAACTGTATTTTTATAGTTTGTAAAAATCAAGAAAAATAAAAAGCTGGGTGGGTTGTCGCACGACCGTACAAGTTCCGCACGGTACCGTGCAAGTCTCTAAAAGTTTCCGGTCAGGTCGCACACCCATGCAAGTTCTCGCACTGGTACTGTGCGACCTTGCACAGCTGTGCGGAAGCTACACTACTTCCTGTGCACACCATTATCTTCCTCGTTTTGCTTCCTTTTTGGCTCAAACTCTTTCTTATTAGCTCAATTTCAACTTATTCCCTACAAAAGTAAATAAATCAAGTAAAAATCCTCAAAATATATTATTTTACAAGACAAAAGCTAAGTAAATAAAGGTATAAATAACGTAATATTTAGACTGAACAAATACCCCCACACCTAGCTTTTGCTCGTCCTCGAGCAAAACAAAAATAAATAAAACCAAACTCACTTTCGCAGGAATCACGATTGCACTTAGCACGTGCAACAAGTCCTTTAAACCCCTTAGTAGCCCGAGCGGATGAGTGAGGTCTCGTGAGGGTTTGTAAAAGATATACCCACAAAATCTTGAAAAAGAAAAAGAAAATAGAAAATCTTTTTGGTTTTTCGAAAATTTTCATAAGCATATATACAAAGTGGGAAGGAATTATACACATTCTAATCAACCATATCACCCTCGTATGTCGGATATTAACATGCATATAAAAATAATGCACATATCAAGACACTTGATCCTCCATTGATGACATCCATATACCAATTTTTCACCCCAAACAGTAAATAATGAGCAAGTTAGACTGGTAAAACCTCACTTTAGGATAAGGTGGATCACTCTCACTCATGTGTTTAAAATATATAATAATGGTTCACTCAAAACTCATTCCAATAGTGCACTCTATCATAGGCTTGGTCATACTCTTAATTCTCCACCACTATATAGGCAAAATGCAAATGCAATCAAGAGGACTTTTTAAGGGTTGTAATGTGGCTAAGGTTCATGGTTAGAAGGGAAATCAATTTGGAAAATGTGGAGCTAAATAAGCAAGACCTAATGACTAAGGAGCCAAAGACACTTCCAAATATAAATAAAAAAAAAACTTCTCTCCCAATTCACCTTTTCAAGTACAAACAAATCCAAGAGAACCTAAGGACTGAGCATATTTTTTTATTTTTTATTGAATTTTTCTCATGCCAATCACTTAATCTTTTTTTCACTTTTTTTCACTTTTCTCATTTTTTTAATAATTTTTTCCTCATTCTTTTTCGAAATAAATACTATTGGCATGGAAATCATGAACACAACTCAATTCCAAAGGGTTTATCAACCACTAGGGGATACATCTAACTTTTCATTAATGTAAATCCCCATTTCTAAACCACGAAACAAACAAACACCATTTTTATACAACCCAAAATTGCCCATTTTAAGAAGTGTTACTCCCTAACCTTGGCATAGGATTGAAAAATGTGTTTAGGCCAATGGTAAATTAGAAATATGTGCAACAAAAAAACAGGTTAAAGTTCAAAAGGCTAGCAAAAAGGGTATATATAGTAGAGTGACTTTTTGGCTCATGTACTTTAAAAATGAATGAATGCCTCTATCATATTACATAATGCATATGCCAAATGTGGTATCAAAGAGAGACAAAATAAGTTGTAGAGGAAATGCACCAAGGAAGAGTCACACATGAAATGAAATATGAGAGTAAAATTGATGAATTAGTCTATAAGGCTCAAAATCTCACAGGTTCCTCTAACAAAGTCAAACTATCTCAAAAATTGAATGTCGGGATTCAAATGGGACATAGAGACACGTTTTGGATCAAATTCTATCATATACATCATACTTATATACAAACTAATAACCAAATAACAAGGGATCAAAGCGAATCAAAATGCCAAAAACTCCCCAAAAATAATTTTTAAAATCAAAAATCTTTTTGCTATTTTGAAAATTTTTCCTCTTTTTTTTCTTTTTAAAATATTGAAGCATGGCTTCTCCTCCCCCACACCTAGATCTCACAATGTCCTCATTGAGAGCCAAGGAGCAACCACACCAACAAAAGAGACTCAATTATATACAAAAACATTACCACAAAAAACAAAAGCAAAAACAAAACATGAATATATACATGTGGGTGATCATGACCATCATGGCTCAACAACATCCAAAGTTTATCCTTAAAATAATCATCCCACAAAAGCACAATCCTAAATATCCACAACTAAAAGCAAAAAGAAAAACACAACCCTAAATATCCACAACTAAAAGTAGGAAAAAAGAAAAATATAAAGAAAGAAAGAAGAAAAAAAAATACATAAGAAAAAGAGAAAGAGAGGGAGCGAGTATGCCATGCTAGGTGTTGGGTGCACCTTAACTAATGCCTCCTAAAACAAGTACTAAGATTGCTTGAGGAGCATAAACCACTCCTCCTCATCTCAATATTAAGCTCCAACTCAGATACTCGTCGGAGCTCTAATGAGCTTCTCAAATACCCGAGCACAAAACTCGGATGAATGTAAATAAGAGAACACAACAACAAATATGTCGGTGATATTCGAGTATCCTCTTAAACTTATCAAAAGCCTTAGAAAAATCAAAAGAGTGATCAAAGAAGTTATTCCACATCATTTTTGTAGGCATGTCATCTAGGTAAGCATGAAAAGGGGATGAGGGAATGTAACCTCCAAAGGTACCTAGGGACACAATATTGTCAACAACATCCCCTCAAGCATGCTAGATGAATGATTCACATGGCCTACATGTAAATCAGAATCACAAATCAAATAGGTAGTGATATTAGAAAAATGATACTCGGGGAAAGGAGAGGATGGGGAACAAATAGGGGAAGTAGGGATTAAAACAAGTGGGTCGGGGGACACATGATCATCAACATCAAGACTAGTAGGCGAAGCCTCGACAACAACCACCTCTCATGACTCCTCTAAAGGAGTCTCTTGAACAAACACCTCAACTAAAGCTTATTCTAACTCATGATATAAATCATCCTCACCAACTAAACTACTATCAACATCAAAGGCAACTTCAATGTTGTCCTTATGTGTGCTAGTTAAGGATGGAGCAACAATGGGTAATATAGTCAAGGGAAGATCAATCTTTTCCTCTAGTCCGGACTCTAAAGGAAAGAAAGACTCATCATCATCATCATCATCATAGAAAAATGCCTTAATTTTAGTAGAACTAAGACTAATATCAACTTCATGCGATAGGTCGGACTCCCTAATCTTAGTAAGACATACAAGTTGCTCTTTTTGTTCATCCATAGTCCTTATCATATTATAATAATTAACATAGCATTCATGAGTTGAAATATCGGAATAAGGACAAGAACTAGTGTCATGATAAGAAGAGTTACACTTTTCACACAAAAGAAGGGCAAGATTGGGAATACAAGGATATTGGATGCAAGTCTAGCATAATAAGCACAAGGGTTGAGGCATGAAAATCCAGAATCAGTACAAGCCTTTTCAAATTAACACGTATCACAAGCAATCCATTCAATCAAAGCCCAAGCTTCGAGCAACACTTTTAGCACAAAAATCCCAATGCTTTAAAAGAGCACGGATTTCACCATTCATACCCTCGTAGACAACATTTAATACTTGTTATCGAAAGAGCAAGAAGAGCATCATGTCAATCAAAGTACCGATATAACAATTCATGCTCATATTGCGGATAATGGTAAGTAGACATGTTTTCAATTTTTTTTTATTTTCAATTTTTTTGGATTTAAAAATTAAAAACCTAGTTTAGAATGCTCAAGTAAGCTCCAATATTGAAATGAAACAACTCCCTAGCAACAACGCCAAAAACTTGTTGGGAAGAATTAAGTCTTAAATTTATTATCGCAAGTGTACGATGTAATTGTAGCTAGTCGGCAAGCACGGGTCGTGTCCACAGAGAGTTGTGTTTTAAATATCAAAGCTATCTTAAATATTTTGTCTAGGCGAATAAGAAGAGTTGAGAGATATGATGACTAATATAATCCTAAAAAGCAATAAAAGAATGTTCTGGTTGTGATTTTACCACTTAATAAACTAACTAATCAAGACAAGCCTAAACCTAACCAAGTTTATTCAAGAATTTAGGAGTGGTCGGTTGCACCATCAAAGGTCACTCAAGCCACACTTTCGAGGGTCATGAGCTAATCCAATTGTTCTAACCACCTACTTTCGTAAGGTTAACCCAATTAGACTACAACAAGTAGCAACCTACGGATCTAGCTTGAATTCGGGCTATTTTCATGCCAAAATCTCGACTATCCTCTATACCCATGCTAGTAAATTGGCTCCACCTTTCAGTGATAGACCAATCACCCAAAAATCAAGATGAAAATCCCTTTCGGGCATTTCATCGAGCACGTGGTGGGCATGAGAAACAATCCCAAATAATAAGCATAAACTAGTTAGGTTAAGGCCTAAACGAGATTAATTAGCTATTAGGAAGGCTAATCACAACCAAAGAAATCAACTTTAACAACTAATTTACATAAAAGCATGAAACAAAAATAAAAACTACACTAAAGAACAAACTAACACAAACCGACTTAAACAAGAACATAAACTAGATAATTAAACTCAAGCATGAAAGAAAGTAATCAATCTAACTATTAACATCTAGACTAATAAAAATTGAATCTTAAAACTAAATTGAAAAATAAAATTATTAAACTAGAAGTAAAGTAGAAGAGAGAAAGAAAAACTTATACTTGAATTGAAATTGAAGGCTTGAATCCAAAATCTTGTACAAAACTCTACACTAATCTCCCTCCTAATGGGTTTTATTTTGGCTAAGTAAGAACCCTAAGAGATCCCTAAAATCCCTCAAAACTGAGCCTCCAGAAATTAAAGCCAAAATTGTTTTTTTATAGCTTGTAAAAACCCAGAAAATGAAAGCTGGGTCGTCGCACGGCCTGCACGGGTATCCGTGTAAGTCAATGAAAGTTTCTGGTCAAGTCGCACACCCGTGGAAGTTCATGGTACTGTGTAGCCTTGCACAGCTGTACAGAAGCTGCACTGCTGCCTGTGCACACCATTATCTTCCTCGTTTTGCTTTCTTTTTGGCTCAAACTCTTTCCTATTAGCTCAATTTCAACTTATTACCTATAAAAGTAAATATATCAAATAAAAATCCTCAAAATATATTATTTTACAAGCCAAAAACTAAGTAAATAAGGACATAAATAACGTAATATGTGGACCGAATAGTTTTTAGAAGAAATTTTCAAAATCAATAAGCATTTAACCCCATTGGAAGTGAACAACATAGTTGAGCATCCAGAGAGCGTGCAACACCAGCCTCCAAGGTTTTGAGAAATATGCATTTAATCATGCTAAAGACTAGGGTGTTCATGGCTCGGTTCGGTTCGGATCGGTTTTTCTTAACCGGGTAACCGAATTTAACGGTTCGTAAAAATGTGAACTAGAACCGTCATTGGATAATCCGGTTAACTAAGTTATTTGGTTCGGTTCGTCGGTTCCTCGGAACCGATAATGAAAAAATTTATGAAGTGATTATCGGGATTTTACTAGGCCCACCAACGGACTATGGTCCACTCGCCACTACTAGGTCAAGCAACAACAAGCTGCCGGCCAACTATTCTGCGACCATAATGGGCTCCAAATTTGAAGCCCATCCAATCAACCCGACTATTGGATGCCCCGGGCGTAGAAAATTTTGAAATTTTAAATTTTTGTTCTCGCTCCAAGAGCAAGAAAAAGATTATCCTATAAATAGTTTTTTTTGTTCCAGCCCATCCCAACCAAAAAATATTAGACGTAGTAGTGCCTCAGCGCAGGCAAGGCATGGAACAAAATCTTGAATTTTTTTAAATAAGTAAATTATCCTATAATAATTCTTAATTTATAAAAAGCTTATCGGTTTGGTTACTGGTTAACCGGCGTTTCAAAATCCCAAATCGAAATCAAACTGAATATGCTATCAATTTATCAGTCCAGTTAAGTGGAAAATTTAATCGGTTCAATTAGCTGGATAAATGGTTCAGTTCAAGCGGTTTACGATTCGGTTTTGCGATTACGGTTTTTTTGGTTTTTGCACAGCCATACTAAAGATCACATTAAATGCTCTTTAACTTTGGAAAAAGATTATCATCGACGAGAAGTATAGGTAAAAAGGGAAGATTTATCACAAACTCCGAGGCTTCGAAACACTAGTCCGCCTAGATCTTTAAATTCATAAAACTTTGAAAAAAGAAAAAGAGGGTAAGAAGAGGGCCAAAATCAATTTGGCTGCAAGAAAGAGGAAAATGAATAGGAGGAAGAAAATTCCTTAGTCAAGTAAAGATGCATCTACCAAGTATTCAACAAATTACTTAGGAAACACTACAAATAGGAAAAGTTTTAGAGCTTATAGTAATTGAAAATGAAAGAGGTGTAGCAGGGAGAGTTACTAGAAGCATGAAAAAACCAAGAAAAACCATATCATCAAAACCAAAAGTGATTGACATATCGGAGGCATAAGATGGTGGAGGTTGCTTTTTGATGATGATGGCAATTTGTTTAATTTCAATCCCCAAGCAAAGAAACCGTAAAGAAAATTTGGGTGAAATTTTCAAAAATTCGCTTCGGTATGCGATTGTAATCCCATGGAAGAACTGCAAATTTTGATTAAGTGAGCTCACTACTACATAAATGACTTTTTATTACGGACTTTTTACCACGAGTTAAAAACAAACCATACTAAAAAAATGAGGCAGTGACATTTTTGAAAATAATCATTCTTTAATTTTACCTATTTGTACGGTTCTTTAATTAAACCGTATTGATAGGTCATGTCATCGACTTTTTATTACGGTTCACTCGGAAGAATCATAGTAATATGTGTTCTTTATTACTACGGTTCTTTCCTTGAACCATAATAAAAAGTCTATTGCTAACTTCAAAACCCGAAATTACTTTCTCTCTCCTAACTTTAGATTTGTTGGCCTTTTCCTCTCTCTCTGCCCTCCTCCTCCTTTCTAGTCCTTTTCCTCTCTGTCCCCTCCTCCTCATCTTTCACATTTATTGCCTAATAGCATTCATTAATTGAGAGGAGAGAGAAAATTCTCAATAGCCTTTCTTAATAGAATTCTCTCTCTTTCTCCATTTCTTTCTCTTTGTGAATTTTTTCTTTCATTTTCCTCTCACTTTTGGAAGGAAAATATCATTGACCAAATTGACAAAGTTTTTCATAAGTTTTGCCATCAAACTTTTTTTCTCTCGTTTTTCTTCAATTCAAACAAGGGAAAGAAATTCATTTTTCACATTTTTTTCTTTTTTTCTAATTTTCTTAGAATCAAATAGAGCCTTAGTTTTTAGATCCGACTTGTTTTTCTTTAATTCATTTTTCTTCACTCTCTTCTTCAACTTTTAGTTTTAGGTCTCAAAATTTCAGTGGGCAATTAGACACGATGATTATGCCTTCTCTCTCATTCGTACACAAGCTCTTTGATGGCGACAAAATACTGTCATTGAAGTTACCGTCGAAGAGGATCTATGCTGCGGATTCTTCAAAACTCTCAAAATCCCAATCTCCAAATTCAGATCTGGAGGTGCTCTATTTTTTAATCATTGTAGCTATTACTACAGTTCCGGAGAAAGAACCGTAGTAATAGATATACCTATTGCTAGGGTTCTTTTTCCACAACCGTAGTAATAGCTACCTATTGCTATAGTTCTACAAATGAACCGTAGTAATAGGTTCTCTTTTACTACGATTGTGAACCATAGTAAAAGATGTCCATCTACTACTACTACGCTCACATACATAACGCCTTATAACAGCAGTAACGGGGTCTTTTCGAACGGTAATAAAAAATGGTGATTGTAGTAGTGGCTGACCTTGATATGGGGCATCAAACTCTTGGTGGTCATGAGATTGGAGGTAGTTAATTTGACGTCAACTAAAAGGTGGAGGTGATGAAAGAAGTGGCTGGCTTGATTTGAAGATTTGGGAATTACCTATGAAATTGTGGCTTAATTCAAGTGATGGAAATGAAGAAGGTCAATTATGGGTGGATGAAGAAATCATAAAATTAAGGGGAATAAAAAAACTCAGATTTGCAATTCTAGAGTGGAGAAACATTCCTCTTGTTCTTCAATTAGGATCCTTATTTTTAGAGTTGGAAGAGAATTCCCCAATTTAATTCTGTAGTTTTTAATTTTCGTTAATCAAGATGGAGGTTTGTGAAGCTTTGTGAGGCGAAATGCTGAGGAGAGAGAGAAGGGAGTGTGCAGAAATTAAAAACCTTGTGAAAGCCAATTGCTATGGAAAGAGAAAGTATAGCAACTGAAGATTTCTGAAGGAAATTGTAGTGGGGAAACAAAGTGAAGAGGGCCAAAATGTGGTAGGTTTTGAGGATATTGGTGGATATAACCTTGACCGTAATTACAGGCTTTTGTCAATGTTATTGTTGATTGTTCTTATTTCATCTATTTTATTTTATATAGTTAATTATAATCGTTGGGTTATCTTTACTGCATGTACCTTTGAGTACATTTATTAATCGAAAAAGTGCTTGTTATATGTGACATCTAATAGCTCAATGTGTTGATAGCTTGTTAGTTGTACTATAGTGATTCAAAACAAAAATGTAATTATTTTCATTTAGCATATAGGCAAAATACGTGATAATTGTTTATTCATCTAGGTGTAAACTTCAATAGATACAAGTATTGTTCACTGTACTAAAAAAATAGTTTATTTCAAATATACGTCTAACTGAATTGTAATTATGTCTTCATATTTAAAAGGTCATCAGTTGTACCAAATAACAAGTCACTTGATCAAAAATTACCACAAATTATCTAATTTGATTAATTAGCACGAGTGCTAAATTTGCCCCCTTTTTAAATATATTGAATTCATTGTTTAATTTTACTTCTAAAATATCTTATCTATTATTTTCTCCACTCAACCATGTTATTTTTTATCATTAGAACAACCCTTGAAGTAACGGAAATATGCTTATACTTTGTCATCTCTACTCTTTTTTTTTTTTAATAATTTTGAGGAGAATATTTAAATCAAATAATCCGTATCTCTTCTTTGTAAGAAAATCAATGAAACCAAACTAAATTGTGAAGTACCTTAAGCTAAATTAGAAATTACAAAAATAAATAACTCAAAGAAAATTGAACTATATATTACATTATATAGTCTCTACATCTTATTTCATAGACAAAAATCCATATGAGAAAACCTAACTTTTTTCTGTACACCCTCATTGCATGTACAGTACATTTCACTTTAATCATTTCCTTCCCTAACAAAACGAATATCCGAAAAATCCTAAACTAAAGACGTACTATATGGATGATTTTTTTTTTTTCCGGATTCAATTTTTTTCCTTTTGATTTGTCTCTCTCTTCTTTGTCAACCTACCTAAAATACACCCTAAGGTTTTTTTTTTGTTGAAAAAGAAACTTTTCTTTTATTTTTTTAATGTTCATCATCTCTCTAGGAAGCCAGTCATTCTAAGGATGGAATTCCTAACCTGACACAAATTTCTACCATTGAGAGGACTAAATGATCTCGCAATTTCACCACTGACCCTCCTCTCAACAATCAAATGGGGTGGTAATCTCTCCATGATCTGATCATCATCATCTAGATCTTTGTCAGAACTTTGATCAGATAGCTCTCGGCCTGCCACGTTGCTGTCATACCTGAAAAAGCCGGTCCCAGATGGCATGTTGACCGGTAAAGACTTAGGGAGCTCATCCTCTGCTTTTTCTTCTTATCATTTCTAGGCAAGCTAAAGCCGTTCCGATGGCCATAGCAATGTCGATGAATCCCATTGCCACGATTTTCACTGCCATTGCTTTGATCCCATGAATAATCAGAAGAGAAAATTACATCTGATTCTTGGAACTCTTCAAAATCCATTTTTGGGGGCTTTTGATTTCGATTTGGAAGATAAAACAACAACAAAAAACAGCCGATACAAAAGATATAAATCCACAAATAGGTGGGGAAAAATTATTAGAAGAATAGATTTAATTAGGGGTGTTAATATTTGAAGGAGTTTTGGTTTGAGGGTAAGTGAGAAAAAGGGTTGGGTTGGGTATATATAGAGATTGGTGGGGGTATATATTCGGGGTAGGATTGTAAATGAGGCTTGGTCTTTGCTTGATCAAAGTTTAGCTTTGAAGACTCGGACACTCGCTCTATATCTTTCCGAGTCATGGAAAAGGAATCAGGTATAACGATGTCATTCATATAGAGTTTTGATTCCAAGGCATTCTCTCGTGTCTTAGAAACTTACTTGAGTTAAATAAGTATCTTCTCTATGCGATTCGGCCTTCACATATCTCTTTAATCGTTTTTCAGCAAGCACCTCGTAAAACCGGTTCTTTATTCCGAGTCCACTCTCACTCGGATTAATCGCATTTTGAATATACCAAGTATTCCGCTGTTTCTCACTCGTAATCGACTTGTGGCTATTTACTCTATTGTTTGCATAGTCGGCATTCATAGTTCATTTCATGCTTAGTCTATATCAAGTTCTTTCTCACTCTAATATTTGCTATAGAACGTGTTTCTTTACTTAAGACTAAGTCATATGGAATTCTGAGTATCATGGATATTAGACTCGTAAAATTCCATTTCTTTTCCGACTCGTATAATCAATTGCGTAATTTTTTCAAAATTATTTTGTTATCTCGTGTCTAACCTTGGACCAAAGTATGTTATACTTTGAGAACCAAAGGTGTTTTACTTTTGTAGGTTATTCAATCGAGGATATCTTTTCAAACTACAAAAGTAGCTGGCTTCGTAACGTCAAATCACCAGACAGATATGGCTTTTCACCTTCCCTCGCTTTAGTCTCGTAAGATTGTGTCGGAAGTCGTCCGCTTCCATATCCGGAAAACTGGAACGCTAAGCCTAACGGTGTTTTCCACCTCATCTTTCAAGACACAACCGATGGTTTTGGGACTTCCAAGAGAGTTAAACCGTTGTTCAACGTTCATATTTCAACGGATACTTTCTGAGTGACTCGTAAAGCTTCTACCAACGGTCACGAAGACTCTCGGTCAGCAGATGAAGATAACGGCTACTCGCTTGGTTATCTATAAAAAGAAGCCACTTCACAAGACTTGAAGGTTGCCGAACATATTTGTCTATACACTTACTTGATCAAAGTTATTGTATTTACTCTCAATCTTCAACTTACAACTCCCACTCGTAATTCATTACTTTACGAGTTGTAAGGTCTCGTACTTCGTTACAAACACTTCTTACATTCTTTGTAAGGTCCCTTGACTAAGCCGTAAAGGTTAACTCAGCTTAGTTGTCCCTAGCTGTAAGGGTTATCTCAGCTAGGAAGTACTAGATCGGATAAGGTAACTTCCGAGTCTAGGAAAATCTGTATAGAGTTGTCTAAGGGAGCAACTTGGGTTCTGTCAAGTTCACGATATTTTGTGGACTCAAAATAGTGGATTTGACTTCGTGTCTGGATTGACACGGGCCGTGGTTTTCTGCCCCGGGAGGGTTTCCACGTAAAATCTCCGTGTTCCTTTTCGAGTTCATTCTAGACTCGGACTGACCTTAGTGCTCTTGCTTCTTCCGATTCATTGCTTTCTAAGTCCAATCTTTTCCGACTCGTTATTAGACTCGGATTCTGTCTTTGCCTCTTTTCCGCACAAAAGTGTGTACTTTCGTAAAGAATTTTCTATCACCCTATTCACCCCCTCTAGGGTGACTCAGACTCTCCTTGAGCAAACCTTCAAGCTTGACTCGAGCTTGGTTCGAAGTTCACCAATTCTTTCATGTTTAGACTCGGGCTTGACTTGGATAGCTCGGACTCGGGCTCGATTTGACTCATTTTTTTTATTTGCTTAAAAATTTTCTAAGTTTAAGGTTTTAATTAAAGTTAAATTTTATATTTTTTTGTAAATTCTATATTTTTGTATTAGATTCAAGAAATAAACGTTTAAATGAAATTTTGGTGATTTTAATAATACTTTTATACTTTTCACACAAGTATTTCTAGAGATTTTTAGAAAAATATAACCTAACCGAGCTCCGACTCAGCTTGGTATTGCCTTCGAGCTGACTCGAGCTCGAGTTAAAATCCTTCTTAGACACACAACGTATTAGTTGCTACCATCTTTTCATTTGCATCCTACGAAAATGTTATATTTTACAGTATTATATTTCGTCTCCTGACAAAACCTTCACGATATTGCCACTGTGGACTAGAATTTACGAATCCGCTAATATGACACAATTTATAATAAAAATTTAATATTTTTAGAAATAAAAACCATAATAATAAAAAATAAGTTTTAAAAAATTAAAATAAAATAATATTTATAATTTGGGTCTGTAAACCCAATTTATGGTATAATTTCAATAGTATTTTATTGGGTTGGGGATAAGATAGCGTGGAGTGAATAACCCCAACCAGCTTCGGGTTTCTTATTGCCCACGGCTTCGTTCTAGGCTTTGCCAACTGTGTTCTAATTTTGTTACCTTCGATTATTGAAATGTACTCCGTTAATATCCATTGCACTTGGCGTGATCTACTTTACCTAATCAATTTTCAAACACGTACACATGTCAAATTACTCAGATTAATAAAAAAGTAGACCTGATAAATGATTCGATTTTAAGTTGGGTTAGTTCAGATTTGGTTATATGTTGGTTACTAAAAATTGTTTGAATTTCACTTTGATTTTATTTCAGTTTTGAGTTGGATTGACTTAGAGTCAATTGATATATAGTCCAATAAAACTTAATTATCTAAATGAACATACTATAGTGCAATTAATTCAGAAGCATATTTGCATGAGATTTAAGTATTTGACCAGCATTAGTTTAAAGTTTAATATGTGGCGAGAATTACTCCGATCTAAAAGTACTAAGCTGATGTATTTACACTGTTTTTTCAAGATTGTTCGATGGTAATAAAATATCCTTATTAATTACCAAAAAGGAAAAAATATTTCCCTCTTGCCTGTGCAACAATTTTTTATATTTTTTTGTAATTAGCACACCAAACTCAGTGAGTTTTTATTGATCTTAAGATAATCTAATGGACTGCAACAGGCTAGGGGAGGGCAAGACATGCCAAAGCCCCAAAAATCCTTATTAATCTCAGGATAATCGAATGAGCTACAATAAGCTGAGCGAGGGTCAGACATGTCAAAGCCCAAGAAACCCTGTATCCACTATCCACACACACCTCTTCACACTATTGAAAAAGTCACAAAGTGAAAATATATATGCCCTTGGACCCTATGTTACGAAAACCGGTTTGGACCGGCCGATCGGACCCGAACTGGTGGTTTCCCTGGGCGGTTAATTGCATTGTCTCGTTTGGAACTTCGAACCGGAAAAAACGGGGAGAACCGCTTAATCCGCGGTTGAACTGGAATTGTAAGGCAAATATAAAACGTTGGTGAAAAAAACCCTAATCCTCATTCGCTCTCTCGGTCTCGCTGCTCACCCTCCTCTCGTCGAGGAGGTGTCATGCACTGCCTCTCCCGCTCTCTCCTCACCTCTTCGCTTGCGTCGGTGGCGGTTGCCAGCCGCCGGCCTATTTATTTTATCTGGTTTGCTTTCTCTCTCTCACGCTCACTGTTCTTCCTTAAATCCTCTCTTCCTCTCAACTCTCTTTTGGTTGCTCTCCGGCTTGATGGGACTTGCGATGGTGGTTCTGCGCCGCTCCGGTCCTCTCTCCGGTGGTGTTGTTTGCCTCTCCTCTCCCCTCTCCTCTCGTTGCCTGCTGCGGCTGCTCCTCTCGGTGCTTGAGCTCGTGCTTCACCGTGGTAATGTCCCATGTCCATTCCTTACTCTTTTTTAAAAATTTGCTTGCCCCGAATTGTGATTCACCATGGTATTTCTGAAACATAATTTCTAGCCCCGAATTGTGTTAATTTGCTTGCCCCAAATTTCATGCTGAAAAAGGTTTAAGTGTGGCTAGCTTATTTGCGTTAATTTGCTTGCTAATTTAATGGCTAGACCATGCTGAAAGTTTCTGTTTCCGAAATATATTGCAGTAATTTGCTTGCTAATTTCTTAAACATGATTTTTGGCCTCGAATTGTGTTATACCCAAAGACTATGGAGATGGAGTTTGAAATTTTAGATAATAGGATATTCAAAGTCTTTTTTTTTTCTTTTGTTAATTTATGTCATAAATAAATTGTTAATTGCTCATGTTAAACTGCAATAAGTAAAAATGGATTTAGTTCCACGCCTTCTATATCAAGTCCGAATTCATCAAATGTTAACGCTCAATCAATTCGTCAAAAATCAGATCTGCCATGGTCATATGTTATAATGGCTCAATCAAGTGATGGGAAAAAACTACTTATTTGTAATTTTTGTGAAAAAGTAATCAAAGGTGAGGGTATTAATAGGATGAAAATGCATCTAGTTGGATAGAGTGGAGATGTGGCTGCATGTAAAAGGTTCCTAATGATGTTCGCTATCGAATGATTGAAAAATTGAAAGAGGTTGCTCAACAAAAGTTAGAGCAACAAATGACTCATGAAGAAGCAATTCCCTTTAGATCTTCTGGTTTTAGGCAAGACTTTGAAATGCATGAGGGAGGGAATTTAGTAATGAGCGTGAGAGTTGCCAACCTAAAGCCAAAGCAAGTTCATTGGGCAAGAGAAAGGCTACTTCGGAGTGACTAGTTTTTTTCCTCCCGGGCAGCACACTGGTTCCCAACCTTCAATTAGAGCGTCCTTGCTAAGTCTGAAAAAGTGAAAGCAAGTTGCAATTTGTTTGTGGAAATTGTTGATATGATTGTTCTTAAAAATGTTGTGCATCTTGTAATCGACAATGGTAGTAATTATAAAGCTGCTAGGAGATTATTGAATGAGAAATATGAAAATATTTGTTGGTCTCCTTGTGCTGCCTATTGCTTGAATTTGATATTGCAAGATATTCGAAAAATGAGTCATGTAGTGAGTTTAGCTTAACGTGCATCTAAGGTGAATGTGTTTGTATATAAGCACAAATGGTCATTGACTTGGTTGAGGAAGAGAGAAGGGTGGACGGAAATATTACATCTTGGGAAATAAGGTTTGCCACCATTTTTATTGCTTTGAAAAGTCTTTATGACCATAAGCTATATTTACAAGCTATGATTACTAGTCCTAAATTTAATGGATGGAGACCTTCTAAGACATCAAAGGGAAAAATAATGAAGAAATCATTCTAAATAGTAGGTTTTGGAATAATTGGTTGGTAATTGTGAAAATTGTTGGTCTATTGAGATTGCTTCGTATTGTTGACTCTAATGAGAAGTCGGCTTTAGGCTATGTTTGTGAAGGGATGTAGAGGGCAAAAAGATAATCAAGGAGATTTTTAAGAATAAGAAAATGTTGTATAAGCCTTATACTAAAATTGTGAAGGAGAGATGGGATAAACAATTGCGTAAGAACATTCATGTAGCAGACTTATTGGTTCAACCCGACATTTCAATATGATCAAAGTAATTTTTGCCAAAAACCCAAGGTAATGAATGGTTTACTTGAGGTTGTTGAGTCGAAGATCAAGGTGGGAAACAAGATTAAGTTTCTTGAGGAGACTAGGATCTTTCGTGAACGTGAGACAGGATTTGGGAGAGAGTTAGCTTTGACCAGTAGCAAGAGTACTAATCCAGTATGCATCTAATTAAGTTATCCTTTGTTGTTATTATTTTTGAAAATTTGAGATAATAGAGTCTAATTACAACTATCTACATGTTTATGTCCTTGCGTTGTTTTTTTTTGTTAGATGAATGGTGGAGATTATTTGGACATGATTGTCCAAATCTTAAGAAATTGGCCATAAACCTTCTTAGTCAAATCGCATATTCTTCGGATTGTAAAAGGAATTGGAGTGTTTTTGAGCGCATACATTCAAAGAAGAGGAATCGGTAGGAGCATAAGAAGTTGAATGATCTTGTTAATGTGCATTACAATCTTCAATTGAAGAATAGGTAAGTAAACTTTTATTTTTGCTTTTGAAATGAGTGTTTATGTGCATAATAAATTTTTTAATGTTTTATTTACATGAACCTAGGCTTTAATAACAAGAAAATGCCATATGATCCAATTGATCTTGATTGTTTGGAAAGAATTAATTTTTGGGTTGTTGAGGATGACCCCGAGAACGAGTTAGATTATGAGGAGTTGGAAGAAATGCTCCATAATGACCAACCAAACCAAACACCCAACAACCCAAATGCCAAGATTGGTATGTAACATATATACTTCATTACAAACTAAATAATTTATAATCTCATATAATATTAATCTTTATTATTTTATACTTTGCAAGTTGATATTGATGGAGATGATGATGGAGATGAAGACAATGGTAGTGATGATGATTTACTTATGTACCCACAAGGATTGGACTTGTCTTCATTTGGTGGCTATTGTGAAGGATTTTATTCTGGCGATGATTAAATTTGGGAGTTCTTGTAATGTTTGTTATTTATCTAGCATTTACAAGACTTGTTTATCTATTTGGTTTGTGACTTATGCACAATAGATATTGCTTTTGTTGTGTATGTTAGTTTTTGTTGTGTATGTTAGTTTATCAACAATGTTGATGTAGGTGTTTTTTATTACTCAAATCATTGTGTTTTATGATTAGAAAATGTAGAATTTGAAGACTTAAATTTATATCATATGATCTTTTACATCTATGTTAGCAAAACAAGCAAAAAAAATAATTGAATACATAAAGAGAAAAAATTTTAGGATCAACCGGGTCATGTCGGTTTAACCCGATTCAAGCACTAATCGGGTAAACCAATCCAACCCAATCCAAATGGTACGACTGGTTGAACCATTGATCCACTCTTCCAAATGGGTCAATGACCAGGTCGGTTCTTTTAACATAGTATCTACGAGACCATTCAATTATATTAAGTTATATGGTTTTGCTAATAATAAGGTTTATTGTTAAGAGTAATTATCTTATTGTCAAAAATAATTATATTATAATTTTATCCCTAGTTTTAACTAAACATGGAATCTTATTGTAATTATCTACCAATAAATTAATCTACCCAACAGGCAAACGAATGAAGAGTGCTGCAAAATGGGAAATATCGGATAAAAGCTACAAGAGAATCAAAATCAAAAATCGAAAGAGGAAGAAGTAGAAGTAGTAGAGGAACAAGAAGAAGGGAAGAACTAGGACAAGAGAGAAGAAAAGAAAGTGGAAGAAAAGGAACAACAAGGGGAACAAAATTTGGAAATCAAAAATTTGGCTCCTCATCTTCTCCTTCTTCTTTTTCAACTCCTTTGTCTTCTTCATTTTATCTCTCCTCATTTTCTTCCGATTTGGCTGCCTTCTCCTTCTTCTTCTTCTTCTTCTTCTTCTTCTTCTTCTTCTTCTTCTTCTCTCCTCTTTACTCTTCCTCCTCTCCCTTTTCTTCTTGTCCTCGTTCCTCTGCTAAATTATTTTTTCTTTAGAGTTTGGTTGAAAGCAGGAGAGAAAGAGAAGAGACAGAGGGGAAGAGACAGAGAAAGTTCTAGAGCTTTGGTCGAAAGAGGGAGAGAGAGGAGTTGCAAGCAAGACAAAAATTTATAAAGGGCATCATTGTCTTATCACTCACTTATCTCGACGATGAAGTCCTATTTTATACAAATTCAACCGGTGAGGTACCCTAAAATTAGGTAAAAATGTGAGACCCTAAAAAATAAATGACACATATGTCAAGGTACTAAAAAATTAATTACACTAAATTCTACCATGCAGTCTAGGATATTAATGGAAAGGATATTTGTGCAGCGAGTCAAGCAATTCTTTCGAGACAGGAAAAATGTTAAAACAACTCAACTCAACTGCAGATAAACCCGATACCTAAGGTGGATCACCCACAGAATGCAACCGATTTCAGGCCTATCTCCTGTTGCAATGTACTCTACAAGGTAATCTCTAAATTGATGTGCAAGAGATTGAAACCCATCCTCCCAGCGAGTAATTCAACCCAATCGAGACAGCCTTTGTTGCTAATAGGTAGATTATCCACAATGTAATGAATGGCTTAGACCTAGTGAGATTCTACAAAAGGAAAAACAGATCTCCTAGATGTATCATCAAGGTAGATATTAGAAAAGCATATGATACAATCGATTGGGAATTTATGAAGGAAATGATGTTTGGCCTTGGTTTCCCTCATCTATTTACTCGGTGGATATATCAATGCATCTCAACTGCACATTTCTCCCCAATTTACAATGGTGCGAGTACATGGATATTTCAAAAGTTGCAGAGGACTAAGATAAGGTGACCCAAGTATCACCCATTCGGTTTATGCTTGGAATGGAGTACTTGTCTAGACTATCTGCAAGATGTGGCTGATGAGCCTAGGTTTAGATTCCATGTTGGGTGTAGGGGTTAAAGCTGAACCATCTAATTTTTGCGAGAGGATCTACTTCTCTTCTGCAAAGCTGAAGCAAAATTTGTTTCTTACTTAATGGATGCAATGCAGAAATTTGTATTGGTTTCTTGTTTGGAAGTCAATGCACAAAAATCATACATTTACTTGGCAGGAACAAATCCAGCGAGTTGAGAATGAAATACTATAGCTCACTGGTTTGGGAAAAGGGACACTGCCTATGCAATATCTAGGTGTTCCACTCAAACCTGATAAAATGAACTGTAATGACTGCCAAGTTCTAGTGTCAAAAATCACCAAAAATCAAAAGTCTGGGGGCTAAGAAGTTAAGCTATGAGGCGAGGTTACAACTTGTGAATCATGTTCTCATGAGCATGCATGTGTATTGGAGTTCTATCTTCATCCTTCCTAGCCAAGTAATTAAGGAGGTAGAGAGAGCTTCTAGGGATTACCTCTAGAGTGGTGTGGAGGGTAGAAAGAAGATAATCCCAGTAGCATGAGAAGATATTTGCTACCCCAAGAAATATGGTGGACTAGGGATCGGGGATTGCATGAGCTGAAATAAAGGATTGATTGCAAAGCATCCGTGGTATATGACTAAACTCCTAGAGAATTTATGGGTAAAGTGGATACATTCAATTTACTTGAAATGGGAGGATAAATATAGTGCTCCGAGTAAAGCCGACACAAGTTGGTATTTCAAGAGGATAATTAAAATGAGCGAATTTCTTAATCTGTGGTACAATTCATAGGAGAAGAAGCTGGGAGACTTGCAAAGAGGGAAATTCCATATCAAATCTACATACAAAGCCATGCAAGAACATAGGGAAGAAGTTGAGTGGTGGAAGCTTGTATGGCACAAATATACTATAACTAGGCATTCCTTTTGCCTTTGGATGGTACTTGAAAAGGAGAATTTTAACTAAGCACGGGGTGAGTAAGTGGATTGAAAGGGTAGATTTCAGGTATGTCTTCCGTGCACAAGATGAAAATATTGATCATCTACTCTTACAATGCCCTTTTGCACAAGAAATTCTCAACTTTTTGAGCAACGAGCAATTACACGGTGAATGCCGACCAACATGGAACACAAGAATTAGGGGGAGGGTAAAGGATTCAGTCATGGCACCCCTCATTGCGGTCGTTGTCTGTCATGTTTGGCATCAAAGGAATGTCGGGCAATTCCAAAGCAAGGCCACATAAGCTAGGGACATAGCAAAGCTCATTAGGGGCGCTGAAGATACTCATTGACCCGAGCTATTTGGCATAGAGGAAAAGCATACTTAGTCTTTGATCTTGTAACTTGGTTGAAAACTCGACACGGGAAAGCATAATGAAGCTTATTCATCAAGGTAACTTCGCACAAGAAAGCACGGTGATGAGTTACTTATTGACCTTAACTTATTATTAATAGACCAACACTAAAATCAAAGGTACTTTGCTGTCATCACTTGGAATTAACGACTATAAGCCAGAAAATTACCAAACTTATTCCAAATGCTTCTTGTTAAGAACAATTCATTTGGCTATCATCTACTTATGAAAATCCCTATATTCCGTGCAAAAATACATTATCATTGTATAAACTTCCATGCCCAAAAACAAGACTTATTTTAGAACTCGCTTTTATCACTCGTATAAACTTCCATGCCTTGAAATTCCACGCCCGTATTATCGGTGTATTTTAGGACTGCTTATGGAAAAATGGACATCTTGATCTACTGAGTTTTTAGAATTGCAAAAATTCGAATATTTGCCTCCTGTTACATATTTCGTTAGTATCTGTATTTTTAATAATCACATTTATATATTTCTTATGTCTAATAAAATTTTTAATTATAGGATAAATATGAGTCTTTAAAGGAGAATGCTACACGAGCAGGAGCTGAAGTGGAAGATGATGCCCTCTTTCTTAAAGGCTGTTGAGGGCATTAGCAAGAAGGGCACTGTCTATGGCCTTGGAAGCGAATCAAAGGCATATTATATGTCCCCTCCTACTTTCCTAAATGGATGCCCGCTTGAAGAAGTCGGGAAAGAGTTTCATGGTTCAAGGGAGGAGCTTAAAGCCACTAAGTCCGAACTAAGCGCAAAGATTGCAAGCCTAAAATCTTTGATGAATGGCTCTTTCGCACTTGCCACCCCACCTTCTAGCAACTAGATTAGACTTGTATGCTTAGGATGAGAATTTAATAGTCAAATTCGACAACTAGTAGGTGAATATGTATGTTTTGGTATATTTAGACTTGTGTATATAGTTTGAAATTATTACTATGAAATGCGGTTATTAATTATTAATTTTGGTCTATTTTTATGGTTAAAATAATTAATATGAAATGCAATTATTAATTATTAATTTTTAAGTGCAAATTAAAGATGAAAATAATTGAATTGCAACGAAAAGTTTTAAATTAAAGACGAAAAAATATTTCATTTCAAACTACAACGAAAACTTTAAATTAGAGTTGAAAATTTTCATTTCGGATAGAAACGAAAATTTAAATTTGCTACAAAAAATGCGTTTCTATCTAAGATGAAATACTTTTCGTAGCTAATTTCGTTTTAGATAGAAACAAAATTTTTAAATTAGCTATGAAACCCGAGACAAAATACGATTCATAGCTAATTTTATTTTTATTTGAAACGAAAATTAAATTTCATAGATAGCATATTTGCGATAAGGTGTTTAGAAACGAAAAAAAATTTGTTTCTATTTGGTTGTTGACTGCTTTAGTGACGAAATTCAAAGTTAGAAACAAATTATTTTCGTTTCTAAACAATTGCTTTTGTGTAGTGTCACCACTTAATAAACTAATAAATCAAGACAAGTCTAAACCTAACCAAGCCTATGCAAGTATTTAGGAGTAGTTGATTACACCGCCAAAGCACACCCTAATTGTTCTAACCACCTACTTTCATCGGGTTAGCCCAATTAGACTACAAAATATTAACCTTAGACCTAACTAGGATTCAATCTATTTTCATGCCAAAATTCCAACTATTCTATATACCTATGCTAGCAAATTGACTCTACCTTTTAGTGATAGACCAGTTATCCAAAAATCAAGGTAAGAAAACTCTTTCAGACATTTCATCGAACATGTGGTGAGTACGAGAAACAATCACAAATGACGAGCACGAACTAGGTGAGTTAAGGCCTAAACAAGATCACTTGCTATTAGAGAGGCTAATCCCAACTAAAGCAACCAACTTTAATAACTAATTAACATTAAAATATAAAATAAATCTAATAATTTAACTAAAGAACAAACTAACACAAATCAATTTGAACAACAATATAAACTAATTAATTAAACTCAAACATGAAAACAAACAATTAATCTAATTAAAATTAACATCCAAACTAATAAGAATTATATTTTTAAACTAAATTGAATAATCGAAATAATAAACTTGAAGTAAATAAGAAGAGAGAAAAAGAAAAACTCATGCTTAAATTGAAGCAAAAGGCTTAAAATTCAAAATCCTTGTATAAATTATACACTAATCTCCCTCTATAATGGGGTTTTATTTTTGCTAAGCAAGAACCTTAGAAGGTCCCCTAAATTATCTAAAATTTGAGCTCTTAAAATCAGAGTCAAAGTTGCATTTTTATAGCCTGTAAAAATCAAGAAAAAAACAAAAGTATGTTGTTGCATGGACATGCGAAAATTTCTAGTCAGCTCGCGGCTATGCGAACCGGCACAGACTGCCAATGCATACCATTATTTTCCTCGTTTTGCTTCCTTTTTTGCCAAAACTTTTTCCTATTAGCTCGATTCAACTTATTACGTATGAAAGTAAATAAAATGAATAAAAATAATGAACTTATATTATTTTACGAGTTAAAAATTAAGTAAATAAGGGTATAAATAACGTAATATTTGGTCTGAACAATAATTTGATAATTTATTATATTAAATTTTTTTGCATGGCCAACTATTTCTATTTATACAATCATTAATCTCTTCGCTCCCTTCCTCTTGAAATCCTAATTCTATATCCACTACTTTTTTTCTCCTTTTTAGATTGTTGGGGTTGATAGTAACCTAGTTACACTCAATAAAAAGCCCCTTTGTTTCAATTTCTTCAATTAAAACAATATCTAAAGGTGTTATTATTTTCTTTCTAATAAATTTTCTCTCCTTCTTTGGAAAAGATAAGTAAACTAAGTAGACGATAGCTCTTCTCGCAAGGGTTCTACCTAAGTTGTCCTCCATTAAAATGGAGAGAAAGGAAGAAGAAAAAATAGACCTCTAATGTAAATTAGAAGAAATACAAAGACCAAATTTAGCCACCCAATCTGCTATCCAATTTCCTTCTCTAAATGTATACTAAATCCCGACATGGTTACACCTTCGAAGATAATAATGGATATTATGGATGAGATTCTGGATTTCCCAAGGAACTTGAAGTTTTTCCTTAATTGTTTTAATAACAGTTTGATTATCACCTTCCAAAACAATTGAACTAAACCTTGCTTGCACTGCTTGCTTTAACACCATTCAACATGGCCGAGGTCTCTACAATTAAAACCTCCCGCCGCAGTAGAAGAAGATTTAGCTCCATCAAAGTTGATTCCGAAAAATCCTCCGGTGGCTTATGCCAGCTGATCCACCGAGTTGAAGAAGTGGGAATCGAAGAAAGAAAAATAGAGGGTGAGATGAAATGATGATCCAATCTGCATCGAGATCTCCATTACGCCCACGAAGTCTTGGCTTGAAGAATCATAGTAATGGAGTTATGGCTACCATTATAGAAAACAGTATCATTCCTACTTTTCCATATACTCCATAAGAGGTGAACCATCCGAAAAGCCTGCGTTCTTTTATTCAACCTCCTAAATGAACTGAAAATATCACTAAGAGACGGATTATGCAGCTAGCTTATGTTCACTAACTTGTGACGAAATGCGTTTTGCCAAGTATCCACAAAGTAGGGGCATTGCAAGAAAAGATGATTGGTCAATTCACTATGACCATGACACAACGGACAAACAGAGTGTCAATAGTAACCATTCTTTTAACTAGGTTATCTCGTGTGGATAATGCGTTGTGACCCATTTGCTACAAAATTATCTTCATTTTGGGCATCAAGTCAAGATCCCAAATCTTGGCAAAGTCCCATCTAGTAGAAGTAGCCGAGAGATTATGTGCATTCCAAGTAGCGAGACTTTGTCGTAAAATTACCACTGTTAGAAAGACCCCAACAAACCGAGTCATCAATGTCATGAGTTGGAAGTGGAATGGACTTAATAACCTGACATATGTCGATCGGCAAGAAGGAATTAAGTCGTATCGGATCCCACTCTTTACTTGGGGAGATGAATTTGCTAACCGTGGCATCCAAGGAAGGAATATTTGGGAGACCATTGTCATGATAATTAAGTAACTTAAACTTACCAAACCAAAGATCATGCCAAAACATCACTTTTTTGCCATTGCTTATTTTCCATCTTAATCCCCTTCTAAAGAGATCCCTTTCTAAAGAGAGAAGGAATTAAGTCGTATTAGATTCCACTCTTTACTTGGGGAGATGAATTTGTTAACCGTGGCATCCAATGAAGGAATATTCGGGAGACTACTGTCATGATACTTAAGTAACTTAAACTTACCGCACCGAAGATCATGCCGGAACATCGCTTTTTCTCTATTACCTATTTTCCATCTTAATCCCCTTCTAAAGAGATCCCATTCTTTAAGCAGACATTTCCAAGCACAAGAGTCAAAAGCTCTTATTTTCCTTGAGAAAAAACTCCTCTAACATAGGGTAATTGGTTCTCATAATTGACCCTCGAAGTTCTATTCTTCAAAAAGATATTTCCAAATGAGTTTACAAAGGAAGGCTTGGTTAATCGCCTCGGTTTTCTTGAGGCCCGAACCCTCAAATTTCTTAGGAGTACAAACTTTATCCTAAGCTACCATTGGTAACCCGAGTGACATCCTGAGATTTTTTCCAATAGAAACCACGATTAATTTTATGAAGAGAGCTAGTCGTGCTTTTTGGTAATTTAAAGCTCTGCACGACATGAGTAGGTAACGATTCAAGATTAGACTAGATAAGCACAACCCTATATGCCTTAGGCCCTATTCCATTTAGTCTGTAAGGAGCTGGAAGGCTATAAGAAGTCTGTAAGGAAAGTTGTAAGGAGCTTAAGTAGCTATAAGCGGATGTACGGAGTTGTAAGAAGTTGTAAGGAGCTGTAAGGAATTGCAACCAGGTATAAGCGATTGTACGAAACTCGTAAGGAGTTATAAGGAGTTATCAGCAATTGTAAGAAGTCTGTAAGGAGGCTGTAACGAGTTGTAAGAAGTTGTAAAGAATATAAAATGTTTTACACGACTTGATAAAAATGTTTAATATATTTTTATATTTATGTACAATATATTTGTATATTATTTATGAATTTAATGTAAATTATAAAATTTATATATTTGTAATGCCAAATGCATATGTATCAATTTGATAATTTATTTTCTTCTTTTTATTTTTAGAAAAAATAAAATTATGTTTTATACTATGAAAAGAGTTTTTATAGATGCATAAATGACTTTCATATAATAGATAGTTGAAAATGACCTTAATTTTACAAGTTTGAAATAAATGTTCTCAACTATAAATTTTCTCAAATATTAAAATTAGTAATTGAGGACATTTATTTCAAACGTCTAAAATTAAGGTTATTTTCAACTATCTATTACATGAAAATTATTTATGCATCTATTGTAATACTCGAAATTTTAAAGAAAGTACCTGGAAAGCATAGAATTATTGAATATAATTCCCGCATCTAAGGGGGTGAGTGACTGATTTAATATACGAGGCGGACGTATTACTTCGATATTCCCTCGGAAGCTACTGTTGAACAAACTAAATCAAGGAAATTGCCTTCCTTTTTCCATGTGATGTTGGGTGATTAGGAATTGTCGTGACCGGTGTATTAAAATAAGTTAGGATGCAGGAGTGTAAGAGGACAGAAGGGAGGAGATAGGGACTTGTCGTATATGGGCCGGTGATTACTTTGGTTGAATGATGAAGAGATGAGAAAGATAAATTATGGGCTTAATTACTATTACGTTTAGCAAGAGAAAAAAAGGAAAAAGAGGAATAAAAAGGAAATGAGGAGGTGGGTTTTGTTTAAGTGGGAAATGAGATAGAAATCAAATTTGGGGTCCAATGGGGTTAAGGATCGAGAGTTTAGTCGGTGGAGCCGAGCAGCAGAAGAGGGAGCAGGAAACAGAGAGGGAGGGAGAGAGAGAACGCGCGGGGAGCTGGAGCAGAGGCCGGTGGCCGCCTGAACAGCGAATGGCCGGTGGGCAAGGGGAGAGCGAGGGCTCGGGAAGGCAAGAAGGAAAAGAAACCGAGCGAAGGAAGAAGGGAAGAGGGAGATAGCGCGAGAGAGAGAGGCCGAGCGGGAGAGTTAGAGCGACACCGAGAGGGCAAGCGAGAGCAAAGGCGAGGAAGATAGGCCGGAGACCGGCGCATCGAACGGCGAGCGGCAGTGAAGCGGTCGGCGAGCGTGGGGAATCGGTCGAGCGCGAAGAAGGGCGAGACCGAGGCTAGAAAAGGGGCACGAACGCGAAGGCAGAGAGGGCGGCAGCCGGTGGGCGCGAGGACAGTGGCCGGCGACGGCGTCGGGCGTGGAGGAAGGCGGCAGAACCACGGCTGGTGGCAGGGAAAGGAGGAACCGAATCGGGGAGTTTGAATCTCAGCGAACCAACAAACCTTCGATTCCTGAATCGAGGTGGGTAGTCTTATACTCTAAACTATTAGTAATTTCGAAACCCAAACGAGCTTTGTTGTGATTATTGAACGTTTATGTGATATGATAAAGCTAGGAAGTGATTAGGGTTGAATTAGAATATGAGAAATCGGAGTTAAATCTAAATCAGGAACCTGAAGGAAGCTTAGTAGTTGGTGGAGGCTGAGTTGAGATGCTGAAATTTTAGAAGGAATTAGGTCGTAAAAGCATAAAGAGTATTGTGAAGATCTTAATTAGCACTTAGAGATGAAGAAATGGCGATTTGGGTCTAAACTGTGAATTAATACTCCAGTTGAACCTTAGAGATTTCCTAAATTCTTTACGTTGGAAGGTAACGGCTTATGTTGGCAAATAATGAGTTAAGTATAAAAGACGAGTGTGAGTTCACACCGAGGGATGCACAATCGAGGCATGGGAGTTAGAGGTGAGTGAGTATTAGGATGATTGAGTTCAAAAGATAATTAAATCCTTGAGGTTGAACTAAATTCGAAGATAAGCGGAACTAGCGGAAGTGGGGCGATGAAGAGAGATTGAGAGCTGTATGATTAAGTTTGGATGAGAAAGAGCGATTAATGAAATAGAAATCTAAGATGAGAGTGAATTACACCTGGAGATGAAGGGAGCTAGAGGAATTTTAGTAGTGAAGTAAGAATGAGAGCTGTCCGACTAAATATGAGTAAGAAAAGGTTGATTAGTAATGTGGAGGCGTAATCGGAAAACATTGAAGTAAAGATGGTAAAGTATGAGAAGTTGGGACATGTTAGATTAATGGTAACTACTTGTGGTTATTGTTGCTCGTAAAAAGGAATTAAGCTTATTAAATGGGAGAATTGAGAAAGGTTTAGTTGAAGAGAAGCCGAGAATGACTATCCGTGTTGAATTGCGACTATCTATGCAAGTGATTGTGTTAAACGTTGTTCGAAGTTGGTTTTGAAAGAAGTTCTATGTTTTACGCAAAATGGTACTTGAATGTGATTTGTGTGATATATGCTTTTCAAACGTGAAAACGTACTTTTAAGAAGTGGAATTGATTTGAGATTGTTATTTGAAACAAACTTGATAAGTGAACGTGTTAAAGAAACTATTGTGAATCGACTTTGCCTCGGATCGTTTAGCACAAGGAAGGATTCTACCTAGGGACGGCTAGCTAGGGGTCCTGTGTAGCAAGACGCCCGATTGGAATCTTCCTAGATAGGTCCCGGAGCCTTTCATTTGGGGTCGCGCCCCAAAGAAACTAGAGAAATCTGAGAAATTATGAGAAATTGCGAAGTGCTAGTTCGAGTCCCCAATCTGGAAAGTGATTCACCGAAAGAGATTCATTGAAAATGATTCATGAGAAGTGATTTAGTAGAAATGATTCAGTTCTGATTGAAAGCATTGGAAAGAAAGTGTAGCACCTTGTTTATGGTATATTCATTTCCTAAAATGATTGAAATCAGTGCTTTTGAATGATTAAAGTATTATGAGCTTTATGTTGCAAATGATTCAAGAGATTTCTTTAAAAGTATATGGATTTGTATTATATTATTATGCTTTTGCTGATCTCATTATTGTGAGTATTATATGTGAAGAATTTTCAATTTAAGGGTATAAGACTCCGGTGAGCCCGTGGATTATTGCTCACCCCCACAAATTGCCCCGTTCCCTCCTAGTGTTGCAGGTACACTTCCGGAAGCATAATCTACACCTAGCTCACTTTGGACTCCTGCTGATTGTTGACGGTTGCGGTGACTCAAGTGGCTGTCATGCATTGTTTTGTTTCCAAGTGTTGTATTTGTAATCTAGTTCATATAGTTGTACCCGATGTACTGTAAACCAGTTAGATTGTTTTAAGTTTTATAGCATGATTGGTTGGACTCCGGCGTGTGGCCGTTGAGTTGTATACTCCGAGCGTGTGGCTCATTGAGTTATATTATGCTTTTCATGTAGGGTTATACGGCTCTAAGCTTATGGGTTAGTCCATATTACAAACAGAACTTTGCCGAAATTTTTAGGAAACCTCATATCCTTTTGGGAAACCATCGTTGTTATCTTTAAGTTGAGTTTAGACAACCAAAACAACACCGAGAAAGAGCCTTAGAAGTTCCTTTAAGGAACTCGGCGATGTAATACTCATAGGGGTGTTTTGGAGTGTTACATCTATAAAAACTCTTTTCATAAATATCAAACATAATTTCTTTTTTTCCTTGAAAAACAAATCATTAAACATGACATATATATATTTAGCATCACAAATATATAAATTTTATTATTTTATTATGTAAAATTCATAAATTAAAATACAAATTTGTTGCACATAACTATAAAAATGCACATATAAATACATTAAGCATTTTTATCGAATTATATACAACATTTTATATTCACTCTATCTCCTTTTAACTTCTTACTACTCCTTATATATTTTTACACCTCCTTACAACTTATGCTATATGGAACGAGGCTGAAATAGCCCAAATGATTTCGTCACATTCAACTTGACTATTCACCTATAAATTTAAACGTTACAAAAATGTCCGTAATATTATTCATGATAGCTAGCTTAAATGGACGTGATACTTTTAAAATTAATTATTCGTTGGAATTTGTTTGTGAATTTCTTAAGACATAAAATTAAATTAATGTATCCAATTATTATTAATTATCAAAATCCTTACACATCTATATAAATAAATCTAATATAATCAAAATACCCGATGGAAGTATGAGTATAAGAATGGGGAAAAAGAGGGTGTGAGTATAGATATATCCGCCACGTACATATCCCACAGATCATCTCTAGTAGATACTTTTACATACATAAATATTCACCAACAAAAAATTTTGATTAACAGTAGAAAAATAAATTCATAATAAATTTTGATATGAAAAATACGTAGTTGTAAGGAGTCTGTAAGAAGCTGTAAGGAGTTGTAAGGAGTTGTAAGAATTCGTAAGGAGCTGTAAGAAGGTGTAAGGAGTTGTAAGGAGTTATAAGAAGTTGTAAGGAGTTGTAAGGAGCTGTAAGGAGTTATAAGAAAGTGTAAGGAGTTGTAAAGAGTTATAAAAAACTGTAAAAAATTGTAAGGAGTTGTAAGGAAAGTTGTAAAGACCTATAATACTTTAAGCTAAAGTTAAATGGAACAGGGTCTAAGATGTTGTTGCTTGGCTCCCTTGCGCATCACTTTATGAAAGTCGTAGTGTGTGTATATATATATATATTGTTACTAAGTTTGATTCAAATCACAACCACCCCTAGTATCACCTGAAGAAATGTGTTTCTTCAAACTAGTGAAGGTGTTAGCCAATAGAAAGAAAAGAAGATATTGTTGTACGAAGAAGTTGGTTTCCTATTGGGCAAATTATTCGAATTATGGATCCTGAAAAAGTAAAATCTAAGGTTTTGGATTTATGGAAAATAATATCTGCAATCTATGTAGTAAGGTCAAGAAGCAACTCAAAGTGATTGTCATGAACCTTATAGAATATGCACTACAATGAAACGTACTTTTAGAAACCATAGTAATTCATCACAACATATTACTTTTTCATCATTAAGGATATTTAGCTACAAAACATAAACGAGAAGTATATTGTTTCTAAACCCATCGTTGCAAGCAGCTTTAGCGATGAAAATATAGTTTGTTGCAAATAGAAACAAAAACTCTTTCATTTAAGATAGAAACGAACCTCTTTTTGTCTCTAATTTAAAAAATTTCATTTCTATTGGATACCCTCAAGTGGAGATGATAAAATGATTTGTTTCTATATGAGATGAAAATTTTCATCTCTAATTTGAAAACTTTCATTATAGTTTGAAATGAAATATTTTCCTCTCGGTCAGACACAATGTTCTTTCATCTCTAATTGGAACTTTTCATAATTATATGCTACTATTGATGTATTCTTTGCCCTCCTCTCTGGTTGTTACATGGCTAGTAAAATTAAGAACTAATCACCACATATCATACTAGTCATTTTAACCATAGAAATAGACCATAATTCTTTTCGTAGCTAACATTCCAAAATATATAATCTGAAACCTGTAGTGTATTATTGCCTCCGGAAGACAATGTACACCAAGTCTAAACATACCAAAATAATAATCTCACAGATAAAAGGTACTCTAGTTACAAGAGGGTGGGGTGGAAAGTATGAAGGAGCTCTTCATCGAAGATTCTAGGCTTGCAATCCTTACACTTAATTCATCCTTAGTAGTTTTGAGCTCCTTCCTTACAACATGAAGCTCATTCTACGACTTCTTCAAGTGGGCTTCCATTTGGGAAAGCACTGAGGAGATATATGATGTGGTTCTTGAAGAGCGATGAGCTACAACAACCCTCTCATAATAGGCTTCTGATTTTCTTCCAAGGTCATACACAATGCCCTTTTGGCCAACATCCTTAGCAGTTTCAAGAAAAAGGACATCATCTTCTACTTCGATTCTTGTCTATGTATCATTCTACTTTAAATGCTCATATTTATCCTATGATTAAGAAATTTATTAAACATAAGAAATTGATCAATATAGGAGCAGTAAATATAAAGCAATAAATGGAACTTAAACAACTTCAATATGACATATAATGGTCATATCTAATTTTTAGCTCTATTTTTGAAGCAGGTGAAAGATAAAGGCCACTGTTTTCTCCAATTACCTTGATGATCAGAAACTTTTGGTAAAGAAGACACAAATTCCCACATTTTATCTCCCGAAAGCCTCGGTGGAAGTGGGGAATAATCTTCCATGTTCATATAAAAGACACGTTTATTTATATGGAATATGTGGTTTGTAGGTAGAAACAGGCAATGACAATTAAATCATGAATGATTGTTCTCATGTTTAAACCTAAAAGATTTTCCATACAATAAGGACATGACAATCTATCTGCTGTCATCTAATCAGAAAACACTCCATATGCAGCGAAATAATTCACTGTTCAAATGACAGTAACCTTCATATGGAAAATTTTCTTTGAGCTATATCATAGGTCATAATTCCCATATCTCACAAATGTAATAGCTCGTCGATGAAGGATGCATCTGTATATCTAAGTTTCTTTTTTCGTTTCTTGGTCCTGGGATAAGAAGACTAATAAACATGATTGCCTCTTCACACACATCCAGGGATGTAGATTATAAGGTGTGAGAAGGATTAGCCGACACGAAGAACTTTGACTATAGTGTACAAATGAAATAAACCCATTGGTACATAATCATAATTTCACATAGCATGGCTAGGGTGCAAACTCAGAAAATGTAGTGTTAAAGTGCTTCCATGCTTCTCAGCCGCTTGGATGTCCCAAAAGCCCTCTATACTTTGGTGTTCATGGTTGCCACATTATATGCTTAGTCACGTTTTTGTTACATATGTAGTCTTTGCATTTTTGGGCCTATGGGAAAATAGATTAGCACTTTCTTAGGAATTTCTTCCCCTCTAACAGTATTTCTGACATACCTCTCTGTGCCATAAATTGAACATACGTCCAATTGTTCAGCATCTTTCCAAAACAACATGCATCCTTTACGACATTCATGGATTCTACATGCAACATACATGGGTTCTACGATGCAGAAGCTCAAGCCCTGCTAACAACCTCTTTATTTCATAGAAGTTGGGTATCATCTTATTGTCATTCGAACATATGTCCTTCATTAATGAGGCAACTCCATCAACAGCCTGATATGAGAGATTGAATTCACATTTTAGACTTATCAGTTGAGTAACAACTTTCAAAAGGGATATTTATGATCCCTTGTATAAGGGCTTTCTCTAACAGATTGTACTAGCTCAATGAAGTAAACAAAGACTTGTTCTTTATGCAAGAATCTTGATGCAATCAACTCTGAAGCTATAAGTGGGTTTGACTTAAATCCCATTCTTACTCGAAAGTACTAGGTAATGTTCCACTATTTTAAATTTTTTTCATGAAATTTTGCTCAATTATACTTTTCTTATTTTTCTGTATCTTGCTATTTTATACTACTTATGCAGTTGGTATGAAGATATGGAGTGTTGAACCTAGAGATGATTAAAGATGAAGGTATACAGTTGCTTATAATAATTCTGTTTGTACTTGGAGATTTATTTTTTTGATCGAATTTGGAAGCTTTGTTATTGAACAGATTTTGCATTTATAATCTTTTTCTTTTGAAAATTATGAGGGAAATTGTCGTATATTTTATGTTTGCATCTATATTTTTTCCCAAAATTTTTGGTTGCATGATAAATATGATTACTAAATTAGTCTTTAAAAAAGGTTAGACAAAACTAATTACAAAATAAAATTTAAAAAAGAATACATACATAGAATTATTATAACCTACTTATGAGTGAGAAGTAGGAATTACACTAATTTCTATCGTTAAATTTTGATGCAATCAAAATACAAAAAACAAAAAATTTTACAGCTTAAAGTGACTTAGGGCGTGTTGGAAGTTGCATATATAACAACATTTATTTATATTTTTTGTTTATTTAGGTTCATTTATGTTCGTTTATATTCTTTTATATTCGCTTTTGTCTTAGATTATTATTATTATTATTATTATTATTATTATTATTATTATTATTATTATTATTATTATCGAAGAAAGTGCAACGATAGAGGAAGAGCATGGAGCAAAGGGTGAGAAGCAGTTTGGGGTTATTTTTATGTAGTGTTTTATTTTTTATTTATTTTTTATTAAAAGATAGAAGGAAAAATTATTATTGGAGGTTTTTCTAATTTTTTTAATTTAGGGTTTTTTATAGTTTTTTAATTGTATAATTTTTTTTATCTTTTTGTCAAGTTAGAAAAAAATATATTTCTTAAGTTATTTGAGATTGGTATTATTGGAAACGCATTTTTCCCTAAAAAATTAACATAAAAATAAAATGCAATATATTAAAAAATCATAAATTATATTTTTATAAATATTCATTATTCACCAAAAATTCAATATTGTGAAATATATAAAATAAATAATATCTTTAAAAATGTAAAAAAATTTCATAACAGCTCATAACAAGTTCAATCATAGTTGTAACAACTATAGCAGCCCATTTATATTCGTTTCTGTTATAACAACTAATTATCTCTATTCGTTTCTACTCATTTATATTAATTTCTGCTCTTTTCTATTTATTTTTATTATATTTACTATTTTTTTCATCTTATTTATAATTTCGAACATACCCTGAAATCATATTTACCATATTAGATTGATATATCCATGGTCTTAATTCAAGGGATAATGTTGGTCTTCTATCATATTAGATTGATATATCCATGGTCTTAATTCAAGGGATAATGTTGGTCTTCTATCAAGTGAAAAAAAAGTAATAATGGTTGGTAATAAAGTATTGCTTCGCGGCGGCAAGTTCCTAGAACACAGTGTAAATCTTTTTTAATTGATTTAATTTTGAAAATCGATTGAAGTAAAACAGAAGAATGGTAAAATAATTTTCGATCCAAATTAATGCGTAGCTAGTTAATTAATCTATAGATAATTAAATAAATTAATTTATGGGTAGACAATTACATGAGATTCTATGCTTCTTATAAAATTAGGGATGAAACTATTTCCTCCATTTCATAATATATATCATTTTAACTAACTTTTATCATCTCATTATAATTATTATTTTACAATTCTAATGACATTATCAATTATTAGTTTATCAATTTTGTCATCATTAATTGGTTTGTAAAACTATCTTAACAGAACAGGTCCGGAGATTGACCCGATCAGCAAAGGGGTCAATGGTACGACCGGTGGGATCGTTTAACTTGGATTAGACTGATTGATTCGATTAATGATTGAAACGGATTAGACCAGTGAAATCCGATAAATTATATATATATATATATATATATATATATATATATATATATATATATATATTCAACTTGAGCAAAAACAATTTTTAAACAGCTCCCACCTAACTGCAACTTACTGCTACTGGAGAGAGATAGAGAGCGAGAGAGATCAAGTGAGACAGAGACTAAGCATGCATCCTCGCCTCTCCTATGTTAAAGAGAATCGATTCTGACATTAAATCGGTCAGGGAGATAGATCAATGGTTTCGAATGTTTAGACCGGATAGATTGAATTGGATTGGTTAATTCATTGACTGGTGAAACTGTGTTGAAGTGGTCAAATCCTGGTTGAACATACCATAAGTAGTCTCTATATTTCTTTATATTTTCAAAAACTAAAGAACATTTTTAGTCAAATCTTACAATGTTAATTGATTTTTATTGTATAATAAAAAATTACGTAAAAATTTATCTTGTTTATCTTTATTTTAATTTGTTTTTGAAATGCCATTTAGGTGTATAGGTTTTAGGCCACTGAAAATATTAGTATTTTTGCAATAAAATGGCCGAAGGAGACCATGAAAAAAAACTAAAATTACTTTAGAGTTTAGGCCCAAATGGCCCATACAAAGAAAACGTAAATAAAACGGCGTAGGGTGACCTAGCTCATTTGACTGGCGCCTCCTCTCTCTCACTCTAGTATTCTAATTTCTAACTCAGTATGTTCCATCCCCTGTCTAGACACTGCAATCGGATCATTCGATTCGGGTTAATTTTGTTCGAGTTAGTTCGGTTCGGATTAAATTCCGGTCGATCTTATTCGAGTTCGGTTCGATTTCGGATTCGGGTCAACTTCGGTTCGGATCAACTTGGGTCAATCTTATTCGGGTTCGCTCGGTTTCGGTTCGGGTTAACTTCGATTCGGTTCAATTTCGGGTCAATTTTGTTCGGGTTCATTCGGTTTTGGTTCGGGTTCGAGTACGGTTTGGGTTAATTTCGGATCGGGTTAATTTCGGATCGGGTCAACTTTGAGTCGGTTTCGGTTCGGTTGGGTCAATGTCAATTTGGGTGAGTTTCGAGTATAATTTCGGGTTAACTTTAGATTGGGTTAAAATCAGGTCGGGTCACTTTTGGGCCGGGTTGATATTCGGTCGTATCGTGTCAAATTTTTTACAAAACCTTTTTGAGTTGAAGAAAAATAAAATTTTATAAAGCTAATATATTATTAATATTAGTTTTTTATTTTACACGCTTGTTTTTGTACAGATTAAAAAAATACTAGTAACTTTTAATAGATATAACTTGTAAGTGTAAACAAGCAAAATTTGAATATTTGACTCTAAATTTAAAACAAGATAAACCAAGTTGATATTTCAATACGTCACATATGTATAATCCAACTCAAACTTATTGATAAGTATCAAAAATGAAATCGCAAGACAACAACGATCGATAGATATAAGAGTTAGGATTAATTGAATTTACTCGATGAATTGTAATTTGTAATGAATGAAGTGAACTAATGTGAACCATAATTTGACACTTAATTTCATACGATGGCAAGTCGATTTGGTCAAATTCGAACTAGTATAATTTCAACCGAACCTCGTCTACGGACTACATAAATTTATAAAATTGAAATTGCGAGATACCGACATAATAACAATACTAATAGACTAAATGGCAACTGTTCGAATTTCTAGAATGATTATATTTGATGTTAAATTTATAAAGATAATGTTAGAATGACTTAGATAAGTTCGAGTCGATATAATCTAAAATGATCTTAATAAATCAAAATGAAAACTGAATATTCATCGGCCAATAGTCATAATAACCAACTAAGAAGAATATCTAGTGAGTCCGTCAATCGGTTATTGCTCAACTCATAAGTACTCGACTTACGATTATCATCTTGTATTATAATTTTCCAACCAATTAATTGAACTAATTTGAACATTAATATAGAGCTAAATTTGACATCAATTTGGTCAAATTCAAACTAGTACAGATTAATAAAAACAGAGTTGTGAGATAACGAGAGATGGTAATGACTACTAATTTACTAAACCGAGTATCATGAATATTAGTTAAGTACTTAACTTATTCATGTAATGACTATATTTAACGTTAAATGGACCCGATTTAGATAAGTTTGAGTCAATATAATCCTAAATAAATTTGCTAAATCAAAGTGAATACTAATACAATTCGAATTGAACTTATTTATACAAATTAAATTACATTTTGTACACATATTTCATTATATTTTAAATTATTTATATATTTACACATATTTCATTATTCTTTAAATTACATATATATTTACACGTTTTATTATTCTTTAAATTATATATTTTACCTTCATTTTCATGAACAAAATAATAACTTATTTTGTAATGTAAATTCTCTAAACTTATTAATTAAATTAAATTAAATTCTATTAATAATATCTTATAAAGTTATAATATAAAAATTTCCACCTTTTATTTTTTTTCCTCTTATTTGTTTAGCAAAAATCAAAATTTTCATCTCTACTTCTACTCTAGTAAAAATCAAAATTTTTGTCAAAAATTACAATTAGATTTTGGAGAGAAAGCACCCTCTCTTATTTTAGTTGTCAAAAAAGGAACAAAAATAAAATAAAAAAACAAACTAGATTTTAGAGGGAAAGCTCCCTCTCTTATGAGAGACTTGCCAAAAAAAATGGGGGTTGGGTAAAATTCAAATTCAGGTCGAGTCGGATTTGGGTCACTTTTATTCGAGTCGGGTCCGATTCGGTTCGGGTCGTAATCGGGTCAATTATATTTCGAGTCGGTTTCGGTTTTGAGTCGGTTTGGTTTCGAGTCGGTTCGGTTTCGGATCGGGTCATTTCGGTTCGGGTCCGAATCGGGTTCATTACATTTCGGGTCGGTTCGGTTTGGGTCGATTCATTTCGGTTTCGGGTCAAAATCGGTTCAACTATTTCGGATGTCGGTTCGGTTTGGATTTCGGGTTGTTCGGGTTGACCCATTCGGTTCGAGTCGGTTTTACCAGGTCTACCCTTGTCTCTCTCACCTCCATGGAAAGAGAAAGGAAATCACAATCTTCTACGTATCCGATTTCCCTCTCTTTCTCACTACTCAATAGAAAGAGAAAGCAAACAAAAAGGGACTGGATGACCCACCTAGGTTCGAAAGGCTAAGCCTAGAAGCGGATCGCTCGACACGGGCTTGGCCGGAACAAACACTTACGAGGAGTAATTGTTTGGGAGCTAGACCCAAAAGAGAATTAAGGTTTTCTTGAGTGTTAATGGTGAAAATCCTTGTGGTTTTATTGAGGGTTAATGGTGAAAATCCTTGTGGTTTTATTGAGTGCTAATGGGAAATCTAGTCGAATCGCGGTTATCCGGGTCGACCGATTTGCCCAGGTTGACCGAGTTTGACTGGGTTTCTCCGGTTCTAAGACTAGGATGAGTTTCACGGTTTAACCGCCCGTCATGCTCACCGGTTCTGGTCCAACCAGCTAAACCGGCCGGTCCGGTCGAGTTTTCGTAACATAGCTCAAGACCTCTCCAGCAACTCCTTTGTCTTCCTCGTCCTCTTCAGCAACTCTTTTGTCTTCCTCATCCTCTTCAACAACTCCCTCTTCCTTCTCCTTCATCTTCTACTCATCAAAGACATTAATCTCATACAAATATGCTGCTTTTATATGCCTTACGCTTTTCCTTCTTCCTCTTTTTGATTTTCCTCTTGCTTGAGAATACTTTAATATGGCAAAGAATCCATGGACAGAATCATGAAAAGCTACTAATGGATGAAGATTTGTGTTTCTACTTTTTTTAATTAGGGTTTAATGTTGCATCGGGTCAAATAGCATGTCCAGACCGGATCCATCTTCGGTTCCCAGTCGAATCGGTCGGTACGTTTCGGTCCGATTCTCGTAACGTAGTTAGTAGAAAATGACAAAGAGATAAAGTGGGGCCATAAAATGACAATTCACCTTTTAATAACTTAGATTATTAGTTAACCTTAATTTTTCTCCACCTCACTAAAGTAACATGTCATTTAAAATGGAGGGAGTATGACATAATTATTTTTTACAATAAAAGTAATTACTTCTAATAATAACCTTAAGAGTTGTTGTAGGTTGTTGTTGCAAAACCATAAATTTTATTGAAATAGGGGTTCAATAAAACTTACCGTTAAAAAAATACGAGATAAATTATGAGTAAGAAATTTTCTAATAGATAAAATTTTTGCTCAATTTACGTTGAGGATCACATGATTCAAATTTATTACACGTGGTTCAAGGAGTACTCTGTAACACTTGAATCATATGATCCGCCCTTGTATTGATTATTCGAAATAATTTACCCATAGTTCCAAACAATTAATTTTTCACCTTTTTCTATTGAGAAAGCCACTTGTCAGCGGGAAATATATTTGAGATAAAAAATAAAAATAAAATACTAAAAACTGAATTAGATAATGTTTAGTGATCCAAGTAATATGAATGTGATAAATTGAATTCAAAAAAATTAAAATATGGGATGAGATAGGAGGGGTATCCAAAAGCGTGATGATCATGATTTGTTGGAAGTTTAAGTAACTTGCCTAGAATTTTACGTGGCCAATTGAATTTAAGCTTTAAACAGGTAAAGATTTGCATAGAACGTTATGAGGTTCGCCCCATGGTAAGCGTGTCATGTGACGTCCCAAAAGCATATGCCTGCCTTTTTAGCAAAGAGCTCATGGATAATTATATTTATACTTGTAATAATACTATGAAAGCTACTGAATTTGTTCAATGGATAACGAAGAACTTCCTCCCTATCCTTTTTTTTAAAAAAAAATAAAGTTAACGAATATGGAATTACTAATTAGAAATGAAAAATTGATCCGTTAGAAAAACTTAGTCTATCTCAACTGAAATTATTTTAATTTTTTTATTTGCAATAAAAGGACATTTCAAAGTGTAAAGTAATCTTTTGTTTTGCTATACCAAGTAATAAATAATTGGGCATATACATTAAATTAGGCATAGCTTATCTTAACTTGTGATTATAATAACCATCCTACCATAATTAGGCATTCATTAATAAAATTTCTTTAATTGAGGATCTAAGATCACAAGAAGAAAACAATTAATCATCCTATTAAAGTTCTATAATTTAATACAAACTCAACAAATTATATTATTGACTTGATCTTAATCTATTGCATCTAATATGTCCAACATAATGCGTCAACTTTAGTACGCATATACACTATAAAAAAATACTAAAATAGCAATAAAATTTTCAACGGGTATTCCAACGCAATATGAGAAATTTCGATGGGATATCCAACGGGTAGGGACATTTAAATCGCGTCGTATGTAAGGATAGACCGATGGGTCCGTTAGACATGTCCGACGGGCTGACAACCCATCATACCATTCCGACGAATTTTACATCGAATTTCCACGGGTCTTACATTAATTTTTCTAAATAACTAAAAACCGTAGAATTTAATAGTACAAGTGTCAAAAGTAGCGCTAAGCAAGGAGTGATATAATTAGTAGGTTTCTAAGTAGATCACGCATCTTTTGTAACATTTGGTCTCTTATATATATATATATATTAATTAATCAGTTCCTAAGTGCAAATTATTGGCTTGTTAAAGATAGATTTTGTTTTCTATCAAAAAAAAAAAGATAGATTTTGTTAAAGATAAATTAGTACGTACGTGGCCTCTTCTGAGGCTTTGTTAATTGGAAACTTGTTGATTTCTAACTACGATTCCCCTCTCTCACATGGACGTGTCCAACTTCAAAGCAATTATCCACATCACCTACATTTTAAAAATAGTTTAGTGGTTAGTTTATAAAACTTTTATTTAAATATATAAATATTGATGAAGTAATCCAGATCAAGTTTAACAAAATATAAAATATATGCATTTTTTAGAGTAAGGTGTAGAGGTCCACATATTTGGATTTTTTATTTATTTATTGTGGATGAGATGCAAAGATTTAATGTAGATGAAATTTGGACCCCACATATGATGTATTTAATAATAATAATTAGATATTTTATTGATTGAACCAATTAAAATCCACAAATACAATTTATGTATAGATTCAATAATAACTCTTAAAACACTTCATGAGTTGAAACAATTACCACATATAAATTTTAAAGAAAAGATATTGACTACCTTAGCTCAAACATGTGCACCAAAGAAAAATAACAAATTGAGTATTAGCTTGATTGGTTATGATGTGACTTTTAACTTGTTATACGTTTAACTTTCGCGGCTTATGAATTTCCTTATATAAAAGTAAACAAGTTTTCAACCAATCCTTTCAGCTTAGGTTTAAGATTTGATTTCCGTGAGCCCTAGTCCAATCGTTGTACACTTTTTTTCTCTCATTCATAAATCCACTAAACTTAGAGTTATTAGTCAAAATTATCCATAAACTTTACAATTTATTTAAAAATGTCAGTTTAGTGCAATCTTTAAATGGCCGTTAACTTGTTAAGGTACATTTAAATGTCATTTGTCTTGTTATAGTATATTTAAAATGTTCTTTAATTTGTTAGAGTACATTTAAAATACTAGGTAATTATCGGTTAATAAGTCAAACACTTACATATTTAAATACTTTAATCAAATTTTGTGACATTTAAATATAGCCTAATTTTTAAATTATAAAATATAATAACAATCTTGGCTAAAATCTCATTAAACTTATATCCTCGTCTAGTGGACCTCACTCACCAATTTAATAAAGGATGATTCTTCCATAGTTGAAAATATTTTTCAACTATGATAGTTAAATTTATTCTCATCCCTTGATTTTATTCCTTACAATCTTAACCATAGATCCTTCGTAATTTTTTTTCGGTGCAGAAGATTCTTCATAATTTTACAAGATATGACCTATTAAAAGGTATTTTTTTTCTTTTTCACTTTCCCCTATATCCCGCTTCTCTCTCTCTCTCTCTCAAAATCTTGTACGCAGCCTTTTTGCTCAAGTCACACTCCATCAAGTTTCCAATCTTCTTCCTCGATATCTCTTTCCCCTCTTCATGCTTCCCCTGTTAGTCTTCAATGTGGAATAATCATGTACCTTATTATACAAATTGATTCATCTCATAGCAGCCGACCTCAAAATTGCTCACATTTTGAAATTTTTATTCGCGAGAAGATGACGTAGCTTGTGAAAGGTTATTCATGAAGGTTGGATTTTTTTTTTGGTGCTAATTGTGAAACTCAATCTTGAGGGGTTCTAAATTTTTTTATTAACAATTCTATTAACAAGGTTAATCAAACATTTAAAAATCTACTCAAATTTCATAAAAGATCTCTTTTATGTTTCATTATATTCATTACTAAAATAAAATTTTTAAATTTTTCTGCAGTAAACAAGTTGGTATTTTAATAGTGTTCATAGCTAATAATGTTGAATTTTCAATATTATCGTAAATAGTTATGACAAAAAAATTGAGAACGGGGGAGAGAGAGAGAGAGAGAGAGAGAGAGAGAGAGAGAGAGAGAGAGAGTGTTATTTGGATAGGGTAGGGTGGGTGGCTGGTGGAGGAAACATGAGATTACATACTTAGTAGGTAACAGGTAAATTTTTTTTTTTTTTTTGGTGCGGAAGAGGGCAAGGCCCTAAAGAAGTATTATTAATTTTTGACAAATCCGGGCCAAGGCTCCTACATTATCTGCAAAAAGCAACTCTCTAACCTCCGTAATAGGAGTTTGAAAAAGTGATAACCTAAATTCATGTTTAGGCCTAGATTAGCCAACTTGTCCGCAACTTGATTAGCTTCTCCGTAACAGTGGGTGACCTTGACTTCCCAATGTGAATCTTCCATCGATAATTTGCATTGTTTTAAAATGGGGGTAAATTGTGATCCCCAGTCTTTCTGTCCTCTCAACATCCCGATTACTAAAATTGAGTCCAATTGTAGCCGGACTTTATGAATTCCCGGGTTATGAGCCATCCTTAATCCTCTCCAGGCGGCTTTCGGTTCTGTCATTACTAAAGTGCACCAACCAAAGTTCTCTCGCGAATCCACCAATCCATTCCCCCTTATCTCCTCTTATTACCCCTCTACCAGCGAGCATGGCCCGGATTGCATTTTGAAGCTCCATCCGTATTTAAATTAACCCAGCCCATCGGAGGAGTTTCCCATTTTATTAGCTCCTGCGTTGCATACGGCATCTCTCGCAGAGGATAAGCGGTTTCCTTTTTCGAGTGCATTCACAATTTCTTCAAATTTGACTAATAGGAAGTTTCCTTTGTTTCTAGGTATATCAAGTATCACCATCAAAACAATGGAGATTCCTCCATTTCCATAGGTACTAAATGGTCAGCAAGAATTTTGTCTCCCAATTCGGGTCACAGCCCCTTCATTAAGGTGAAACAAAATCCATTCCTTAATCGGTAGACCATTCGAACCAATATCATAGCCTCTAGAGCGTAGAAAACTCCAAATTACGAGTAGCATTGGGACATAGTCGAATAATATGCTCAACATCTTCGGTAGAAGCCCCACAAATTCTACAGACTAGGGTCATTAGTCAAGTTTCTCCTCTGCCTGTTCGAGTTTGTCATTAGTCGGTCATGGAGGAGAAGCCGAGAGGAACATGTGGATCCGTTGTGGGACTCGGGTTCTCCAAATCCATTTCCAATCGCCATTCTCAGCAAGATTTTGATTATTTTGGATTATATTAAGAGCAGATCCAATGGAGAATTTACCCGATGAGGTGCCGTTCCGGAAGAAATTGTTGTCTATGCCTTCTTTAGCCACTTCAAACGATGCTATCTTCGAGGAGCAAATTCGATGGGAGAAGGTCCGCAAATTTTTCCCACTCCCATTGTGAATCGTTTCTCCATAAATCACACACCATGGCTCCCGGGTCATCTGCGAGAACCGGTGAACTCACGCTTTCAACAAGCGGTCTCTTGTCTACCCAACTCGTCCAGCCAAAACCGAGTTCGACGGCCATCTCCAATGGAGGATTGAACTCCGAGCTTTAGCAGATGGAAATTTTCAGCCATTCCTTTCCAGGTGCTTGAAGCGTTTAATGGGAAGCGGCTAGGGGTAGGTTACGGATGCTTTGACCCCGAGCGTATTTATGGCGTAGGATATTGGCCCAAAATGATTCGGGCTCGTTAAGAAATCTCTAACCCAATTTCATTAATTGTGCACTATTCAGTTGTCTCATTGCTCTCGGGTCCAACCCTCCCATTTCCTTAGGCTTCGTTGCAGTGCTCCAAGCTACTAAATGAATTTTTCTTTCCGATACTGGAACCTCCCCATAAGAACCGCCTTGTTTTTCTGTCAATATCATCGCAAATGGTCCGAGGGATTTTAGTCTGTTTGCATTGCAAAAGCGAGGATGGCACAGACAGTAGATTGTATAAGGGTAGCTCTTCCGGCTAAAGAGAGACATTTGGCTTTTCAACCCGAAAGCCTTTTGTCGATTCTATCAACGATGTCTTGAAAAGTAGCTTTTGTAACTCTGCCATTTATGGTGGGTACACCCAGATATTTCCCCAAATCATTCATCTAGGGCATTTGAAGAAATTCACAAATATCCCTTGCCGATTCAAGTCACAATTGGGCGAGAAATATATGCTAGATTTAGCCTCACTCACCTTTTGTCCCGAAGCTGTGCAAAATTTTCATAGACAGTTATCGATTATGGTGGCTTGCTCCAGGCTAGCCTCTGCAAAGAGCACTACATCGTCAGCAAAGAAAAGGCTTGAGATTGTTGGCCCACTTCTACAAATAGGGAAAGGTTTCCAGTTGCCATGATTTACTTCTTCTACTATCAAGTGATACAACCGTTCTATACAAGCCACACATAGGTATGGCGAAAGCGGGTCTCCTTGCCGTATTCCCCTAGTTGGACGGAATTTATCAGTAGGTTCCCCATTCCACAAAATACTCATAGAGCAGGAAGAAACACATGACATGATAACCTCGATCATAATTTGGGGAGACGCATTTCCAGCAAGGTTTCTCTTATAAATGACCAACGAAGTCTATCATAAGCTTTCTCTAGATCCAGTTTGATAGCCATCCAACCTTTAGACCTAGTCTTTTTCCTCATTGAGTGTAACACTTCCTGCATGACGATGATATTGTCATCGATTTGACGCTTTGGAACAAAGCTTGCTTGGAAACGGAGATATTAGCGAGGGAGAACCATCTTCAAGCGATTCACTATGCACTTGGTGACCAATTTGTAGTTCACATTGTAGAGTCCAATAGGCCTAAATTGGGTCACAAGACGTGGGTTGCTGACTTTCGGGATAAGGATAAGAAAGGTGTCATTAATTCCGTGAGGGAGTAGCCCACCCCTCGGAATTCCTAGGACTGTATCGACGGACATCTTCCCCTAATAAATTCCAAAATTTCTAGAAGAAGAAGGCTTGGAATCCATCCGGTCCCGGAGCTTTAAGGGTAGACATACTTTTCAAAGCATTGTAAACTTCGAGTAGTATCAAATGGCATGTTTAACATGCTCATATTCATCTCATCAATCCTCGGGAAGAGGTTTCCTAGTAGCGAAAGCGCCTGTGAGGGGCAAGGGTCATGAAAAAGTTGGGAAAAATAATCAACCATCATTCTCTTAATCTCCGGAGGATCCGAGACCCACAAATTATTTCCATCTTGCAAAGCTTCAACTCTATTGAACCTCCTTCGGATAATAGTACTGGTATGAAAATACCCGGTGTTTAAGTCTCCATCGCGTACGACCTCGGTGCGGGCTTTTTGAAACCAGAGCATTTCAATCTGCTGAAGCACTTCATTTAGTTCCTTTCTAAGCTGAGTTTCCAGGTTTAGGAGACGCTGATGAGGCTGAGTCCGTAGGCTCGTTCGAATGCCTCCCAGCTCGAGCCCGGATAGTTCTCTTCTTTCGAACAAATTGCCAAAAACATCTTTGTTCCATTGGTTAAGATCTGAAGCCAAGTCGCTGAGTCTTGCTGTCAATGGAATATTATGTTTCCATTTGGTGTGAACAAAGTCTTCAAAGAGCTCATGAGAAGTCCAAGCAATTTGGAATCTAAACGATTTGGGGGAAGATGGTGGTTGAGTGAAGCCTTTGATGCTCGACTAAGATAGGGAGTGGTCCGAATGGCTCTGCGACAGTGTTTGACTCCTCCATCTTGAAAGCGAGTTCTCCATTGTGCATTGCAAAGAGCTCTATCCAATCGTGCACACTTTCTAGTTTCACGTTGGTTACCACGACACCACGTGAATTGAGGTCCGGAGAAACCTAAATCAATAAATCCATTATTCTCGACCCGGTTTCGAACTTAGCGCAACGTCGGGCCATTTCGAGTATTGCCATGATCTCGTTCCTCTAGGCTCATAGTCTCATTGAAATCTCTCGCAATCATCCACGGTGAGGTCATGGAGTTGGTGAGGACAGACAGTTCTTCCCAAAGAGTTTCTCGGAGATGAAGTTGAGGACTAGCATATACAGCTAGTAAAATACCACTTAGGGAGTCTTGATGTTTGATTTCTATTGTGATGAATTGCTCGTGCATACGCGAGTACATTAACACATAACTCGCTTGGGTTCCAGAACATCCAAATACCCCCTTTGAAACCGAGTAGCTTCCACACGGATGAATTTACCAAAGTTAATCCGGTTGCAGACTTGATCGGCTCTATCTCCACTAATATGTGTTTCAAGAAGAACGAGGATTTGTGGTTGATGAATTCGAAGAAGTTCATTTAGTATATTTCGGAAATTGATACTTCCCGCCCCTCAAGCGTTCCAAACTAAGACCTTGACATTATTGATATTGTCATATCCATGGGAGTTCCTGTCATTAAAGGTAAGATTTTGATCCATTAAAAAATCAAGGAAATTGGAGGATCGACTTCTAGCTTAAAGCCGAGTTTTTGATGGGGCATCGGAGTGGAGTCCTCCTGGCCTTCTCGGATCGGTTGAATTCTCCACGGGGAGCTATGCTTGTTTCCGGCTGTATCGAGGCCGCTGGTACGGAGCTGGTCAAGTGGGATTCCGGGATCGAGGCGATACAGTCCATTCCAAGTAGCCTGGTTAAAATCTGTTTCCCTTGGCCCAACTCCAAAAGGGGGCTTTCGGAGAGAGAAAGAGGGAAGCGACAGGGGGTGCGGATGTGGGTTGCGAAGGGAGAAGAGCGGAATTAGGCCTCTTGAGGCGAAGTAGTCCGGGAGACGAAGGGCCCCCTCTGTCGAGACACTTCGGGTGGATGCCACGGCTTCTTGATGGGCTTCAGAAGGCTTTTGGGCTGGCGCCATATCTTGGACTCTAGGGTTTTCTGCTTCAACATTATCCATTCCTTGATTTTGTCTAGATTCTTGTTGAATGGCCACAGTCAAGCCTTGACTGAAATTTTCCTCAATTATTCGCATCGGATAATCCATGTGTGGCTCCATCTCTTCTGTTTCGACTTCAACTTCCTCTATCTCCGTATTCGCTAGGGTTCGGAATCTCGATCCAAGATTAGTTACCTGAATATCTTCTAGAGTCCTTGTAGTATCTTCCCCTCTTTGTGGTAGTGTGTTTGCTTCCATTACCTCTTCTTCTTCTTGAGCCGGGTTTCGATCTGGTTTTCACGCTGAACCATATCGGAATTTCGGCTCGATCCGTGCTCTCTCCTCCCCTTGCATTGCCTGTTGTAGTTGGCTTGGAGGTTTTCCTTACGGACGATTTTTGACAAGCATCCAAGCTGCCATAACTTTCCATCTCCTCAGTCCGCATTCTTGATTGTTGTTGGTATTGGTGTTCTTTTGGGCATTTGCAGCAGAGTTTCCGTCTCGGGTTATCGGACATGCTTCTTCTTTGTGTCCTTGTTTGCCGCAATGAAAGCGAGATCATTCGAAGGCCTTCATATTGAATGTGCCAAATGCGACCGTTCAATCTGAATTTGGATAACGAGGGTTTGGTTAAATCTACCTCAACACCGAGTCTAGTGTATTGCCTTCTTTCCACATTAGCTCGTTGTATTGTCTACTCGAAAGACCTTCCCTATTTTGTTACCAATTTTTTGAAGAAGGAAATTCTTGTTGAAGTACTCCACGCCCAACTTTGGAATTCGACCCGGGCCATGAGTTTGGTTATTTTATCATCTTACGGTAAAAATTTGGGATCCATTCCCGGATTACCAAATAGTTATCCCCAATCATCCAAGGTCCTCCCGTCATCACATGATCGTAGTCATCCATATTAGTGAATCCGGTGACGTAGTAGTCGTTACCGATGTCTATGAGGGAGAAATCACCTCTAAGAGCCCATTTTTTTGTAAGTCCTTTCTTTAGTTGCATGTGGTCGATCCCCTTCTCGAACATTTTGAGAATTAACGCATTCCTCCATGGCTCTCTTAGTATTCTTTTTCTACTCGTTGTCAACACTATGGTAGGGCAATTTGGGTCATCATTTTCAGGCAATTCATCATCCTCCGAAAAGTAATCGTTTTCGTTTGAGTTTCGTTTGAGCTCCGTATAGGATTGTCTCTCATTTCCATGTTCAAGTTTGGATTGTTTCGCTGAAGGATGTCCTTGTAGGAAATTGTCTTTGCATACTGTGGGTTGCCATCTGCAGGTGGGTGTCTCGTTCACTCTAGGGGATCCTAACTCCATTCCTTCTATTTCATCCTCGTCTTCAATCATCAAATCTTGTTGTAGTCCTCCAAGTAGCTCATTTCATTTTCTTTGTAGATCTATTCAATAGGTCAGATTCCTCCACCGATCGTCCTTTCTCTCCCGAGCGCCCTTCCTCCATTGATGATGATGACGTTTTCTAAGTTTACGATTTCCACTATTATGAGCTTTCAGGCGAGATCTATGTAAATAAAAGAAAACTCGCGTACTAAAATCGCAGCCGTTGCATATATCAAACTTAATACTAGCCTATTAAGTAGTTTGAATTTTTTTTTTTGATCTAATAATATTTATTTTGAAAGATCAATAGTTAGGATTTATCAACTATTTGAAAAAAATTCAACTATCATAGAATTTTCATTTAATAAAAAAATAAGTGCACAAGAAAAAGAAATAACTGAAAATATATTATATTCATATTGAAAAACTCAAATACTTGGATGACTAGCCACTTGGACAAGCAAAAATATAGTTTAATTATTTTTTGCTATGAAATCTAATCAAATCTGTAATTATATGTTTAATAGTTCAACTTTCTTATTGGTGATGATTTAATTAGTTTTGTGTCCATCTCATCTTTTTAGAAGGAATTATGTTACACTTTCAAATGTCAAACATATACCCGAATGTGTTGAGTTTCGCTATTTGTCTTCATTGATAGCAACATCAACCAACAGAATCAAAATCAAGTCAATCATTTTTATACTTTATATTCTGATCATTAATTAATTTGCATCTTTTAATTAATTCCTCGGTATGTAAAAACTATAAAAAAAAAAAAAATACTAAGTTGAGGAGAAAAATAGGAAACAAATGTATTGCATTGCAAATGGCCGAAACTATTTACATCATCCTTCAAAATATGACCAAGTTGATACGTTATCCATCTTTATCCTATGAAGATATATCCACATCTTGGTTGTGTGTTACAAATGTGACTATTTTCATTGGTTGTTTTTTTGGTTTAATTGTATGGGTAATGATCGATAGAGGTTTAGAGTAAAAAATTTATTTTTGGGTCTGAGTCAATAATATGTCGACTTTAGTAACGAAGATATTTTATAACCTAATTTGACCTAAAAGAAGAATTATTTATATTGTATATTTAACTTACATTAAAAGTATAAGTTGTAACAAGTAGATACGCTTCAATTCACTCGAAATACCTCCCTAACTCAATATAATTCAGTTTTCATATTTAAAAAGATTTTAAGATATAACTAACTAAACATCAACTGACTTGATTAAAAATTATTTAATTTGTTTAATTTAGAACAAATGGTAGAATTTTTCCATTTTTAGATACATCAAATTTAAATTAATTATATCCATTAAATTAAAACAACCATTTTGTTTTATCACCATTAGAACAACCCTTTGAAATAAAGGGAATATCCTTTTTCTTTTGAGACGATGGATTCAATTAAATGACTAATATCTCTTCTTTGCAAAGAAAGATAAATGACATCAAACCAATTGGCGAAATAGTACATTAGGTTAAGATCAGAAATTGTAAAAGTAGATAATTATTCAAAAAATATAAATCATATATTACATTATAATTTTTGATAGTTTTTACATATCAATTTCACAGGAAAAAACCCAAGTGAGAAAACCCATGAAATCATTGTAGAAACCATGTACATTTGACTTCAATCATTTTTTTCCCTTCGTCTCAACGTCCAAACAAAACAATGATCCAAACAAACTAAAAACCTAAATTAAAAATGGAAAGAAAAACAAATAAAAGAAACCTATACCTGACGTTTCTTTTTGATATTTCTCTCTTCAGTAGTCAACCTAAAATACACCCTAATTTCTTTTCTTTTTGGTTGAAAAAGAAACTTTTTTGAGGTGTTCATGAATCATCATCTCTCAAGAAAGCCAGTCATTCTGAGGATGGAATTCCTAACTTGACACAAATTTCTACCCTTGAGAGGACTAAATGATCTTGCAATCTCACCACTTACCCTCCTCTCAACAATCAAATGGGGCGGCACTCTCTCCATGATCTGATCATCATCATCTAGATCTTCATCAGAACTTTGATCAGACAACTCTCGGTCTGCCACGTCATAGCCATACCCGAAAAAGCCGGTCCCAGCTGGTATGTTGACCGGCAAAGACTTGGGAGAGCTCATCATTTGCTGTTTCTTCTTGTCATTTCTAGGCAAGCTCAAGCCTTTCCGATGGCTATACGGATGTCGATGAATCCCATTGCCGCTATTTTCACTGCCATTGCTTTGATCCCATGAATAATCACAAGAGAAAATTATATCTGATTCCTGGAACTCTTCAAAATCCATTTTTTTTTTTTTTGGAGGGGGGTTTGGTTTCGATTTGGAAGATAAAACAACAAAGATAAGAAGAGCGAAACGCAGAACGGAAAGAATATCTGGATGGGGTGTTAATGTTTGAAGAGGAGGGGATTCGGGTGAGAGAGGAAATGAGAAAGGGTATATATAGAGATTGGTGGGGGTGGAATATTCGAAGAATGAGGAAGCTTACTCAGCACAGTTTGCTGGGTGTTGTCTTGGATATGTACAATGGCGTATTGGCGTGGAGTGAATGACTCCTACTCCGGCTTCACTTTTCTTATTGCCCACGCCTTCATTCCAGGCCTCGCCAACTGTTTTTTATTTTTTGTTCCTAATTAACGACTTCCTTTGTTCTCCCACCAATTTGGCAGATGAGCATATCCCTCCAACATCGTCAAGGCTCGTTAGGCTGCTTTTATCATGTAAGAAGGGGAAAAAATCTAAGGTTTATCCAAACCCGACAATCGAGTCATTCGATTCGATTCGATTTGAATTAAGTTTGGTTCACATCAATTTCGGATCAATCTCGTTTGGGTCAGATTTGAGTTTTGTTTAGGGGTCAACTTCAATTCGGGTCAATTTTGGATCGATCTTATTCGGATTCGGTTTGGATTGATTTCGAATTAGGTCAATTTCGATTGAAGTTAATTCAGGTCGGTTTTAGTTCGGGTTGAGTTAATGTCGGTTTGGATAGGTTTCAGGTCAATTTTGGATCCGATCGAAATTCGGTCGAGTCATTTTTGGGTCAGGTCAATAGCCGGTCTGATCAATTTTGAATTACGTCAAAATGCATCGGTGAAATTCCAATTGGGTTACTTGTTTCGGTTGTAACTTTCTCATCCAAACTCGATCAATGCCGTTCTTCATTTGTTGAAAAAGCTTATTGAATCTACTTTCTAAATAAATGTACCAAAAATGCATAACATAAATATAATTCCGACATGGGGCATAAATTACATAGATATGCATATAGTTATCATTTCTTTATCTCAACAAATATATAAAAAGAATATTAAAACTTATATAAACATATTTTGGTTTGAATTGGGTCTAAAATCAGGTTGGGTCAAACTCGTTCCGATTACTTCGCGTTCGGGTCACTAAAATTCTAGTTGAATTGGTTCGAGATCTGAATCGGTTCGAATTTGATTCTGTTTGGGTCATTTCGGGTTTATGTTTTAATCGGCTCAATTATATTTTAGGTTGGTTGCGGTTTCGGATTAGGTCTAAACCAGATTCATTAGATTTTGGGTTGATTTAGTCTTCGATCGGTTCAATTTCGAATTTCGAATCTTGTTTCACATTTGGTCTCGGGTCATTCGATTTGACCCGTTCAATTCCGGTCAATTTTATCATATCTAGTTGTATCTATCAACTTAGATTAATATACCTTCATGCATAGATCAACTCCATTCATTCATATATACATATTCGACAATATAAATACGCCTTATATACTTATCTCTCCCAAAGTTTTATGCTTATTATATGTCGTCTAATCTTACCCTTTATAAAAAATAGAAAAATACTCATACATTAAGTTTTTGCTGACCCCATTATCAAGAATAACCAACGAATGTTCTTTTTAGGCTCCGACTCAACAAATTTGAACGTTGGCCAAAGCAGATGATTTAGGCAAAAAAAAGGTACAAGAGTAATATTATCAATGCAAAAATTAAAATAGTAAATGATTTAGTAATTTTATATTGTTTTTTTATGGCTAGTAATTTTATATCGTTAAATTATTAATCTATTTTTTCTACAAAAAATAAATACGACGGATTATAAAGTACTACCTCTATTTCACAATACTTGTCGTTTTAGGGTTGTGAGAGAATATCAAGAAAATACAAAATTTGTGATAAAAATTTAGTTGCCCTAATATTTCATTGGAAATAAAGAAAGTTTATAAAAAAAATAAAGAGAGAAAAAAGCAATTAATATCAATAAAATTAGTTACTCAGTAAAAAAAATGATAAAATTAATCAACTAATTATTATTATATTATTAAAATTATAAAATAATAAATATTATAAAAAATAATTAATTGAAAGAAGTAATACACAAAAATCAAATTAAGTTGGAAGTAGGTGATGAGTAGAGAATATCGAAGCAAACAGCTTTTAAAGGGCATAACCAATCATATCCCACTAATGATGATTTGGAGGCTTAAGAAATCTGCCTTAAAGTAAATCGCCAATTAAATCCAAGACTTGATATCACGTGACGCTGATATCTTTTCACGAAATGCTGATAGCCAACTTTTAATAACACCGGCAATAATACTCCATGAAAGCAACCTCAGGCATTCAAATTCAATGGATAACAAAATTTCTTCTTTAAAGGATAAGGACTCACTAATTAGAACTACAAATGCAAAGTTAATCCCACTCAAAAAATTCAACTCATCATTATACTTGAAATTTACTTTGATTTTTGACTTCAAATGTGATGATGCTTAAAAGTGCAAAATAATAACCTTACATAATAATGTACTTCTATTATAGCAACTAATTCGCTACGTTAAAATAATTCAAAATTAAACAAGATAAATTCAATCTTAACTTGTGATTATAACCATCATGTTGTAATTAGGCGTGCTTAGCAAGAAAAAAATAGAGACCAATTAGTTATTTTATTAAAGGCCCGGACGTTAACTAAGTTCATGTATAATTGACCCGTTATTGACTTGATAGTAGAGGCAATATGTTTCAACGTGAAAAATTACCTGACTTAGATTAAATATGGACTTAATCACATACAAATATAACAGAAATCTGTTTTAATCTAATATAAATTTACTGATCCAAAGTAGGACTTGAACAACTACGTAAATTCCAGTTCTGACAAGTATTCCAGTACTATAATGCATATGCTGGTATCTTAACATCATAAAATTCCAAGGCCACAGTAGTACAGTTGTCAAAATTAGCGCTAAGCAAGGAGTAATCTATTCACTAAGTCTCTAATCAGATCACGCATCTCTTCAGTAACATTTGGTCTGATATTTTAATGAATTCATAGTCTCACAGTAATCGCTTGTTAAAGATAAATTAGTACGTGGCCTCTTCTGAGACTCTGCTTAAGAGTAGAAACTTCTGGATTTATTCCTGCAATTGAAGGAAACGATAATCAGGATATGCACCTGTCCTCTCTCTCTCTCTCATGGACGTGTCCAACTTGGTCAACAGCTGAAGCTCTGACATTAAAGCAAAGGAAAACCACTTTCACATTGGTTTTTCAAAGTTATTGTTTACTACTTCTAAAAGCATATGCTTTTGTTACTCCTTCCACCTGAAAAAAATTCATTATTTTTTAAAAATATTTCAAAATAATGTTTATTTTTTAAATAATAAAAGCTTAAACTTTATAAATATTTTTAAAGTATTCTTATTTTAAATTCAAAACATAATTATAGGAAGGAGGGAAAGTTTAAAATGCTTTCTAAACTCAACTTTCAAGAATACCGTGAGTATTGTATTCATAAAAGAGATTAATTTATTAATATTTCTTAAAATGTGTGAAAAGTCTAATATTTCTTAAAAAGTGTAAAAAATCAAAGTGGATATTTAATTTGGGACAAAAGGAGTATATATACAAAGTAAATATTTATCATAAACTATCCATGTGCAATATAAAATTCAAAAGATTTCAGGTTCGAATTTTATAATTTGAGAAAAATTTTAATATAATAACCCTATTATATTATAAGTCAATAGTAATACGTTTAGTACATCAATGATGTATGTTTTTGAACATCTATTACGCTTAAATTTTGCTTCGGAGAGGATCCTCCGATCTAATAAATTTAGGTCATGTTTGGTATTAAAAAACGGAATGAAATGAAATTAAGGAATGATTCTTGAGGAGTTAGGAATGAAACTTGAATTTTAAACTCACTTGTTTGCACTAATACGAGATGTGACCTTTTATTGCGGGCGTTTACTGACGGTTAAAAATAAAAACGAGTCCTAAAAAAGGCGGTGACATTTTTGTAAATAAGCAGTCTTTAATTACACCTATTACTATTGTTCTTTCATTAAACCATACTAATAGGTGAATATATCAACTTTTACTATGATTGTGTGAATAAACCGTAGTAATAGGTACTCTGTTTTTACGGTTCTTTCATTGAATTGTAGTAAAAAGTTTGTGCTCTATTACATGAGCGGATTGTTGCCCGCCTTCACTCTCTGCTCTCTACTCTCACTCTTACTCTCGCTCTCTACTCTTGCTCTCATCTCACTTACTCTCTCCTCGCCGCCGTCATCGGTCTAGGGTTTTCTCGCCGTCGTCGCTTCCTTCCACTAGTTGTCGTTGTCATTCTCCTCACCTCTCGCTCTCGTTGTGGCCGTCATTTAGTTTATTCCTCTCGCCGCCGTCGTCACTTGCCAGTATGCTACTTCTCTCTCCCTCTTTTATTTTTACTTTAGTTTATTCACAAAATTGGTTAGTTCAATGTTGATAATGAGTTTAGGATTTAGGATTTAGTATTTAGAGAAATGGAATGATATATGGTTTAGGGTTTAGAATTTAGGATTTAGGGAAATGAAAGTTGGTTAGTGGGGAAATAAAGCAGTAACTTGTTTGCTATAAACTCTCTCAAATCTCTGCATCTTTAATTAAGTTGTTTGGTGTGTTTAGACTCTCTCTTTTGTCTAAGTTACTGTTACTATGCTTTAGGAACTTAATGATAAGGATTTTGAGGCTAATAGATAGTTTATACCTCTATTATAGTTCATATAAGTTTTTCTTTTCAATTATCAAACAAAAACTTAAAAACAAATAAGTTTGAAAGTATTAAAGTGAAGGACCTCTATCTATTTCGAGTATACATCAACATATCATTAAGAAATTCGCGATGTACTTACACTTTATATGTATTTATTGTGTGCATATAGATTTTAGTTGTGTGTCTCCCTACCTCAACACTTGCATTGAGTTATTCTAGGTACAGGCACTACGGGCTCGGGGCCTCCTTATCCTCGTAGGTCCGACGGTGGTGTCTTTATTTCGAGTCGTGTTTATTGGCCTTTTGTGATTGAAGTGATTAAAATGTGACTTGCAAACTGTCCATAAGTCTACCAGTGTTTTTGATTCATGACGTTTTGTCTCCTTTCGAAAAAATGTCCTCATGGCTATCGACTTCTTTGGCGTTGTGATAAATTGTGTTATTCTAATTAAATTATGTTATTCTAATTAAGCCGTGGCAATATAAAGTGGATCATTTCAAAGTTACAAAGAACTCGAAGGGATAAACAACGATGAACAAGGAGAAGTTGGAACGTAGCGGAGATGATCCAACTCTCCTTACCCGGGTCCAATTCGACATGCACCATAACTCGGTAGGTGAGCACGCAACTCGCTATATGAGCTATGTTGGTGCGACAACCTACACACACGTGAACATCATCTATAGAAATTGGAGCACAATCCTAGATTCGAGTGAAGGAAAACTTTTGGAATGATAAACAGGTAAATGCACTAGATCTCAACTTATAATTGCAACTTATTATAAATGGTTAATACTGATGCATGTCATTCTTGTGTTTCAGAAAATGTTGAACTTGGACATTGACGAATCGAATCTCCCATTGGTGAAACACAAGGCCTTTATGTCGACAACGAGAGAAATTTAGAAACTTAAAGTCTTACATTGCCTTTGTTTGGGTTTACAAGACAAGGGATATCTCGGCATAACGTAGACCCCGGGATGTCTAGAACTTCATAATCGAGGAGGATTAGAAGAGTTTTGAAGCATATGTCTCCTCTCCAAAATACAAGGTAATTTAACATTTGTTCCCTTTTTTGTAAGTCTTATTTATGAATATTTTTTAGAGTTAATTTTTTAGAATTTCTTTAGAATTTAACATTTGTAGTCTTCTTATGGATATTTTATTGTCTTAATTACTTGCATAGGCACGAGGTGAAGCCAATCGAAAGAGGATTAAGAGCAATATGTATCCCATACAATGTCCCCTAGGGGACATGCGAAGGTGGAGGAGAACTTGTACAAGCGAAGCTTGAACAACTTAAAAGCGGATTCGATAAAGGTACCATCGAGAGATCCGTCATAGCTCACTATCAAAAGATAAAAGTTGTGGGTCGAAGGAAGAAAGAAGAAAGATGACACGTTCACTACAACGAAGTACGATCTATAGTGCAGCGACTCGTGAGTTTTTGACTATTTTTTATTTATTTTGAGAACTTATCGGTTTTAAATATGAAATACCCAACGATAATTTATTTCCTTTTATAGGAGTCTTTATCATAGACCTCTACTTCAAAAGAGACCACATACGGAGGGAGCAGGGACAAGTTAGCCTTGGCCTTAGAAAGAGATGAACATCTCGGTCATGTGCGAGCCATCGGTGGGAGGGTGGGGATACTTTAGCATTTTGGGGTTAGAAAAAAACACCCCATCTCTTCTAACCAAGTGGATATTGAGGCAATCATTTCTCAAGCGGAGTCTCGATTGTCCATCCAAATAGAGTCCCAAATAGTCATCCGGATGGCTGCCCAAGTCGAGTCCCGAGTGGTTGCACAAATGGAAGAGATATCCGCCCGGATGACAGCCCGCTTCATGGCGTACTTCACCAAGATGGTATCCCGACACCCAACTTGGAAGAGCTACGTGAGAGTCAATTCTCACCCCGGACACCGGTGAGCACAAAAGCGAGCTCACCTGTTGACCAATTCGAAGATATGGCGTGCTAATTAAGATTTTGCTACCTAGTTAGAATGCATGTTCTTATTTTGACTAAGTATTGGTGTTTACTTGTTGAATCAATGGTGTATATACTTTGGTTGTTGTGGAACTCCAACGTGTAGTTGTTGAGTAATTAGTTGTTGTTTGTTTTTATTGTTTCGGATGAGGGCCGTTGTCTCGGGAAAATGTCTACTTTTAAGGGAAACTTTGTCTGTTTTTTCTAGGATTCTTGATAGTTTAAGTTGTCTCTCATGGGTTAGCTCGTGATTCTAATTCTTATGTTAATTCATATGTAGGCGGAGCGGTGCACGCTAGGTTCTTGTCACTCTCCATCTCGATTACATTATGGAAACGAGTGTTGTTTACCGCGTGCGGTTATATGCCATCATTCATAGGGCACCGCTGTTAGTTGATCAGGTGAAGGTGAGGGTGATGGAAGCTATGCAAGGAAAAGGCACCTGTGAGTTTCCAATCCAATCACCCGACCCACATATTGTTGACAAAGCGAGTCAACGCTTTTGTTGCTTGGCCCAAGAGTTTGGTCCTCCTCACTATGGTATTTTATTTAAAAATATTAGATTATTGGTTCTTAATATCACGTATATATATTTCTAATTCCTGTATTATGGTCCGCTCTAAACTAGGATGTCGTGGCTAGAGCTGAGAGTGGGTATTCCTATGTCCTCGGTTGGCACCACCAAGTATTCAATGGTGTCCATAGTCGTCTAGAGTAGTCCCTTCTCCAACTCGTTCATGAGTCACCTCGGGATTGGTGTTTTTGTCTACAAAGTTTTGTGAATACTTTTCCGGAAGACAAAATATTCAAAATCAAAACACCAAGTTACTTGTTTGGGGTATTACATGGGGACAACAATGAGATGACCATACTAGTTTTTTGGACGACATAATGCAATTTTTGCAGATGCAAGAGATTGGCGCAACCGTTGTTATGCTTGGTATGATGTGAGTTACTATATATATATACATTCATTTAACTTTTAATTTTCATTTCTAACTATATATGTACAATTATCTCGAACCTTATGAAAATGACACGAGAAAACATGTTAGTTGGCACCGTTCATTGATGGGTAAGTGTTCAAATAACTTAAATAGAGTTCTAATGATTTAATAAGTATATTTTTATATATGTTATTTGTGTCTATGTAGGTCACACTTGGATGCTTGCTACCATATATCCGAGGAGTATTATTGCATACCGATCGATCCTCTAGGTCATCCCGTGAGGAAAGATATCAAAACAAGTACTCGACTCATGTATTCATTACTTAGTTATTTTCTGTTTTTATTAAGCATTCTTTTCAATTGTATGTTCTATATATGCCTTTATGATATATTTGAACAATACATGATCTTTATTTGAATTTTATTTTCATTTGATTGAAAAATAGTGCTCTCGAAGTGTATGACTATTTGGAGGCTCGAGAGGCCTAACTAAGACGAAACAACACGAAGTGTTGTCCATGTAAATGTGAGGTTCTCATGCTTACCGGTAAATTAGTTTTCATTTTCCAATGAAATTACTTGTTACGTAACTACTAATTAATTCTACATGTGTTGTGAATTTATTTTGATTATTATAGTGCCACAAACAATCGGGGAACATGGAGCGTGGCTTCTACATTCTCCGAGTACATGAAAGATATTGTGACCCAGCTAGATTTCGATAATCACAAATCTAACCTCGTAAAGATACTTGCACTTGCACTTATTACATATTATTTATAAAAAAATTTATAGTGTTATGTTCTTTTCACCTTAATTAGTACTTGAGTAAAATTACTTTTACATCATTGGTCATACTATTTCACGGTGGAAAGAATTCCACTACTTCTTATTCACAAGCTGTGCTAGATAAGCCTAGACAGGGTTGAGCGTACTTTGTGTATAATCGTATAATTTATTACCACAAGTACACAGCATAGTTGTAGCTAGCCGACAAGCACGGATCGTGTCCACTGAGAGTTGTGTTTCAAATATCGAAGTTATCTTAAACTTTTTGTTTAGGTGAATCATCACAAATGAGAAAACTATGGTGATTAAACTAACCTAGAAAGCAATAAAAATAAGCTTGAGTTGTGATTTTACCACTTAATAAACTAATCAATCAAGTCAAGCCTAAACCTAACCAAGTATATGTAAGCATTTAGGAGTGGTCGGTTGCACCATCAAAGGCCAGTCAAGCCACACTTTCGAGGGTCATAAGCTAATCTAATTGTTCTAACCACCTACTTTCGTGGGGTTAGCCATATTAGACTAAAAGAGTAGCAGACCTATGGACCTAGCTAGGATTCAGGCTATTTTCATGCCAAAATCCCGACTATCCTCTATACCCACGCTACTAAATTGGCTCTATCTTTCAGTGATAAACCAATCACCCAAAAATCAAGATAAAAATCCCTTTCGGGCATTTCATCGAACACATGGTGGGCATGAGAAACAATCCCAAATAACGAGGCATAAACTAGTTGGGTTAAGGCCTAAACGAGATTAATTAGCCATTAGGAAGGCTAATCATAACCAAAGCAGTCAACTTTAACAATTAATTGACATAAAAGCATGAAACAAATATAAAAACTACACTAAAGAACAAACTAACACAAACCGACTTGAACAAGAACATAAACTAGATAATTAAACTCAAGCATGAAAACAAGTAATCAATCTAACTATAATTAACATCTAGATTAATAAAAATTGAATCTTGAAACTAAATTGAACAATCAAAGTATTAAACTAGAAATAAAGAAGAAGAGAGAAAGAGAAAACTTATGCTTGAATTGAAATTGAAGGCTTGAATCCCAAAATCTTGTACAAATCTCTACACTAATCTCCCTCCTAATGGGGTTTTATTTTGGCTAAGTAAGAACCCTAAGAGGCCCCTAAAATCCCTAAAAATCGAGCCCCCTCAATTAGAACCAAAATTGTCCTTTTATAACCTTTAAAAGCCGAGAAAAATCGAAATTGGCAAGTTACACGGCCGTGCGGGTTTTGCACGAGTACCGTGCGAGTGTTTCGAAAGTTTACGGTCAATTTGCACAGCTGTGCAAGTTTTTGTGCGACTTACGCACAGCTGTGCAGAAGCTACACTGCTTCCTGTGCACACCATTATCTTCCTCGTTTTGCTTCCTTTTTGGCTCAAACTCTTTCCTATTAGCTCAATTTCAACTTATTACCTACAAAAGTAAATAAATCAAGTAAAAATCCTCAAAATATATTATTTTACAAGACAAAAACTAAGTAAATAAGGGTATAAATGATGTAATATTTGGACCGAACAGGTAGTTTTTGTGATTTTAATTGTATAGCATACGTGAAATATGAATTAGTTGTGACACAAGTTAGATTGTTGTTTATATATATTATGGAATATATTCTGGTTGTATATATATTCGAAACAATTTTTGTATCGTTGTGTAAATCGTTATTGTATATATTATGGTTGTATAATTGTACAAGGGGTAAAGAAAACAAAAAATATTAATTAAAAAATTTTAGACCTTTTATTAGGGTTCTTAACAAAAACCGCAATAATAGGTCTGAAATACACATATTAGTAGGGTTCTTAGGTAAGAACCATAGTAATAGGTCAATGCTACCCCCAAAATTTTGGTCGAAAGGGGTGTTTGGGCTTGGACTTATTATTATGGATTTGGAAAACAACTGTAGTAATAGATATACCTACTACTATGATTCTTTAAAAAACAATCGTAGTAATAAGTTGTCTTGTACTACGGTTGTGAACCATAGTTAACGATGCATACGCTCGCATACACGACCCCAATAATCGTAGTAAAAGGTATTTTTGAATCGTAGTATAAGATGGTTACTGCAATAGTGTTGGTTGATGAAAGGAATGGAATGAATATTATTTTCATCAAAAAAATAAAAACCCACCCCACCACCATCCACCATCTCCACCACCCAAAAGAGGTCACCGACCACCGAATCAACACCCCTTCTTGTTGTCTCCACCGCTGTCGGCAAGTTGCTGGTGGCTAGGTGCTAGTCGCCCACTCACCCCTCCTCCCAAAGCCTTCTCATCGCATTAACCACTCGAATCAAACACTAAATTCATTGAAAGCTTCGACTCACATACAAAGAAAGATTACTAGGGGGCATTGTAGAGGTTCTCCAGATGAAGAGGTTACTAGAATTGAAGATGAGAGGAGAGAAAAATTATTGTAGTGATCATGATCGAGAAGAGAGAGAAACTAGACTTAAAAGCCATATTAGAAATCGCCAGTAGAGATGAGATATAGGCGGAGCAACCATGTTGCTAGTGGAAAGATCTTCCTCGTCATTGGAGAAAAGGTGTCGGCGACCATGTCGACCCCTTTCACCTAGGTGGCTTCACTAGAGATGCAAAATCTACCCTAGATTCCTTTTGGGAATAATTTTCCTTTTTTAAGAAAAATATATTTTGATACCCAACTTCTTAGGCTTTGGGTGAGACTTGATACCCTTAGATTTAAGTTCCACAATTAAAAACTCATACCAAATAACATAGAAAGGAATTTAAAGCTTGAAGTTTCAAATACTACTCCATTTCTTCCATATCAAACAGGCCTTTAGCTTAGGGCTAACTTATCTCCTGTACGAGTCAAAAAGGAAAACAAAGGAAAAGAGAGAGGGCTCTTATCACTTCTAAGGCCCCTTTTCTTCTTCTTCTTCTTCTTCTTCTTCTTCTTCTTCTCTTTTCGAAGAATGATCACTTAGCTCGTTGGGCTTGGCAATTTATAAATTTTAACTCTGAATTTCACATATAGATAAGTCCTTCTCAATCTTTGATTGTTCTTTGATTAAAGTAGTAGCTCATGCTATCCCAACTTACGCAATGAGAATATTTAAACTACCCAAGGACTTTAGTTTGTCGCAACATAGTATTATTAACAAGTTCTAGTGGGGTCACAAGAAAAACCTGAAGAAGATTCATCGGGTGAGCAGTAGCAATATTTGCGAGAGGAATGAGGATGGAGGGCTTGATTTTAGGGACTTTGATGCATTTAATGATGCCTTGCTAGCTAAAACCGATTGGAGGCTAATTCAAAACAAAGGGTCTCTGGTAGATAGACTTCTAAAAGCAAAATATCAACTCTAGCTTTCTAGAATTGTCAATTAGGACGAGACCAAGCTACACTTGGAGAAGTGTTTGGGGTGCTCGTGACTTGATAGCAAAAGGATCTAGATGGATCATTGGCGAAGGGAAATGTATAAATACTTGGAGGGATAGATGGTTTTAGACACCTAAAAAGTGTCATCCCATTTCTTTTTATTTATTTATTGGTCCAATGATGAAATCCCGAGTCCTGTTTTAGATTTAGATCGCGGATGGTATTTGATTGGTGTGATGGAAGCTATTAAACCACACAAAACCCTTTAGCGCCATATAAAATAACCTTTTTCTTGGGTCGGTTTAAAAATCTTTTCTTTCGGACGGTCCAAGCCCGGGTCAAACCTCCGAGTCAATGGAAGGTTGGCGTCGCGTACAAGGACATTAAATGCTCAAAACACCGCATTTCATCATCAGCATCCAACGAAGACACGGAACTAAAATCATCCGTGTGACGTCGTATGGTCGGTGTTGCGTTTCATGATCGAAGCATCAAAACACCTGCGTTTTGCTCCGGAAAGTATAACCGAGACACAAAGCTTATATTTACAAAAGGACGTTGGACTGCGGCGCCACGTACAAGGCCCAAATACGCCTAAAACGTTGCGTTTTCCCGGAGTTTAGGCTGCAACACGAAGGATCGAGTCTTTGTTTGCATTTAGCCAAATTAAATTTATCTCAAATTAGGTAAGTCTTTGTTTGCATTTAGCTAAATCAAAATTCATCTCAATCTAAGGGATTCCATTTACATCATTGCATTTTGTTTTGGTCTATTTGCATTCTTTATGTGCATCTAAATAAAAGAGCATATTATTTTCTTTTCACTTAGGATCAATCGTTCCTCGGGTCGAGCACTTAAGCCCCATCTCCCTATAAATTTTTCCACAAGCTAGTCTTGAGCACCTACTCTTTTGGGACGCATGATAGAAAATCCAACTCAAATCGGGAATCCTAGCACAAAATAACAGGAAATAAAAAGTCCGTTTCAACACCGAGTACAGCCGACATCGATACGTTCCATACCAGCATGTAGCACACTAGTACGTCCCATACCTTTACTTGTAACCCCGATACGTTACCCGCGGACAAAGCGTAACCCTCCTTCAAAAATGGCCAACAAGCCGGATCAAACCCCTATTATGACCCTGTTCAAAGAGTCTACTACAAAGATAGAGGCTAAGATTGAGGTCCAGGATAAGAAGATTGAGTCAATAGCAAAAACCCTTGACCTCATACTCAAAGAATCGGATAGGAGATCATAAGAAGAAGAACCCCAACCTAAGCCTCAATTTGATCCATGAATAGATCGGATAGAGAAGTTGTTGCATGAGTCATCAATGTTCAATGACTACTATCCGGCCCGATGATTCAATCCCTACGAGCAAATTGTCCCCAAAATTTACTATGCCCGACATCAAATTCCATAGGATGGAGAACCCTCACCACCACGTGAGAAACTTTATAAGGGTGATGACTTTGAAAAAATGTACCAGAGGACACATACCATGTCATCTTCCCATGGACGTTTGACACGAGACGTCATGAAGTGGTATAATGTTGTTGATCCACACAAGGTCACAACCGGCACGATCTTTGTCGGGAGTTCTTATATCAATACTTCTACAATACTGATATACCGAGTCACTCTTTAGGACTTATAGCTGATCAAGCATGGAGACAAGGAGAGCTTCACTGACTTCCTCACGCACTTGGAGGGAAAAGGTCACCTACATGGCATATCGACCTTCGAAAAGGATCAAGTTAGATTAATCATCAAAAACCTGAATCCTACATTTCATCGGCACTGAAGTTCGACCTATCATGGACTTCAAAACACTCGAGAGATGTTGGCATGCTCATAGAAGAGGAACATGCATCCACAAAAGCTTCAACCAACTAGAAGATCATCTAATGAGCCCATCACTTATCAAGGATGCTAATAAAGTCTGCATTTCCTCTTTTCAAATCCATTCCATGTCTATTTGCTTTTCCTGTTTTCCAAACAAAAAAACCAAATGAACTATTCCTTCTTGAACTATGAAGGCTTGATTTCCGCTTTAGCGGATACGTAGGAAGCCGATGAGGTTCGGCCCCAAACCTAATCTTGTTTCTATTTCTCATTTCCAAATTCAAAGCCACTTTGTCATACGTTGAGAAGCAAAAATAATCAAGAAGCATGCCATTCCGATTCGGCCCCAAACCGTCAAGTCTATGGTTCACGATTCGCCAATAGCGAGTACATCACGGTTCAAGCAACATATTTTCATTAGGCTCTACTTTAGGGAGTGGGGGCTAAGTGCAAATTTGTCATTGTCCTTTTGAAATCTTTTTGCATCATCTTAATAAAAGAATGCATTTGTTTTTAGAATATAGTCTTGGATTCATCTCCTTTGCATGAGTCAAACTCTCAAAAATACAAAACTTAATAACAAAGGACCCCATAAGGAATTATTCAATCAAGCATCATTCATCAAAGTCGGTATCAAGAAGGTCACTAGCATCGTCACCTTCAAAGAGATTCCATCAAAGCTAGCTAACTATCGAATATTTAAGAAAAGTTAGACACAAACACCCAAGGGGCTCATGATCGAAAGGGTCATACAACTCCAAGAATACAAACAAAGGAACTATTAGCACACAAAATAAAAGCTCAAACTTAGAATAGGACATAGCCTTATTAAAATTTAAAAGTAAGTCAAGTTCATCCGTCCCTATTCCGACGAAAGTCGATAGAAGTCAAGCTTCGGACCCAAAGTGGTAAAGGTTCGGACATCTTAGTCGAGTCTCGGGCCGACAGCGGTCAAGGTTCAAGCACACTCCGGTCGAGTCTTATACCCGAGTAGCGGTCAAAGTTCGGACATCTCTGTCGAGCTTCGAGCCCAACAGCTGTCAAGGTTCGAGCAACTACGTCGAGCTTCGGACCGACAGCGGTCAAGGTTCGAATACTCTAGTCGAGTCTCGGACCCGAGCAACGGTCAAGGTTCGAGACACACCCTTGTCAAGCTTCGGGCCCAACAACGATCAAAGTTCGGACATCCCTTCATCGAGCTTCGGGCCTAACCATGGTTAAGGTTCGGAAATCCCTCCATCGAACTTCAAGCCCAACAACGATCAAGGTTCGGACACCACGCTAGGAATTCAAGACCTCTGTATGTCCAAATCAAGGAAACACATTTGAAACATGATATGGTCACAAATCATTTTCAGGATACCCCGCGGACTTTAGATCCAAGAAGCGGTCGAGTTCGAGCACCCATGCTTGGACTTCGGACTTTACTACCCAAGTTAAGTTCAAGCTCCCTGCTAAGCTTCGGACTAAGCACATGGTCAAGTTTAGGCACACCAATCCGAGCTTCGGGCCTTTAATTAGCCAAGTTCGGGAATCAACCACTCGAACTTCAAACTCCGTTAGTTAAGTCCATGCTCCCTTGTTAGAGTTCAAGTCAAGAGACGACTAATTCCAAATGTATTAATTCAATTAGCATCCGAAGTACCAAGTAAGTACCCTTTAGTGTTTACTTTGACCTTCGTCTTTTAGACTCGATCAAAGTGGGAGCTAATTGTAGAGACCTAAAAAGGTGTCATCCCTTTTCTCTTTTATTTATTTGTTGGCTCGATGATGAAATCTCAATCCTGTTTGCGGATTTGGATTGTAATCGGTATTTGATTGGTGTGACGAAGCCGATAAACCACAAAAAGTAGTTAAGCACCAAATAAAATAACCTTTTGCCTTGGGTCGATCCAAAAAACTTTTCTTTTGGACGGTCCAAGCCCGGATCAAACCTCCAGAGTCAATGAAAGGTCGGCGCCGTGTACAAGGACATTAAATGCTCAAAACGCCGCGTTTCATCATCAATATCCAACCAAGACACGTAACCAAAGTCATCCATGTGACGTCGTATGGCCGGCGCCACATTTCATGATTAGAAGCATCAAAATGCTGCATTTTGCTAGAGAAAATCCAACCGAGACACAAAACTTATCTTCACAAAATGACATTGCGAAAAGGTATAAATACGCCTAAAACGCCTCATTTTGCCCGAAGTTTAGCTGCAACATGGAAGGAGCTGAGGGACCAAACAACACCATTTAGATCCGGTGCCGCGCACCATAGCCCATATCCCGGGATCCGGTTCTATCCTATTTTGTGGTCCGGTTTTTGTGATTTTCCCAGTCGGTTCCGCTCATTTTTGGAGGGCTACTTAACCTAACCCCTACGTCATTTGTGACTTAACCATTTTCCTATAAATAGAGAGATTAGGCTCTCATTTGCAGAGGGCTTCTTTCCGAAGTGCCACGCTGCCGAGTTAATTTAAGCAATCCTTTTTCGTAAACATTACGCCACTTAATCTTAATGAAGAGCTACTGAATATTCAGTTATTCTAATCTCTTAGTCTCCTTTCGGTTGATCTTTCCTACTCTCCATACATCTTCCTACTCATCCTCACAAAAATTCACAAAAAGCCTTCTCAACTCACGACCGTCGCATTGTCGGATCCAGTTTGAGATCCGGATCGGTTGGTGGGACAACTCGAGGGCACCAAATTGGCCTTCTCACCATGATTTATTTTATTTTATTGATCGTTTTGGTATTATGGAGAAAATTTGTAATCGCATTTAAATTCCTCCCCGTCCAATGTAACTTTTATTTTTACTTTTGTTTCTTTTCGCTTTTCTTTCCTTTCTTTATTGCTTTCGTTTATCGCTTTCCATTCCTGCTTTACTCGCTTTTGTTAGCATGCTATGTTTGCTTTTAATTTTGTATCTAGTTATGTTGTATGCCTGTTTTTAATATGTTACGTATACTCACTTCTCAAACTAGTAAAGACTGTCTTTTGACGGGTGGAATGAAAGGGCTTATCCCTGCATTTCTTACCCTTGCCCCTGAATCTGGATTCTTGGTTCTAGACCGATGGAGTCAATTTTGACCCTTTTCAAGCTTAGTTTTTCCCATAGTAAGATATAAAAGGTATTTCTTTTTAGTTTTGTTAGTTTTTACTTCTAAAACCGACTGGCAACTCTATTTTCTAATTTTTCTTTTCTCCTAATTTGCTTCCTGGCTTTTCTGACTGAAATAAAAAAGGTTTTTAGATTTTCCAGCTAGGCCGAGGCCGAGACTGATTACCTTGGTCATGGCCCCTGGTTGGTGTTGCCCACCGTACGGCGCTGGCTTTCCCTACACTCGGACGACCGGTGGGTGAGGCTTCGGTCCAAGCTGGTGTCTCCACATCGGTTTGGCCCTAAATCCTCATGGAAGAATCTAATTAACCTAATTTTCTTTTATCTTTTAGTTGTGAAATAATATCCGAGGATTTCTAAATAATTCCTGAAATAAAATAATTAATAAAATCGCCATTCAATCTTACTTAACTCATTTTAAATTAGATTGATTATCAAACTTAGAAATCTTAATAATAGATTCATCCCCACTTTTAAAAAAATCAATCTTTAGACCTCAAATCATTTCCGTCATCAAAAAGAGAAAATCCCACCAATTCGTTTGGAAGCTTAGGCCCGCGGGTACTGCGAACCGTGGTTCCTACGAGATGGATACCACGCCCATACTTGTTTCAAGCAATCCAACATGGTAATGGTGGCTAGGTGCCAACTGGGGTTGTTGATCTAATAGATAAAGAAGTTGGGCGTTGGCGGGAGAAGATAGTGAGATTGGTTCTACATCCTTTTAATATTTTGGACGTACTCCAAATACCGCTTTGTGACTCATGGCCACATGATCAATTTAGTTATCACTTTAACCCTAAAGGTGAGTTTACAGTTTGGTCCGCTTACCACCTATCTCGGGATTTAAAGAATAAGGAGGGAGCATCGGGAAGTTCTAATGGGATGCAGTCAATTTGGCGGACAACCTGGAGATTTGATGTCCCTCATCGGATATGCCTCTTTGCTTGGAAGGTATGCGTTCATGCTATTCCTTCTAAGTCTAACATAGTTAGGAAAGTGCCTAGTTATAGTATGAGATGTAGGGTGTATGAGGATTTAGAGGAGTCCGATTTACATGCTTTGTTTGACTGTACTTTAGCGGCGGAAATATGGAAGGGGAGTGGACAGAAGGAAGATCTTTAGGCAAGTAAGCTTGCTTCTAGAGCTAACTAAAGTATGAGGGTAGGTCAGCAATTGGAGGCGAGATAAATTGGGAAATTTTGTGGCTATTGTATGGGAAATATGGAACGCCGGAACGACTTTGTTTTTGGAGGCAAGCTAGGCTCCTTACGAGATGCTTGGGGCAAAGGCTAAAGCTTTTGTGGTTAACTAGTGGAAGGTCCACGGCCCAGAAACACAAGCAAGTCACACGATCGACAACTTCTAGAGGCCACCGAAGCGGGGATTGTGAAACTCAATGTGGATGATGGCCAGGTTGGGGATAATTCTTATGAATGGGGGTTTGAGTTGAGGGACCTGTCTAGGTGATGTGCTTCTCATGGGAGTTAAGTAAGGGGTGGCCTTCCAAGGAGTGGAGGTGAAAGAGGCTCGGGTATGCCTATTTGCTATCCACAAAGTCCTTGAGCATGGTTTTTAAAAAGTAATTATTGAAAGTGACTGCTTTCCCTTGATTAAGAAGGTCTTTGATTGAGTTTGTGCTAATAAGTTCCTAGGTTTTGTTCTTTCCGATGTATTATCATTTTTTTTAGTTTTGATTTTCATTTTCAAACTCATGTTAAGAGGGAAGGGAATGTAGTTGCCCATGCAATTTCCCATCTTAAGCCTCGTTGACTCTCGGGAGAGGATGTGGTTTGAGAATGGCCCATATACTATCTATAATTTGGCTGGGGTTAATATGTGTAAGTTTATTAATAAGCAATTAATATAATCCCCCTTTTTCTCAAAAAAGTAAATCAATCAAGTAAGGGTTTATTTCATATCTTTTAGAACTCTAGACTTGACAATTTTCACATATGACATATATTTTAGAACTCTCGCCTTCATTACTTATATTCAAATCAATAAAGATGTCGGTAAATCATAATAAATCTTCCAATAAAAAACATATTAATCACATTAATAACTTCAATAACTTACATGTCAAATTCTTAATATGAAACTCATGAATCAATTAAGAACACATAAAAAGAGTATTTCATACATGATCTCACTTGACTTCCTTGGCTCAACAAATATGATTCAATATATCTTTTGCATGATATGAAGTAGTTTAATCGTCATTTAGTCCAAGTAAGCATTGTACATCTGCACTTCTATAAGGATGGTCTGTGTTAGACACTATGACGGATAACTAAGGTCAGGTAACTCAAAATAGAACTGTAAGCTCAAAGTGATGTGAGGTAAGTGCATATGAGCTTAGTCGATCATACATATATATCACCCAACACATGTATAATGTAATGCATGATATGAATGCTTTAGAGCTTCACATGAAAGATATATGACATATATTAGACTCTTAAGTATATTTTCACAATGCGTGTCAATATGTTTATCCGTAATTGCTTTGTCACATCAAAATCAAAATCTTTTAGATCTAACAAATATGAATAAGTATTGATGATTACTAATCAATACTAATTCATGAGTATTGAGTAATAAGCACTAATTAATTGATATAATAACAATTTGGGCCCTGTTTGGCAAACTATTTGTATTATTAGTGTAAAAGATATGTAATAGAATAACTTGTTATTGTGGGAACCTTCCATTCTATATATTACAGGAGATTAATATACAAAAACAATTTGCAATTGTTTTATTTACAACAATATCTCTAATACCATATTGCGCCCCTTCAAGCTGAGCAGGGGACACACAGATAGCCTCGCACTTAAGAAACTACAACTGTTGAGAGGACATCCCTTCGTGAAGAGGTCCACAATCTGTGAGATAGTAGAGATATATTACACAATGAGATCTCCATCGGCAACCCGCTCTCGAGAAAAATGATAATCCACAACTTTATGTTTCCTTCGGCTATGGTTGACTTGATTGGCAGTCATATATGTGGCACTAACATTGTCATAATATAATCGCGTATGAGCGGCAATATCGATACTAACATCACACGTAAGCTTGGAAGCCAAAGTTTCTTAGCAACTGTGTAACCAAGAGCATGATACTTAACTTCAGTGGATGATTTGGAGACCACGGGTTGCTTTTTAGAATGCAAAGAGATGAAGTTAGGCCCAAAGCAAAATACGTAGCCCAACTTCTACGACCCATGTGTCTTCCGAGCCGGACAATGCGACAGCTCCCCTTCCTCTATCTCTCGGTCCCGTGTCTACCTCATTCCCTGTAGCATCTCTATTGTTGGACCCCTTGCTCATGCTAATGATTCTATGCGTCGGTCCTCAAGTCATGTTTTCTCTCCGAGTATTCCTGTGTTTCGGTCTACTAATGCCCATCCCATGCGGAATCGGTCCCAGCTCGACATTGTTAAACCTAATTGTCTCCTCGTCCCTCGGTGCAGGTCTTATTGAAGCTAAACCTACATGTTTTTCACATGCCTCCAAACATTCTAAATGGAAGAAAGTTATGATCGAGGAGTATAATACTTTGATTGTCAATAACACATGGGATTTGATTCCATCCCAACTAGATCTCAATGTAGTTGGTAGTAAATAGGTTTATAGGATTAAATACCGATCTCATGGTACTGTTGAGAGGTACAAAGCTCGACTTGTAACACAAGGGTTTCACAAACAACTAGGTATTGACTACCATGAGACTTTCGGTCCCATTGTTAAACTTGCTACTAGTTGTTTAATATGATTCTTGATGTTTTATGTTCAAGAACCTACTCAACCATAAGTTTAAACCGATGGTTGAGCCCATGAATATGTTTATACTCTAACATGCTCCATCACGCAAATGCCTTTGTTCTTGAAGTGTGGATGCAACATAGGCTACCCTTACCTTGTGCAATAATCAATATAGCGGTTGCTGAGATTCGAACCTGATACATCTTGCTCGGAAAGGCTCGATACCATATTCAAGAACTAACTCAACTAAAAGCTTAAGTTGGTAATAGAAGGCCCGAGAATAGGTTTACACTTATTTTATTTACAATGACATCTCTAATACCCTATTAAGTAGTTTTATATTAGTTTTTTGTATTAGTTGTTTGTGTTAACAATTTACATTAGCTGTTTTAAGATAAAGTGTTTCACCGAACTCTTTGACAAACTTGAAAAACAAAAATCTGATTTCAAAAGCTCACTGAATTTGCCTTTTCAAATTATTTTTTAAACCCACAACGTCTTTCCAAAATTGTAGTATATAAATAAATTCTTGAATTAGGTTTTTAAACTTGTTAAAAAACCCTTTCAAAAATATATTTTTCCGAATATGACTTATAATAATCCACAAGGAGTATAGGGCCCTAAAATTGAAAAAAGTCCTTCCAAAATTGTAGTATATAAATAAATGCTTGAATTAGTTTTTAAACTTGTTAAAAAACCCTTTCAAAAATATTTTTTCCAAATATGACTTATAATAATCCACAAGGAGTATAGGGCCCTAAAATTAAAGAAAACTTACCATTTGATACTTTTGTGAGATTTAGCGGGCTAACGACTCACCCTAACACTGGGAGTCTGGACTTATATATATATAGTAGTATAGTAAAAATAAATTTAGATTTATATCCCTAAATATCCTCCTTTGCACCCCCTCAATCTAATCGGGAAGCATAAAAAGATTGGTTCTATGTAACGAAAATTGTTGAAATGTGAGACCCTTAGTAAATACATCAACTACTTGCAACTTCATATGGATATAGCGAACTAAGTCTCCAACATTAGCCCCGTTTTCGGACAAGTTGTAATTGATGGTAATATGCATTCTCGTGATCATGTTGAACCGAATTGGCAGTCATGTAAGTAGCACCGACATTATCACAATACAACCAAACTTGTTAAGAGATGGTGATGCCAAGATCGGACAAAAACTTGTCAATCTAGATGGTGTAAGCAACCGTGTAACCAATAGCCCTATACTTAGCTTCCATAGAAGACTTCTAGATAGTAGGTTACTTTTTGGAGCTCCATGCAATCAAATTAAGGCTAAAAAACATTGTATAACTAGTGGTGGAACGACAGGAATCCTTGCAACCAGCTCAATGAGCATCGGAATATGCCACTACGAGCCTAGGAGACTTGGATGGATGAAACCACAAACTATGCTCTAAAGTACCCTGCAGATAGCAGAAAATACACTTCACAATGTAAAGATGAGTAGTGTAGAGAGCATCCATATACTGGGAAACTACATGCAATGCATATGCAATGTCAGGTCGAGTTACGATTAAGTACTACAATAGTCCTACCATACTTCGAAATAAAACGAGTCTGCAAGCAAGTCATCGTCGATCGGGGATAAGGTGTTTTGAGCAGCAGAAGGTGTTGTAACAGACTTACAAGTGCAAAATTGAAACTTGTGTAAGAGATCAATAATATACTTCTACTGAGTCAAAAGAAGCCCTATAGAAGAGCGAACCACCGGAATACCTAGAATGTAATGAAGATCACCGGGATCTTTCATTGCGAGTGCTCGAAAAGAAGGCTAATAAGGTTGTGAATTTGAGCATAAGAGTTTTCTGTAAGAACAATGTCATCAATATAAAACAGAAGAACTAGGAAATGTGAGTCACTGCATAAAACAAACATGGAATGATCAACATGACTACACAAAAAAAGAATGAGACAAAAGAAAGCTACTTAAATGATGAAACTAGGCCCGAGGAGCCTATTTCAAACCATATATGGCCTTTTCAAGTTTATAGCATGCCTCAAAAACTGAGTGAACAAACCTAGGAGGTTGTTTCATGTAAACTTCCTCAATGAAATTTCCATGAAGAAATGCATTCTTGACATTCAAGCGACGAATAGGCCAACCAAAAGAAATAGTTAAAAATAGGAGAAGTCGAATAGTAACTGGTGGGACAACAGGACTGAATGGCCCATGATAGTCAATACTTGTTTGTTGATGAAAGCCTTGTGCCACTAACTAAGCTTTATATCTTTGCACGATACCATAACAACGGTATTTTATTTTATAAACCCACTTATTACTAACAATATTCTGGTGAGGTGATGGTGGTACTAACTCCTAAGTATCATTAGGAAGAAGAGCGAGAATATTCCTCGGTCATAGTCGTTACTTGAAGACTCACACAACGTTCGACACATTTCGAGTGGTATTGAAGGAATCAGGTATAAGAATTTCTTACTTATAAAGTTTTGATTCCAAGGCATTCTCTGCACTTTAGAAACTTTTCTGAGTGATATAGTATATTTACTCTAAGTGATACAACATTTACTTCATGTATTCTTGCCTGTCCGGTGTGACTCGGAAAACGACTTTACTTATCTCATTCGAGTTCGAGTCCCTCATCACTTAGATATATCACATGAATTGACTAGTATTTCACATAATCACACTCAGGTCTGACTTCATGTTATAAATCTTATTCTGTTATAGTTAGCACTCCTAGTTTGAATCATGCTTAGTCTATATCAAGTTATTTCACTCTGTTATTCTTCAAGTAACTTGTTTCTTCGCTCGGACTAACTCGATGGAATTTTTGAGCTTCATGGATATTAGACTCAGAAAATTCCATTCCTTTTATGACCTAGATAATTATCAACTTAATTATCTTAATTATTTTATTATCTGTGTCTAATCGTGGATCAAAGTATTTTATACTTCGGGAACCAAAATTTGACTTGCTTTTGTAGGTTATTCAAACGAGGATATACTTTTCGAAATACAAAAGTAACCTGGCTTCAAAACGTCAAATCACCAGCAGACATGGCTTTTAACCTTCTCTGTCCCGAGTCCCGAAGCTCTGTGTCGGGTCATGTCTGTTTCCAAATATGGAAAACTGAAACACCAAGCTTAACAGATGGTTTCCACCTTATCTTTCAAGACACCGCCGAGTGGTTTTGGGACTTCCAAGAGAGTTAAACCGTTGCCCAACATTCATATCACAACGGATACTTTCCGAGTGACTCGGAAAGTCCTTATCAACGGTCACAAAGGACTCTCAATCGGCAGATGGAGATAACGGCTACTCTGCCTGGTCATCTTTAAATAGAAGCCAACTCACAAGACTTGGGGATTGCCGAACCTATTTGTTAATACACGTACTTGAGCAATGTCATTGTATTTATTTTCAATCTTCTACTTACAACTCCAACTCTGTAATTCATCACGTTCGAGTTGTAAGGTCTTGTACTTAGTTACAAACACTTTCTTACTTTACGAGTAAGGTCCCTTGACTAAGTCTGTAAGGGTTAACTCAGCTTAGTTGCCCCTAGCTGTAAGGGTTATCTCGGTTAGGAAGTACTAGATCGAGATAAGGGAATTTCGAGTCTAGGAAAACTTGTAAAGAGTTGTCTAAGGGAGCAACTCGGGTTCACGTCGATCTACTGTATTTTGTGGACTCAAAATAGTGGATTTGACTTTGTGCTTGGACTAGCACGGTCCGTGGTTTTCTGCCCCGGGAGGGTTTCCACGTAATCTCTCAATGTTTACTTTACGAGTTCACTCTAGACTCGGATCGCTTCAAAGCTCTAGTTTAATTTGCTTCGTACTCTCTAAAGCATTTACGAGTCCGTACTTTTCGACCAAGCTTTTGACTCGGAATCTATTTCTGTCTCTACTTTTGTAAAAGAGTTTGGATTTCTACGAAAATCCTCCATCACCCTATTCACCCCCTCTAGGGTGACTCGGACTCTCCCGAGCAAACCTTCAATTGGTATCAGAGCCTAGCTTTTTAGAAAGGATCTAACCATCCGAAGGTCTAAAGATCAAATGGCTCGGAACAACGGAGAGTTTGATAAAGGAAGATCTTCCAGCGAGACCACCAAAATTCAAAGGATCAAACTTCGGGCACTTGGAAGAAACTTATGGAATGTTTCCTCATGGATCATGATGAAGATGTATGGGAAATCATACAACAAGGAAACTACATTCCAATGAAGATAGAAGAATTCAGAATCATTCCCAAGACAAAGGCCGAATTTACTCCGGGCGAAGCGAGAAGTTCGGGAAGAACTTCAAGGCAATGAACATTCTGATGTGCTCCATTAGCTCGAGAAGAATACAATTGGGTGTCTGCACGTGATTCAGCAAAAGAAGTGTGGGACACACTTGTCAACACTTACGAAGGCACTAGCCAGGTCGGACAAGTGAAGATCAGCCAGTATCTTCATAAATATGAGCTATTTAAGATGGAACCGAAGAAAATATCACTCGGATGTTCATTCGATTTACTAAGATTACCAACAATCTCAAATCTCTAGGTAAGAAGATTTTCCAAGAGAAAATATGCAGAAAGATACTCAGGAGTCTAACCAAGAGAAGATGGGGTCCCAAGGTGACTTGCCATAGAGGAAGCTCGGAACCTATCACTTTTAAAGCCGGACGAGCTCATCGAAAGCTTCTCACTCACGAAATCCACTTAGAAGAGGAGGATACTGAGGGCGTATCAAAAAGAACATAGCACTGAAAGCCTCGGAATCCAAAGAAGCAAATCTGAGTTCCTCTGACTCAGAAGAGGATCCCATGGCACTCATTGCAAGAGGCTTCAAAAGAATAATGAAGCACAAAAGATGGGACCAAAGACGAAAAGAAGAATTCTACAAGAAAGATAAAAGGGACGAGAAAAGGTAAGTATTCCTCTCCCTCAAAGTTATCTTTATCTAAGAATTCCGGATGTTTTGAATGCGGCAGCAAAGACCACATAGTCAAAGACTGTCCAAAGAGAAAAAGGGACAGAAAGAAGAAAAAGGCTATGATGGCAACATGGAGTGATGAGGACTCATCGAGAAGATGACGAGGACTCGAGATGACTCGAAATGTCCGATGGCAATCTCGACTCGGAAGGCTGAACGAGAGTCGGACTCGGACTCGGACAATGAGGAAACTAATCCTCAAGAGGTAATTGAATACTTCCTCAAATTCTCTAAAGTTGATCTAGCTAAATACATTTTTACTTTGGAAGAAAAGTCCAATTCGACTCTTCTCGATTCAAAGAACAACTTGAGTCAATTTCTTACGAGAGCATATCATTGAAAAATGAATTGAAAAAGCTGAGACTTACACTCGAGAGAACTCAAGACTAGTACTCAATCCAATGAGGCCGAGTCCGAGTTACTCGAGAAAAGAAATGGGCAACTAAAGCGAAGCTCATTGAGTCTCGAGATCTGGTCTTAAAATTTACTCAAGGTCGGAAAAACCTTGACATGCTCTTAGGATCACAATGTGTTTCCTTCAGGAAAGAAGGTCTTGGTTTCAACAAAGAGGAGGAATTCAATTCCTACTCGGATCTATTCAAAAGGATTCCAGAGCTGTGACGTTCGGGAAAGCTGAGCATGGTCCCATTCACGAAATGAAGGAAGGACTAAGCCCGAAGCTGTTTACAAAAAGAAACCATTTTCTCCAGTTTCAAAAGGAAAGGTTTTCAAAAGAAAGAGACACGGACTCAGCTCTCTGCAAGGAAGACTCAGAATCGGACTAACCCCAAAGTCATTCAAATCTGGGTTCCGAAAAACCTTCTTCCTCGAAAAGGACCACGAGTAAAGAATGTTACTTGGGTTCGTTAGAGGAGTGAGAAGGGTTAGACTGTTTCTATTTTGCAGGTCACTCGAGAAGAGATCAAAAGGTCACTGGTACCTTGACGGTGGGTGTTCACACCATATGTCCGGAGACGCAGGACTCTTTTACGAGTTGGAAAAACATAAAGGAGGAAAGGTCACGTTTGGAGATGATAGTAAAGGAAAGATAGTTGGGATAGGCAAGATTGGAAAAGGATGCAATCTGGTCGAGTCCAGTTTATCCGGTCAAAGGATTAAAGTACAATCCGCTCGGCATCTCTCAATTGTGCGATAAAGGTCAAGAGGTAAGATTCACTCGGACCAATTGCTACATTTCGATGTTACCACCAAAGAAATCAAGCTTTTAGGTAAAAGATCGGGTAACACCTACATCATTCCTCTTCCTAACCCGAGTCGAATTTAGCTTGCTTAAAAGCATCTCTTAATGATGACTCATGGACATGGCATCGTAGATTAGGCCATATTAGCATGCATACTATCAAAAAGTTGGCATCTCATAGTCTCGTGAGGGGTTTACCTAAGCTGTGGTTTTGAGAAGGATAAAGTTTGTGAAGCGTGCACCAAAGGGAAACAAGTCGAGATCTTTATTCAAATCTCTGAAGACAGTTTCCACATCCAAAGTGCTTGAGCTACTACATATGGATTTATGTGGTGAAATCCTGTTAAGAGCCTTGGAGGTAAATCATATATATTTGTTATTATTGATGATTATTCACGATTTACACGGGTGTGTTTTCTTAAGCACAAAAATGAAGCATTCAAGGAGTTCAACAAGCTTTGTAGAAAAATCCAAGTTGAGTCTCGGACTCGGATCCAGAGAATTCGCACCGACCATGGAAGGGAGTTCGACTACTCGGAATTCTCGAGTTTTGTGACAAAAATGACATCTCTCACAACTTCTCAGCACCAAGAACTCCTCAACAAAATGGAGTAGTGGAGAGAAAGAACAGAACCCTTGAAGAAATAGCAAGGACTATGATGATTGAGCACAACTTGCCTTACTATTTACAGGGCTGAGGCGATCAACATAGCCAACTATACTTCGAATAGATGCCTCATCAAATCCATATTGAAGAAAACACCTTATGAGCTCTAGAAAGGGAAGAAACCAAATATTTCCTATTTCGAGACCATTTTGATGTAAATATTTTGTCCACAACAATGGTAAGGATCACTGACCAAGTTTGATGCTCGGTCGAGATGAAGGTATTTTTACAGGTTATTCTACTCACGAGCAAAGCTTATCGCATTTTCAATAAGAAAACTAACAAAGTGGAAGAAAGCATCCACGTTGTTTTTGATGAGCTTGAACAGGAAAAACCAAGTGAGTCTTCATACTCGGAATTGAAGTTCAGCAGAGAAGATGATGAGCCGAGTCTACAAAGACTCGAAACTCAACCGACTCAAAATGAAGTGACTCGGAATGAAGTGACTCGGAATGAGACAACTCAAGAGCTTACTCGAAGCGAACAACCTAATGAAGAAGATCACTCGGAACAAGCTTCGAAGATCGGGTAGCTCGAGCCCACAAATCTTGTGAATAAGAGAAGCTGGTAAAGCATTCAAGTTTACTTCTAGTCACCCAATAGAAAACATAATATACGATATCAACGAGTGGGGTAAGAACTCGTTCCTCTCTTTAAAATCTATGTGCATTCACTGCATTCATTTCATTAACTGAACCCAAAAATGCTATAGAGGCCCTTAATGAACCTAAATGGGTAGAGGCCATGCAAGAGGAACTCAATCAATTCGAAAGAAACCAAGTCCGGACTATGACCAACCGACCTTCGACCACCCGAGTTATCGGAACCAAATGGGTTTTCAAAAACAAACTGGATGAGGGTGGAGTGGTAGTTAGAAACAAGGCTAGACTTGTGGCTCAAGGTTACAATCAAGAAGAAGGAATCGATTGTGGGGAAACCTTTGCACTGTTGCGAGAATCGAAGCAATTAGAATACTATTGGCATTCGCATCCAGCATGCATATTAAATTATATCAAATGGATGTTAAGTGTGCATTTCTCAATGGTTTTATTGAAGAGGAAGTCTATGTCAAGCGGCCTCCGGGTTTTGAAAACTCGGAATTTCCAAATCATGTTTTCAAACTTCAAAAGGCTCTCTATGGTCTTAAACAAGCTCCTCGAGCTTAGTATGAAAAGACTGAGCAGTTTCTTGGTTCAAAATGACTTTAAAAGAGGTCGGATCGACAAGACTCACTTTATAAAAACCAAGGGGAAAGATTTCCTTATTGTTCAAATCTATGTTGATGATATTATCTTCGGTGCAACTAATGAATATACGTGCGAGAATTTTTGAGTTGATGAGTTAGGAATTTCAAAGGAGTATGATGGGAGAACTCAATTTCTTCCTTGGTTTACAAATCAAACAAGACAAAGATGGAATCTATGTCCATCAATCAAAATATACCAAGGAGCTGCTGAAGAAATACAAACTTCAAGATGCAAAGCACGCATCTACACCCATGAGCAGCGAGTATAAAGCTTGACTCGGACGAGAAAGGTAAAGCAATAGATCGAAACTTTATCGAGGTATGATTGGATCATTGCTATATCTTACTTCCAGCCGGCCAAATATAATGTTCGGTGTTTGTTTATGCGCAAGATTTCAAGCTAATCCAAAAGAATCACATCTCATCTGCGGTGAAGAGAATATTCGAGATATCTTGCAGGAACTCGGAACTTAGGTCTCTGGTACTCAAGAGACTCGGAACCGACTCTCACTTGGATACTTAGAAGCGGACTACACTGGATACAAAGTTGATACAAAGAGCACTTACGGAGCTTGTCAATTTACGGGTCAATCCCTAATATCTTGGCACTCAAAGAAGCGGAACTCAGTAGCTCTATCACCTGCTGAAGCTGAGTATATTGCAGTTGGAGCATGTTGCGTTCGGATTCTATGGATAAAGCAACACTTGAGAGATCTTGGAATTTCTTTCAAATCCGTTCCAATCAATTGTGACAATCGAGTGCAATAAGCATCACCAAGAATCCGAGTTCGAGCACTCAAAGACAAAGCATATCGAGGTCGAGATATCATTTCTTACGAGACCATTCTGAGAAAGGTGATATTGAACTTGACTTCATTCCTACTAATCTTCAATTAGCTGATATCTTTACTAAGCCTCTTGGTGAAGATCAGTTTTGTTTCATTCGGAATGAGCTTGGTATGTTAAATGCATAATTATGTGCCATCTTTGTAAAAATCTCATTGCATGATTATGTGTTATATGTGTTTTCAAACTTTTAATAACCATTAGCTCAGTTGATCTCGTGATACTTGGGTTAGTAGTTTTTAATTACTTATAGTTTACGAGTCACTCGAAACCATTACGAGTCAAACTCGGACGTCGAGAAAAATTTGGACTTCAAACTTCGAAATTATCTCTAGACTAGTGGAGAATTTCAGAATATTATTTCAAAATCTTTTCTCTCTCTCTCTCTCGGACGCTGTGATCGGACGCTAGCCGTGGATATCAAACTGCTAGAATCTTAACCGTTGAGAAGGGAACCGTCACACCGGTCTACGATGACTCGATGGACAAGCCGAGTCGAACGGAGTTATACTTAACGGATAGTTGATGGGCGTGTATTTATTCTATAAATAGCGCCTATTCATCTTCGTCTCGATACTCTACATTTCTCTCTCTCAAACGAAACTTTTCGCGGAAGATTTCTACGTACAAAGTGATCCTTGAACTTCTTGAAGCGACGAAAGAGGCCATCTCAAGTAAGATCGACTGCTCTCATCTCTTTCTTCTACTCCTTTTCTTTTACTCTCGGCTGTCTACTCTCTCCTCTTCTCTTCATCAAAATGCCTAAGAGAGGTAATCATCCAAACTTTCAGGTCTCTTCCTCCTCAAAAAGCCTCGCACCAAAAATCGAGAAAGCTCAACCCCTCTAAACCCATTGTCACCCAGACATCTCGCGCTGGACGACAAGTTCTTCCCTACAACCAAATTTTCTTGGTTGGCTCACATTCAAACCACTGGGGTGTATAAATTTCTTTATTCCAGCGAGTTCATCTATCCCGAACTCGTTTCGAGTTCTACACTCACCTTACCTCCTCCGAAAATGTTCTGACCTCCAAGGTTCGGAACATTACTGTTCGAATAAACACCTCCCTCCTTCACCACTTGTTCAAGGTCTCCTATCTTTTCTTGAACAGCAACCCCATTCCTTTCATTGAAGTCGCCGACGACTTCTTTGAAAAATACGCTAAAGAGTTTCTGAGTCACGGAAAAATTTTTCAGTGACTCGGTTGAAGTCGAAGCCCGACTTCGTGCTTTCTGCTGACGAGAACGTTTTTCTCTCGGCATTCTAGCAAGGAGAACCCCAACTCCAAGCATTTGAAAGCTCTTTTTGACATTCTTGAGGGCTACGAAGTAGACCTCTTCCCTTCAATAATTGAGCGGATGGCAGTTGTGCCAGCTCAACTCCAAAGCAAGAAGAACACCCCTCTTCCCTTCGAGTGCTCTTCTCACCCTTGTCTTCAAACAATTCAAGGTTCCTCTCCCCTCGGACCCCAATGCCGTGTCCGAGGCTGCCGTTGTTGTCGGCAAGAAGGAACTCCAGCGGTACGGATACCGGAAACTCAACCCGGTGTGCGGGTGCATAACTTCGAGCCGAGGCCTCCTTCTCCGCCTAAGACTCAAAAGCAATCCCCCTCTCCCTCCCTGCTCCACCTGTTGGTGCCTCCACCTCAGTGCCTCAAAATCTCTCTCTGCTATTTTGTCCCCGTTGTCTTGGACAAAATCAGCTCTGTGTTCTCCGATTTCGAGGACCTCCTCAGCTCTTTCAAATCAGTATATCGGTCTCTGTTCATCCACCAAAAACCGCCCAATCCCAAATTCAAGAGCAGCAAACTCTGGTTCTTGAGATAAGGGAGTTGGTGAAGGAGCTGGTCGAGCTCCTCGGAGAGAGAAGGTCTAAGGCGGCTCGGGACCGTGGTGACTCGAGACGCGTGCGAAGCGTCTTCGAGCCCGAGTCCGACCTCCTCGGACAGCGGGGATGAAGAAGAAGAAAAGGTTGCGGAACAATGAAGCGGCAGACGCCGAGGAACCTGCAGGCTGCGGCAGCTCCGTCCGGGCAAGGGTTGGAAAACAAGGACGAAGCTGCGGGAACAGTGAGGGTCGAGCTGCTCCTCAAGCTCAAATAGCGAGTACTCGGCTCGGACAGCGATCGAGTTGGTCGAAGAGCTCGCTGCACCACCGAGTCGGACCGAGCGGACCCCTCCAGCTTCCGAGGTTCACGGGGAGGAACCCCTAGATCCACTCGTTACGGGTCGGCCACTCGGAGCCGAGCCCTTGACGGCCATCCGGTTCTCCCTCCGCCGCGCTCAAGCACATCGTCAAGATCCTACCAGCGACCGGCGTACCTCCAAGCCCTCCGCTTCCACTCGGGCATGCCCCTCTCCCTCGTAGGCACCATGCACTCGTGTCACAATTCCACGATCCGCCGATTCTTCTTCTTCCTAAGAGATTTTATTTTTTCTCTTTTATCCGGACATCAAACTTATACTAATTGTTCTTTTCTTCCCACTTACTTTGTTGATTTCTGTTGAAAGGCAAGGGGAGAAATAGAGTCAAAAATTTGTTGTCTTGTTTAGGGGAGCTTTCCCTTTCAATCTCTGTACTCTCTTTAATTTCAATGAATTAATGCTTTATCTTCTATTCTATCCGAGTTTACAACAACCATTTACGAGTTAACATTATTTCATTGTTAAGCATATTTGTTTTTTCTTCTTTTTCACCGATACATTAAGCTTGCTTTACTCATCCGACTACATACGCAAGTATCCAAAATCAGATCTTTTTCACTAATAAAGTTTACGCCTAAGTATGGAATGTCTTTCATCAAAAAGGGGAGATTGAAGACTCGGACAACGTTCGACACATTTCGAGTTGTATTGAAGGAATCGGGTATAAGAATTTCTTACTTATAAAGTTTTGATTCCAAGGCATTCTCTGCACCTTAGAAACTTTTCTGAGTGATATAGTATATTTACTCTAAGTGATACAGACATTTACTTCATGTATTCTTGCCTGTCTCGGTGTGACTCGAAAACGACTTTGCTTATCTCATTCGGTTCCGAGTCCCTCATCACTTAGATATATCACATGAATTGACTAGTATTTCGCATAATCGCACTCAGGTCCGACTTCATGATATAAATCTTATTCTGTTATAGTCAGCACTCCTAGTGTGAATCATGCTTAGTCTATATCAAGTTATTTCACTCTGTTGTTCTTCAAGTAACTTGTTTCTTCGCTCAGACTAACTCTAATGGAATTTTTAGCTTCATGGATATTAGACTTAGAAAATTCCATTCCTTTTATGACCCGAGATAATTATCAACTTAATTATCTTAATTATTTTATTATCTGTGTCTAATCGTGGACCAAAGTATTTTATACTTTGAGAACCAAAATTTGACTTACTTTTGTAGGTTATTCAAACGAGGATATACTTTTCGAAATACAAAAGTAACCGGCTTCAAAACGTCAAATCACCAGCAGGCATGGCTTTTCATCTTCTCTGTCCCAGTCCCGAAGCTCGTGTCGAGGCTGTCTGTTTCCAAATATGGAAAACTGAAACGCCAAGCTTAACGGTGGTTTCCACCTTATCTTTCAAGACACCGCCAGTGGTTTTGGGACTTCCAAGAGAGTTAAACTGTTGCCCAACGTTCATATCACAATGGATACTTTCCGAGTGACTCGGAAAGTCCTTATCAACGGTCACAAAGGACTCTCGGTCAGCGAGATGGAAATAACGGCTACTCTGCCCGGTCATCTTTAAATAGAAGCCAACTCACAAGACTTGGAGATTGCCGAACCTATTTGTTAATACACGTACTTGAGCAATGTCATTGTATTTATTCTCAATCTTCTACTTACAACTCCAACTCTGTAATTCATTACTTTCTAAGTTGTAAGGTCTTGTACTTAGTTACAAACACTTTCTTACTTTACTGAGTAAGGTCCCTTGACTAAGTCGTAAGGGTTAACTCAGCTTAGTTGCCCCTAGCTGTAAGGGTTATCTCAGCTAGGAAGTACTAGATCGGATAAGGGAATTTCGAGTCTAGGAAAACTTGTAAAGAGTTGTCTAAGGGAGCAACTCGGGTTACTGTCGATCTACTGTATTTTGTGGACTCAAAATAGTGGACTTGACTTCGTGCTTGGACTAGCACAGTCCATGGTTTTCTGCCCCGGGAGGGTTTCCACGTAATCTCTCAATGTTTACTTTCTAAGTTCACTCTAGACTCGGACTGCTGCAAAGCTTTAGTTTAATTTGCTTCGTACTCTCTAAAGCATTTACGAGTCCGTACTTTTCGACCAAGCTTTTGACTCGGAATTTGTTTCTATCTCTACTTTTGTAAATGAGTTTGGATTTCTATGAAAATCCTCCATCACCCTATTCACCCCCTCCCTCTAGGGTGACTCGAGACTCTCCCAGAGCAAACCTTCACTACCCATTTAGAATGCTTGGAGGCCATAAATAAGGAAGAAGGTTAAGCTTCAGCAAGAAAGGAAAACAGGGATAGAATCTTTTTAGACTTGATGATACCGGACCCGGCTCTAATTTGTATAGAATGTTGATTAACGAGGAGCAAAACCTAGACTAGAGAGGATGAATGCGAGACGAGGACACAATAGGCCGGGAGAAAGACATAGTGGACGATGAGCCCACAATAGGACGAGTACAAGAAGTTGTGCCCTTGGCCTTGGTGCTAGCTATCGGAGAGCTAGTAGACTCACGAGACCTAGATGGAGATGAAGACTATACAGGGAGCACAAGAGGTGTGTTACATGACACAACAGACCCAACAGGACATAGTGAATTCAAGCTGAAGAGGGCGGTAGACCCGGAAAGAGGAGAAACATGACTAGGACAAGGTCCACATTCCACAGGAGAAGAAGCCCGGACAAGGAGGATGGTAACACCGTGATTGATAAAGACATCCCCGAACTCGTGGAAGACACACTACGAAGTGAAACAGAGAATACTATCTCGAGAAAAGACACGAGGTTGGGTCAAATATGGAGCCCTACTATAAAGCCGAGGAAATGGATAATTATGTTCATGAAAGTGAACATGTCGGCTAACATAAACATGCCCTAAAATAGGATCTAAACACCGATACCCTTTGTAGTTAGTTGCGTAACCGAAAAGACACGGTGAACGGATCGAAGTTTAAGTTTATTGGCGCACAAGGCCACAAAATTAAGAAAACATGCACACCCAAAAGGTTTTAAAATAAATAATCAGTTACTCATTGAAATAAAACTTCAAAGGGGAGAAGTAACGTTCAACACAAAAGAGAGGAGCCTATTGATGGTGAAAATAGGAGCACAAGTGGCATCCGACCAAAAATAATCTCGCACGTGAGCATCAAAAAGAAAAGCACAAATAATTTCTAAAATAGGACCGCAATACCTTAAAATTTAAGGTGCATGCTTGATAAAGAACTAAATTATTAAAAGTTAAGTTAAAATTTAAATTATTAAATTAGTTGAAGTATAATTTTTCGAGTCAAAATTGAAACCCGAAAATGAAACTTGAGCATGAATTTAACTAAATGGGCGTAATGAAAAATTAATTTGGGCCCATCTATTGAATAACCCAAAACAGAAAATGAAACCAACAAATAAAATAAAATAAAGGAAAATGGGGAAGAAGGTTGCTTGGAATTTTGAGTAGGTGGTGTCAAGTCGAGATAAAATTTATGTGGGGCTGGCATTGAGAGGAAGTGGTGGTAGTGAATTGAGCAAGGAAAAGTTGGGGTCCAATTAAATTTGGGTAGTAAAACCATTAGGTGGAGTAAGGAGAGGAAGAGACAGAGTAAAACTAAAAGACTAAAACCCATAGCTGAAAGGAAGAAGAGCAAAAATGGGAGAGAGAAAAACAGAGGGGTCTAAGAATAGAACCAGAGTAGAAACAGAGCGAAAGAAACACATAATAATAATAATAATAATAAGAGAACGAGAGCTAGAGCGAAGAGAACAAGAGAGAGGCAAAGAGCAAAAGAACAGATTGAAAGAACCAGGGAACAAGAGGGAAACCCACAAGTAGAAGCAGGGAAACGAAATCGGATAAGAGCAAACATAGAGAAAGCGAGAGGAAAAAGAATGAGAGATGGCGAGCATTGAGAGAACCAAAATTAGAGTAAAAATGAGAGTCCGAGGAGCCGAACAGAGAAGGGGGACGAAAGAAGAGAGCCGAGCAACAAGTTAGAACCCGAAACAAGCGGAGGAAAAGCAAGAAAGAGGAAGGTGAGCCAGAAATTAAGGAAGAACCAGAGGCAGCAAAGAGGAAGAAGATGAGTAGGGGAGGACAAAAGCCAGGAACAGGAAGGAGGAAGGAAAAGCAAAAACACCCAATTCGAAATCCAATCCAAACCGAAATTCTTAGAACCACTAAGTATCTAAGGTGAGTAATTCGAATTCATCCTCTAGAATTAAAATGAATTAGGTGAATTACACTTGAAATTGATTCATAAAAATAAAAACCCTAAGTTTAATTTAAAAAATTAGAAGCCTAAATTTACGAAATTAACAACTCACGAATTAAAAAGCATATTGTAATTTATGTCGATTCATGAATTTATTGATGTTTGAGAATTGTTGAGCATGATTATTGAGTTGTATATAGAGAATTTGATGAAATTAGTTTGAATAAAATTAGTGAGAAAAATCAGAATATTGAATTCATGATTTAGCGCCTTGTTTATGTTGTTGTCCGAATTTTTGTAGATCCATGTATAGCCAGAAATTTCTGACACTTTTACTTCGATTTCCTGATAATTTATGAGAATTTCATGTAAAGTTTGGTATGCGTTGGATGAGATCTTGGACGATATGAATTTTTGAATGAAAATGTGCTATTTTGGGCAAAATTAGGGCAGATTGAGTAATTAGATTGAGAAGTCAAATTTAAGAAGCTATATGGATAGATTAAGAGATATATAATGATTAAGAAAATTTACAAAATCATAAACCACCTATGCGTGATAATACGCAATCGTAAAATAATAAGTTCGTAATTAAAAATCCTAATTGAGATGTTTATGCTATGATGTGTTTATCTTAAAGTAGATCGATTATAAATAATATGAGCATGTCTATATGAGTTATATTGATTGTACTTGAGTTGGAACTTGTTTACGTGAATTGCTAGTCGGGAAGATGTCACTTATGAAGTTATTGAGTATGATTTATATGAATTAAGTGTATCTTGCCGGTAGATGTAAGTAATAAGAAAATAATGAGAAAATAAACAATATATACAACTAAAGAAGGGAAAAAGGATTGTATTATTGATCTAAGACCCCAAGAATTAAAGAACCCTTTGAAGCTATGGCCATAAAAGTGTCCGTCAAACTGAAGCCGCGAATTAAATTGCTTCCACAAATTCCCGACAATATGCGTCCTTCAAAGTTTGAGACTTGCCTCAAGGCCACGAATTGTTTTGCATCGAGGCCACGAATTATTTTTCCTCCAAGAACCGAGCCCATGAATGATTTTGGCTCCAAGAATTAAAGGATCTGTGTCTTTAGAGAAGGACATAAATCGTCTTTCCGTTCGAATCAAAGAATAAAGGAATATGCATAACGAACAAGAATATAAGAATGAACGACTTCAATTATGTTGAAATGCAAGAATGAGCTCAAGAAGAAGAATAAAAACCAACGATTTACATGATGATCGAATATACGAATGAGCTCAAGAATAAGAATGAATCTCGTTTTCATACGAATCTTATATGATGTAAAATGTGAACTATGATATGATATGATTTACGTGATGAATGATTATATGACATATTTACATAGAAAGAATGAATGAAGTATGTGTTGATTGATTTCATGAATTATTGATGCCATATGTGTCGCTCAACTCGTAAGTCCGATACGTCATGTATGTTGCGTATCTTGAGCATGTATATCCTGAAATGTATGTTATTGATGAATGTTGAGCTTACATGTGATTGCAAATGAATTAATGTGCAAAGTCCAACAAGAGGGATTTGGTTTGGATTATTTACTAGGCTCGTGGGGCTCATGACTTCACCAACATTTTCAGGTACAGAAGTTAAGACTCCCGGAGTGGCCTTTTACTTTCGGGAGTAGTAGACTAACGGATAGGAAAGGCCTCGGAATTGCTATATATATGATGTTTTCAAATTGTAAATAAGTTGTATGTGACTTAAAGTTTTGACCATGTATATATAACGACCAATGTGTGTACTTCGAGTGTGTGGCTCATTATGTTTGCATTGTGGATACTCTGAGTGTGTGGCTCGTTGAGTTTATGATTGTGTCTTGTACAGGATTAAGGCTTTAAGCCTTTGGGTTCATCAAAATTACAGAGGAAATTTTGTCGAAATTTTTGGGAAAACCTTTGAAAACCTAGAAATATGCTTCCGACAATCTAAGAGAAAGCTAGTCAACCTAAGTTAAGATCTTAAGTAGCCTAAGGGTTTCCTCTCGGGTACCCTGGCATGTAATACGTCGATCCGGGCTGGGGTGGGGTGTTTCATTTTATGGTATTAGAGCAAGAGTCCTCCGACCTATAGGTTTTCCTTATGTCGAGTTTAGAACTTGATTGATTGCTTGTGTGATTGATTGAACGATGAGTTATGTGATTTGATTTGTGAACGTATATGCCTACATGTGACTGATTGAAACATAAGTTACGTGATTTGATTTATGAACCTACGTGCCTATGTGTGATTGAGTGAATCTCATATGATATGAATTGTGAACATACTTGGCTATATATGATTCCATGAATGTGTATAGTGATATAATGATATGTCCCGAGAAGTTGTACAAGATCATAGGTGAATCAAGTTTCAAGAATGATACTTTTTATAAGTAAGGGAGAAATGTAATACTCGAAAATTTAAGGTGCTTCCTTGATAAAGAACTAAATTATTAAAAGTTACGTTAAAATTAAAATTATTAAATTAGTTGAATTATAATTTTTCGAGTCAAAATTGAAACCCGAAAATGAAACCCAAGCATGAATTTCACTAAATGGACCTTATGAAAAATTAATTTGGGCCCAGCTATTGAATAATCCAAAATAGAAAATGAAACCAAAAAAAAATTAAAAGAAAGGAACATGGGGAAGAAGGTTGTTGGCATTTTAAGTAGGTGGTATAAAGCTGACATAAAATTTATTTGGGGCTGGCAATGAGAGGAAGTGGTGGCAATGAGTTGAGCAAGGGAAAGTTGGGTCCAATTAAATTTGGGCAGCAAAACCATTAGGTAGAGTATGGAGAGGAACAGAGAGAGTAAAACTAAAATACTAAAACCCATAGTAGAAGGGAAGCAGAGCAAAAATGGGAGAGAGAAAAAGGGGGGACTGAGAATAGAACCAGAGCAGAAACAGAGCGAAAGAAACACATAATAAGAAAAAGAAGAAGGGAACGAGAGCTAGAGCGAAGGGAACGAGAGCTAGAGCGAAGAGAACGAGAGAGAGGCAAAGAGCGAGAGAAGAGACCGAAGGAACCAGGGAACAAGAGGGAAACCCAAAAGTAGAAGTAGGGAAACGAAATCAGATCAAAGCAAACATAGAGAAAGCGAGAGGAAAGAGAATGAGAGATGGCGAGAATTGAGAGAGCCAAAACTAGAGTAAAAACGAGAGTCTAAAGAGCCGAAGAGAGAAGGGGAACGAAAGAAGAGAGTTGAGCGATGAGTTGGAATATGAAACCAGCAGAGGAAAAATGAGAGAGAGGAAGACGAGCCAGAAATTGAGGAAGAACCAGAGGCAGCAAAGAGGAAGAAGAAGAGCGAGGGAGGACAAAAGCTAGGAACGGGAAAGAGGAAGGAAAAGCAAAAACACCCAATTCGAAATCCAATCCAAACTGAAATTCTTATAACCACTAATAATCTAAGTTGAGTAATCCGAATTCATCCTCTAGAATTAAAATGAATTAGGATGATAAAACTTGAAATTGATTCATAAAATTAAAAACCCTAAGTTTAATTGAAAAATAGTAGCCTAAATTCATGAAATTAGCAACTCACGAATAAAAAGCATGTTACGATTTATGTCTAATTCATGAATTTATTGATGTCTGAGTATTGTTGAGCATGATTATTGAGTTGTATATAGAGAATTTGATGAAATTAGCTTGAATAGAATTCGTGAGAAAAATCAGAAAATTGAATTCATGATTTAGGTGCAGATTTTCGCCCTATTTATGCTGCTGTCCGAATTTTTGTAAATCCATGTGTATCCCAAAATTTCTGAAACTTTTATTGTAACTTTCCGATAAGTTATGAGAATTTCTTGTAAAATTTTCTATGCGTTGGATGAGTATCTTGGAAGATATGAATTTTTGAGTGAAAATGTGCTGTTTTGGGCAAAATTGGGGCAAATTGAGTAATTAGATTGAGAACTCAAACTTAAGAAGTTATATGGATAGATTAAGAGATATATATTGATTAAGGAAAGTTACAAAACCATAAACCACCTATGCGTGATAATACGTAATCATAAAACAATAAGTTCATAATAAAAAATCCTAATTGAGCTGTTTATGCTATGATGTGTTTATCTTAAAGTGCATCGATTATAAATGATATGTGCATGTCTATATGAGTTATATTTATTGTACTTGAGTTGGAACTTGTTTACATGAATTGTTAGTCCTGAAAATGTCACTTATGAAGTTATTGAGCATGATTTATATGAATTAAGTGTATCTTGGCATTAGATGTAAGTAATAAGAAAATAATGAGAAAATAAGAAACAACTAAAGAAGGGAAAAAGGATTTTGTTATTGATGTAAGGCCCCACAAATTAAAGAATCCTTTAAACCTATGGCCATAAAAGTGTCTGTCAAACTGAAGCCACGAATGGAATTGCTTCCACGACTTCCGAAAGCATGCGTCCTTCGAGTTTGAGGCTTGCCTCGAGGCCACAAATTGTTTTTCCTCGAGGCCACGAATTGTTTTGCCTCAAGGCTAGGAATTATTTTGCCTCCAAGAAATGAGCCCTAGACTACTAGCCTGTAAATGGACTTCACCAGTAGTGTTATCCTTGAACGAGCAAAAGACGAATAAAAAACGACACAACAATTGTTGTCATGGCACAATTGTTTGAGAAAGTAAATTGAGTTGAAGAGTAGGAACATGTAAGACGTTCGTAAGACTCAAAGGACGTTGGAAAATGGAAAGTATAAGCAATACAGAGTAAAGTACCATTACCAACTTCAACCTGAGTAAAGCCATAGTAAGGAGATTTAGAAAGTAACTTACCATCATCATGTGTCATATGAGATACTATAATCGAGTCAACGGTATCAAACCTGTTCATCAATTGAAATAGGATTGAACCTAGCATATCCTAAGAGAACTGACTGGGAACGGGGAGCATAGTGGTTTGGACAAGTTAAAGCCAAACATATAGGAGCATGACATATCTAACAGGACAACGTTAGGGTAAAATCCTAAGACCAATTCAGACTGACTATTGCTTACGAAATATGATTAGATGCAGAAGTAGGCAAGCAATAAGTACAAAATGTTAAAATAACTTAATTATATAAAATAGTACCTATAGGCATGCTCCATGAGATAGACTATTGTGAATCTTCTTATTGGTGCTTTTTTTGTTGTTGGTACTATTGGCACGCCCCTAACCCTCTTGCTCGCTATTGTGATTGCCACTATTATGATTTTCTTGCTTCAAAGAAGCTATCACACTTCCAAAACCCAAATGAGCCCTAATAGTTACAATGAAAGCTTGCTGAGTCGTCAGGTGACAATCATGTTTGTAAAGCGTTGCTTATAAAATAACAATTTGGAACAAAGATCATTAAACGAGGTAGACTAAGGAAGCATGGAGAAAGTAGTAACAAATGACTCATAGTCATCCATAAACCCACAGTAGTTAATTGAGTTCACTCAAGGTTAGAAACATGAGACTGAATAGAAGTTAGCAAATCAACAATAGTCTTAATGAAATGCAAATAATCATCCATGGATTGTCTCTCACCCATATTAACATTAGATAGCATACGCTTCAGGTTAAGAGCACAAGCCAAACTAGTTGTATTAGAACCGGCTTCAAGTCGTTGCCAAACTTGAACGACATGTTGATAGTTACATACCTCACTAAGAGTATCCATGAATGTCATAGCAAAGAGCCACACACGCACCAACTTATCAATGGGAAGCAAGAGAGTGTAACCTGGGTTCGATTGAGGCAAGCAATGAGAAAAAGACAATAGAGCCGGCGGTTGAGGAATTTTACCATTAATGAGCCCAAGCAATTGATGCATCACACTGCATTCATTATGAAAGAAAATATAGGATGTAAGGTGGTCATGGCGTAATTGGTGATATTCACGATCCATATTATGAAGGGCGAGGAAAGGGCAGCATGAGGCGAGGCTATTTTCCAGGCAATGAAGCATAGCACGTCGTTGCCAAGCCCACATGGGACATTCTCTCGGGAATGAGAGTACTGGTGGAGACAACCACTAAAAATAGGGAAGAGGTCGAGCGATTCCAGTGGTGTCGATGGATCAAAGCGCCGCAAATGAGGAACCGACAGCTAGAGGGGAAGAGATGGGCAAGTTGGTGATCTACGTAACAACAATGCAAGGAGGGGAGGCCATGGAGAGAGGAAGAAGAAGCAGTAGTGGCTTGAGAGGCACGACGACAAACCCTAGGTCATGCAACAAACCCTAGCAACCTTAAGGCAATAGGAAGAGAGGAATAAAGGACTGAAAAGGGGGATGAAAAAGGAAAAAACTTAAAACCCATTTTTACTCCGATACCATGTGGAATTTAGTAGGATAATAGCTCATCCAAACCTAGGAACCTAGACATGTATATATAGTAATACAGTAAAAATAAGAAATATTGGATGAGAATAATACAAACTTTGGGGGTGTTGGCCAAATTTAATACGAACAATTTCCTTGGCTCCAAATAGAACGAACTTTGGGGGTATTTTCCAATATCAGAATGCCACCGAGTTGTATGGGCGGCGACTCGTCGGAAACGTGACGTGGCAAGTAAAATAGACAAGTGTACGCTGGAGTCAAAGTTTGACTTTGAATTTATGAGTTTTTAGTTTCAGCTAAGGGTGATCTTTTAAAAAAAAATTGTTTATTTTATATTAATAAATTTTAAATATAATTAATCACACAATCAACACACACTCTTTCTCTTTGCCTCCCTCTCTCTCTCTCTCTGTTCTTCCGAAATGAAGGCCACACCTCCCCCCCATGTCTCTCTCTCTCTTGTTCTCAAATGAAGGCCACACCGGAGTCCCTGTTTATGGCTCCTCACCATCTTCTCTCTCTTCACTTTCACCTTCACCCTCACTCTCCTTAACCACCCTATTCTATGCCCTCCCCCTCCCTCCCAACCTCTGCGGCTCCCCATCTCTCCACCTTCGTCTCCCATGCCATCCCCCACTACATCGCCTCCTCAAACTCTACCCTCAAATTGACCCCCTCCGAGCTCTTCGGCGTGGCCTCCCCCTTCGCCGTTGCTCCTTTCCGTGAAGTTTCCTCGTCTTCAGCCTCACCCACGAAACCCTCTATTCACCGAGATCCGACGGTTATGAAGTTCACCGATTCAGAACCTTCTATTCATCAGCTGCAAAATCGCCATTAAATATGTGAATTGAGGATGAAACTCTTTGATTTTACTTTATTTGTTTTTCACACCCGACATAAGGGTAAGGTCCTTCCACGAATAGCTTATGGGGGCTTAATCATTTGATGAACAATTTGTTGGGGATTGGATTTGGTTGGGAGTTTCACACCCGATTTAAGAGTAATTGAGTTAGGATTCTTTGGCGATGGAAGAAGTGGTAGAAAATGGATTGATTTCAGCAGTTAAGAGGGATACATTGAGAGATTTGGGTGAGAAAGGGGAAGGGGATTTGAGGGATTTCGCTATCCTCCAATCTCGAAAGCTACAATGGCTGATAGTAGAAGAGAGATAGAGAGGGAGGTTAATTGTACAATGGACCAATTCCTCCCTAACTCCACCATTACCAAATTTTATTCCCCTGTTATTCATAATTTCTTGCAAAACTCATGCCCATCCTTTGCCCATCACTCGACCTTCATCTTGGAGCAATTCATCCCATGGTCACCGAAGTTTCTGGTGAATGTTTCAGCTGGTATTCTTGCTGGAATTAGGGATGGGTGAACTTGAGGAGAGAGAATGGAATTGGGGATGGAGTGGGGGCCTTCACTGGTTGAGGGAGAGAGCCAAATTGGGCTAAAAGGGAACTTGTAGCCATGTGTGATTATGTACACTTGGTGTGCCAAAATTTGTGTAAATAGAAAATAAACAAGATTTTTTTATTTATTTTAAAACACCACCCTTACCTGGCACTAAAAACTCATAAATATAAAGTCAAACTTTGACTCCGCCGTACACTTGTCTATTTTACTTGCCACGTCACGTTTCCGACGAGTCGCCGCCCATACAACTCGGTGGCGTTCCGATATTGGAAAATAACCCCAAAGTTCGTTATGTTCACAACCAAGAAAATTGTTCGTATTAAATTTGACCAATACCCCAAAGTTTGTATTATTCCCGTCCAATAACCCTAAAAATAATTTACATTTATTTCCCTAAATATCCTCTTTTTAACTTTTAAGACCAAAAATTCCTTCAAAAATTTTACTTTCCTCAACTTTTGGAAATGAGATTGCATATATGATGTTATATGGATGGTCTACTATTTATTTCAATTAAATTTTTTTCTTAATTTAAAGGAAGATACAAAAGTTGAAGTAGGATCCAAACTCTAACCTCAGTTAACATGGTTAAAATTTTTTACTAATTTAATTTACTGACACAATTCTTTGATGATTTCTCTTACTCAAATTAGAAGACATTATCTTCCTATATTATATTTAAACTTCTTAATTAAGTGCAAGACTATTTCGTACTTTTCTTTTAAGTTTCAGCCTGTATAACTGAAAAAGCTTGTAAACGTCTAGCAAATTAGACCTAATAACATCATTCAAAGTCGTAGTGAAAATTGAAATACAATAAATTAATAAACTTTGCCGAATACAAAAAAATAATTAATATTTGAAATTCAGCCCCTAAATTCTGCTCAATCAGTTCGAAATATTTTGGATTTGGACACAAATAATTTCTTATGATGAATTATTTCAATAATATTGCCGTGTATAATCTCTGGCCTTTTGCGAATCCACGTATCAATTTTTTTTCAAAATTGTTTTTTGTGAGCTGACATTGTCTCCTATCTTTCAAACAATCCCTTGTATGATTCACACGTGGCCCCGGTGGCTCATGTTTGTTTTGTTTCTAAATTCATTTGTTGATTTGATTAATAAAAATTTCAATGATAAAATAGTTTTTTTAATTGTAATTCATATGATTGCTAGATCAATTTTTTTGATAGTTAATTTTAATACAAATGAATAAGCTTAGGACACATGTTCCATACAACACAAACTCCACCCCTATTAAAGAAATAATTATTTAACATATACTTATAAAACAAACAGTAAATTGACCGTTATATGACATGATATAAACAAATGGAAAATATTACCAAAAAGTATGAAATTTTAAAAATTAAAATGAACTAATCATAATATATTGGTGTATTTTTAATGTACATTTTATTGGTGCAAATAGACTTAATTAGTAATAATAAGCATAGGATGTGTGATCATTAATTTTTTGAAGAATTTTCTAATTAATTAAGATTAGCTATTTGATTTTATCTAAAAACTAATTTGGGTGTGAGGTAAAACCTTTATTAAATTTATTGATGCTCATACACAATTAACCTCAAAGTGATTCAACACGAACCCACATTCAATATTTGAATTTTGTCGCAGAATTAAAATGAGAATTTATCTAACATCTAGTCTATATGGAGTAAACTTTTATCACTCTCTTTGTATGGATCATTATAAAAAATAAATAAAAACATTGCATTACGGTCCATCAAACTTTAATGAAATAATATTTGAGATCATAATTTTGTAAATTAGCATATGGCACCATCAAACTTTTAAAATTAACAAACAGAAGAGAAATGGTCAAAAATATCATTCTCTTGACGAATGAATTGATGATCTTGTGACTAATAATATAAGACAAGGGTGCATTTTGGTCATTTTCCCCTGCGTTTTAACCTTGTAAATGTTCGATAATCCCATATGTTAATTTTAAAAATTAAAATACTAAATTTTATTGCACTAAATTTCAACACACCATTATGGAAAATTTTCCTTATCATGACACTATGCTTTGAATGATAATAGGGTGAATTTATGGCGGAAACTAGTGTGTATATGACCAATTATCGAGGTGCATTTTTGGGATGAAAAAGTGTGTAGTATACCCCACTATAGTTGGTTATATTTATCTTTTTGTATTTGAGTAGAATTTATTATTTTATAGTTAAAGGTTTAAGTTGTATAAATTATAATTGTTTTAAAATTTGTAACGATGGTTTGAGCAACATTTTAGCAAGTGTATTTTGCTTCTACATTTACCTTTTCCTTTTTTGGAAATGGTAAATAGCTGAAGTAAGGTAGCCTTGATAGAAGAGAAAATAGAAGAGAAAGAATGATACCCATAGATCTGGTTTAGAAATAGAATGGCCTAACTGAGCTATTCAATAAACTGTTGGATTGGTTTTTCAGAAAATATAAGTGAAGAAAACTAAGGTAAAGTAGTATACGTAACATTTAAAAATCAGCTACAGTATGTCTGTAGAGTTTCAAATATATTTTTTTACAATATTAAATTTTTTATAAAAAAATTATATTTATTATAAATCTGAGAGCTTTACGGTTGTTAATTTTGTAGAGTTGAATGAAAACACTTTGAATAAGCAGAGCTATTATGTCTGCCTATTATTCAGTTGCTCCATTATATGTTGGCATCTAGGCTGGCTAGACCATCTGAATCATACTACCAAACAACATATGAGCTAAGACTTTCTTCTGCCTTTATTTATTTATTTATTTTGTGTTATAGTATACCTAAATAAATGAGACAATATATACAACATAATAAGGTCCAATAATAAAGGACCTATATTATTGAATATTTATTATTTATATAATCCCGATGTACCATTCGCCAAATTATGGATCATCTTTTGGCGGAATGTGCACAAGGCTTGTTTGGCAAGACAGAAACAAACCTTGGGGAAGAATAAAGATTGGAGCCTTTTCCGTAAAAAAAGGAGAAAAATATTGGAACCTTTATAATACAACTACAATACCAAAGAAAAAAGAAAACAGGGTCTATAATGGGGAAAAGACAAACTAATGTCCTTATTTAATAAATATACTTTTGGTTAGTCTTAATTAGTCTTTTGATAAATTAATCATATAAATGGTTGAGACTTAGCTATCAAAATTTGGACGGTTTGGATTATTGTATTAGTTAAAGATTGTATAATCTCTTAATATATTTGACTTTATTATGGATGTTATTTTTCGAGATATTAGATACTATTTTATTAGTTAAAGATTGTATAATCTGTTAATATATTTGAATTTATTAGGGATGTTATTTCTCGAGATATTAGATACTATTGTATTACTTAAAGATTGTATAATTTGTTAATATATTTGATTTTATTATGGATGTTATTTCTCGAGATATTAGATACTATAAATTATTTTTTTATAATTCACTATGTGGTAAATCAATCAATTAAAATATTTGTTTTATGGGTAAATTATAACACAAGCACACAATATAGCGAAAATCGAATCTTAATCCTTCTTTTATCACTAGGCTACCTCAAGAGGCTAATCAATTAAAGGGTTGATTGAATAGCAATAATAGAATATAAATTTATCATTAATAAGTTATTTATATTGAATTCTAGAAGGAATGTTATTTATACCTTTATATGACATGTATTTTACATCATTAATACTTATTGAGACCTCTAAAAACAACTTTGACAGATTTTATCAATTAATTTTAATTGAGAAATATAATCCTACTGTTACATCACAAAAATACAGAGGATACACAGCAGTTCCTTGGTTTGCATTAAATTAAAGGGGTAAAAAAAAAAAGAAAAGGTAAATTAACACAAATTCGTCAACTATATTCCATGAAAACATATAGGATTTGTGGATAATACACGAAAAAACCTTGGAAAATTTACATAATTCACACCACTAAAGTCTAAATAAACACATTTTTTTTCCTGTTTCTGGTTGTGTTAAAAAAACCCCGTTCTAAGAGTCTAGTAGATTCAAAATCAAATGAACTTGGTCCATTCTCCATCCTCTTCTCCAAAATCAAAATGGTAAGAAAAAGGCAGAAATCCCTAAGATTCAAGAAAACCAGTTAACCTAAGAATGGAGTTCCGAACTTGAATCAAATTTCTCCCTCTGATGAGCACATTCTTGTCAAAGCTGTTGAATGAGCAGGCGATTCGATCCTCCATAGCTCTCCTATCAACGATCACATGAGGAGGCACAATATCACCGTCATCAAAATCCACGAAATTGAAAGAGAGAGGGAAGAAGGAGAAGAAGAGTTGCTGGGAATATTGACTGGAACAGAGCTTCTTCTCTGCTCATTCCTCTTCTTTGACCCGTTACGGCGAGAATTCCGCCGGCAAGAATCCTGCCGATTAGCTCCGACGCCTTGATCGGAGGAGCAGTCGTCCGAGAATATGACATCCGACTCTTGGAATTCTTCTTCGAAGTCGAATTCAAATTCCATTTCAACGTGAATTTGGGTTTCAGTTTGCGGATGGATTGGAATGCAGAGACAGAGAAAGAGAGAGATTGAGGGTGAACTGGGGAGGGGAGATGAAGTATTTAAATATAGGTAGTTGGGGAAGGTAAAATGTGATTGAGATTTCAGAAAAATTATAAAAAAAAAGAAGAATAGAAAATGGAGGAAGAGAGAGTGGCGAGTACTCTTTCTCACAGTGTCGTCATCGACCGTTACTTGCGGCCCCGGGTTTCTGTTTTTGTGTGGATAATTTCGTCAGGTTCTGCTTACTGTTAAACCGTGTCAATTATTTGTTCTTTCTGTTTTTTATAATTAACTTTGATTTACGCGGGGTCCAAAATTCTATTCTGTGTGAGGATTGCGTGGTAGCCTCATAATCTCGGGCTTTGATACGCCTTCAGGGTGAACATCGGGAGGGCATGGGTATGAAATATTTAGGGGTGAGTAAAAATTCCGAATAAATAAATTGAATCGAAAAATCGACATTAAAATATCCGATTAACTTATTTATCCAATTTTAATTACGGTTCACTATTTTGAAATCGCTAGGTTAACCGAATCGATCTAATAATTGTTTTTAATTTTATTTTTGTAAAATATTCATTGTGTATAATTTTTGGGAAGGTTATGGCTCGGGGGTAGTGGCATAGGGGAGGGTGCAGTCCTTAAGTTCTATTAATCTTTAAGTTTTATTCTTTTTATAGAAAATTATTATTTTTAAATGGTCATATATAGGGCTGGCCAATGGGTAGGGTACCCATTGGGCCAGCGAGCTGGCCAAAAGAAAGGTCAAAGTCCGAGTTTAGTAATAAAAGGGTCGGACTGATTTAGGGTCATGTGAAGATGGGCGATTAAAGGGTCGACCGCGGGTCATTAATGGGTCAAAGTAAAAGGGTCATCTCATAATATTCACAAATTTCATTATTAATTCTAATTTTATTATTATCCTAATTTGTTAAGGTGGGAAAAAAGGGTATCTTTTCAATCCACTTTCTCTTTCCATTCTTTTTTTTAAAATAATAATTTTATTACTTTTGATAACTTATTTATTTGTGGATAAATTAAAAATGAATTTACATGTATTTTTAATTTGTATAGTAAATGTTATGAGAAATTAAAGCTCTGTATTCATTCATTGATTGGGTTTGCTCAAAATCTCAGCACTCCCAACTTAGGATTCTTTTTTTTTATGATGTTCCAAAATATTTTACTTCAAAAAAAATAATGAAATTTGATTACGGATGATTTTTTTCTTTTTAAGATTAATTATTCTACATTTTTTTCTATTGCTAGCAGTGAAAAAAAGAACAGAACCTTCTGTTTTTTGTATTTTTGGTTAACCAAGTGGGAATTTTTTTACAGTGGAAAATAGAAAAAAATAAAGGGGTTTTTTCTCTCAAAGAAATGACGCTAATTAAGGCTGGGGCAACGGGCCGGACCAGGTCGGGCTGCCCACTTACTTAACAGGCTGGGCGATACTTTTTAATAAATGGGTCGGGTCGGGTCATGGGTCAAATGACCCTGACCACCCAGGACCCACCCAATACATGCTTGCAGAGAATATGTGACGCTCGAATTAAAGGAAAGTCTAAACAAGAAAGTTCGATTTATGTATGCGACTTATTTATTAAATAACTCGAATTGAAGATTGATCATAAATTTTATATAGTGTTAGTTTGTCCAAAACTTGGTATGAAAAGTATGTATCTTGCATATGCATTTTAATGGGTTTTATTGAGCTAATATGTTACTTAGAATGTTGAAATGAACCTTTCATAGATATCCCATAAGGACAAGATAGATAGAAGATAAGAAAATAGAGTTTGGGAGCCACTGCCACTCACCACGGGTACTCCCAAGGCTGTGGGGTAGGCTGTGGTGGACAGCAGCGATTTGTTTAACCCAAAATACCCACCGCGGGTACTCCCACAGGCCGTGGGGTAGGCCGTGGTGACCACCAGAAGTCCTTACTTATCATGGGAAGGCCCTTGATGACTTCTAGAGCCAACCATTGACCTCCACGGGCTGTGGGAAGGTCTGTGGAGCCTCCAAAGTAATTTTGGACCCGCACAACCTGTGAGGCTTTGTCCATGATGCTTGTAAATCTTGTATGTTATGTCGAGAAATGAGTGTAAGACCTTAAAGTATGACTTTGGGTCCCGTGAAGAAATTTTTACTGAGAAACAAGAGTTTAATATCATGTAAAGTTGCAAATTACGACATATGCTTTTTCCAGGCGATTACCAATTTGTATTAGTTATGTCTTTAATGGAATTTGCCATGGGTTGAAAACTAGGAACTCGTTGCCTTACAAGTTGTTTCAAGTACGGATGTTCTACTACTCGCTTTATGCTACCAAACCAAGCACTAATGTCAATTCATATTTAGCTCTGGCCCATGGGCCGGTCATGGGCGGGTCAGGGTCAGCTGGCCCATGACCCGGCCCAGCCCATTTATTTTTCCCTGACCCGACCCGACCCGTTATAGTAATGGGCCGACCCTGACCCGCCCTGGCCCGCCCCATTGTCCAGCCCTAGTCATATATGTTTTTGTTCCAAATTAGATGTTACTATCACACCTTAAAAATTATGCTCAAGTTCTTATTGCATATATTTGTTACACCTCAAAAAATATAAAAAAATGAACATTAAAAAACATTATCTAACGGTTCCGGTTAACCGGTAGAACGAATCGAAAACCCGGTTAACTGATATTTGGTTAACCGGTTTATCTAGTTACGGTTCCGGTTCACATTTTTCCAAATCAAAAAATCCAATTAAACCATAAACCCCGAATCGAATCTAACCGACCAATGCTCACAGCTAGAAATATTCATACCCATATTTTACCTAAAAAGAGATTATTAAACTTAAATTCATCCACATCTTTCAATATCCATATTGAATTTAACTTATATAGATATTATCAATATAAGTGCTATTCACATGAATAATACCCATATATATCCGTGGGTGTTATTTCTAGATTAAGTTACTCTTATAGTGTAAATAGAACACTAAACTCATAAGCATTTTGGGGTCCTCAACAAGTCCTCTCTCTCTCTCTTCTAATCTATCAATTTAACTATTAATTTTTACTAGGGTTATACCCCTTCTATATAAAGACATTAATTAAAATTTAAATAATTTAATTATTTTTAATTAATTTATAACAATAAAAATTAATTATAAGTGAAAAAATACTTATTTTTTCAAGTAACAATAATAAATTGATATATTACATTATATAATTTATTATAAACAGTAAATAGATATGTTTCTTTATTTTTTTTATTTTGATAAATATACTTTTTATTCTTAATTTCCATTATATTTAATGTTAATGTGAATAGTTCCAACATTAAATTGAATTAAAATTACATTAAATTTACAAACATCCTACGTGGCATTTTGCATGGCATCGTACGTGTCACTCATACATTGCTTCAACTCAACCTTTAATATATATATATATATATATATATATATATATATATATATATATATAAAGCAAATAAAAGTCCATTAGACTAGTATGAATACAGTAAGTAATGAAATTAACATAGACAAATTGCCGAACATGTTATCCCTATGTCGAAAACTCAAATGTCAAAAACACCAATAATGTCTTCAAACAAATACCACCTTAATTAACTCACCTCCAATAAGTCTATTGAATTTCATATAATTCCTAGAAATTCTCAATAATTCTTTTTCAACGTAGCACTCATCAAATTATTTCAAGAATAAACGCGCAGTTCAATCGAATTGGAAGTAAGAGAAAAGCGAATATCACCGTTAGCATGGACGATACTTTGCTGGTTGCGGGGGCATTGTGGAAGAGTTGGGAAAGAAGAAATTTCGATGCTGTAGGAGGTGGAAGCTTGAAGAGCTTTCATGGCAATTTTGCCAGTTCGGTCATTAGCAGAAATAAAATTGTTAATTTTTCTATGTTTACTTAATTTATTTTGTAAATAGAGGTTACAATGGTATACAAGAATTGCATAAACAACAACACTATCAATCTAGTCAAAGTGAGTTGTTTAAAGTTATTAGATATAATAATGAACGGAGTAAAATTGTTTCAACAATTTCATGACTTTTAAAATTTTTGTAGAAATGTGATTGAACCCTAGCCTTGAGAGAGGATGTTTGTTGATAGATTATTTGTTGCTGGTATTTACAACCATTTATTCTTGTTATTATATAAGTTTAGACATGATAAAAATGTGGGTCGGGGTGGGTTGAGGGTGAGGTCATGAGGGCCAACTAGGTAGGATTTTCTCGACCCTAGTCCGACCCAGTGCTCATGCGGATCGACATACCCTCTATCCCGACCTTGCAAGTACCCTACCCTCAAAGTCTCCATGTTTGAGAAATTAGGTTTTCTTTTGTTCTTCGTTGGGTCTTTCACAAGAAAATCGAAATGGGTCATTCTAAATCAATTTTAACCCACATGGACACAACACCATGAATTGAATCTCATTTGCTCACTAATTTACCTTGAACCCAGAAAATGAAACTAGTGAAAAGCACTTTACTAGTAGAGTCAATAAAAAAGCCTCACAAAAGAAAATCAAAGAAAAAGGTAACCAAGACCCCAACTTAATCTCTGCGCCACAAATGGAAATCATCTATAAGAAATCAAAAAACCAAATTTCATTGAATTGAAGAACCAACTGAGCAGAGAAGCTAAATACAATGAATTACATCAAGCAAGAGGAGAGAAAAAGAGGGAGTAAAAACTTAAACATGGTAAATAAAGTGAGATAAATTATCATGATTAGACATTGAATAGTCTACTAGTTTCCCTTGAGAAGCTTCAGAGATTTCCCAACACAAGTGAAAGGACAACGACGTTAAATCTAACTCTTTCCAGCACAGCAGTGAGTCGCCGGCGTGAGTAGGAGTATGATACAGGCAATTTGGGACACGCAGGCCTCATGTTCAAGTTTGTTAGAAGTTTTAGATGTTTGTTACAATTGTAGCTTTGGCGGGAAAGAATTAGTTGACATAGGATATTTTTCTATCCTAGCTATTGAGGGCTAGATGTTAACTCACTATTGTCCTAATTTCTCTTTCTTTTTCTCTCTCTCTCATTCTACAAGTCATAATAGTCCCTAATTTCTCTTTCTTTTTCTCCCTCTCATTCTCCATGTCATAAGAGTTAACATTTAGAGAAGCAAACAGTACAGCGGATTGGTGAACACATTTTGGGCATAAGCTATGCTTTGGAAGCATAGCTCATCTCCTTTCTTGATATTAATATTGAAATTCGGGTTAGATTCTTTTATAGCATATAACAATATGTAAGAATAATAAAAAATAGTGACACAAACAGGCTCGTAAAACTCATGAGCTTAACCAAGTCGAGATCTAAGCCTAATTTTTCAGGCTTGTACCAAGCTAAGCTCACAGTATTATCTGTGAGCATGGCAATTAAGCTTGAGGCTTCAGCTGGTTTCCAACTCATCATTAGCAAACTATTAAAATATATCAACATATCTCGAAACCACGACACATCTCATCCGCAGCCAGTAAACTGGTCATCATCAGTTACATCTGGTTTCCGATTACTTATTTAGAACCCTTATGAGAAGAGTTACCTAAGCTTTATGTATTCTCCTTTTCCCTTTACAAAAAAAAAAAAAAAAAAAAATTTCTCCAAGTCATAAATGAGCATTGTGTTCGTGGAGGTTTAGCATTATCCTTGTGAAACTCTCCTTCACCAATTGAGTGTCCTCCTACATTGGTGTTGATAGTGGTATCTGTTGGGTTATTCCCTCCTACATGGAGGAAGAGGACCAAGTTCATACTTGGGCCTAACTTTATTTACACACATTTTTCTTTTGTGGATGATTTATTTCAAAGTGGGTTGACTTGTAAAAAGGCCCATTTTGTCTCATTTACTTAACTTCTCAAGGAAGCTAACTTCTAGAGGTCTAGAACCCTCTTATTTTGGAAGGGAGAGCAGTTGAAGGGTGCAGGAAAATCTGGACAGAATCCAAAACAGAGGGAGAGAGCGAGCAGAGTGCAGAGGAAGAAGAAAAGGTGCAACCAGTTTGCTATTCGGCTCCGATCGACAACCATACGAATTCCGATCATCACCAAATTTTAGTATGTTGTTCCTGACACTCTCCTCTGCAAATCGAATGGTCAGATTTTCATTTTGAGCTCTAAAACTCCAGTAACTCCTCCCAGACCAGAAACTTACGAAATTGTGTTTTTGCCCCTTTAAGTGCTAAATTGTGGAGACTTGTTGTTCCAAGGTTAATCCTAGATGATTGTAGTGCCTCTAGTTTAATCTAGAGACGAACATTACTTATACCCACTTTAATTCTTGGTGATTAATGGAAGTTTGGTATCGTTGTTAACGGTTCCGTGGTTTTTCCCCTCATTGGGGTTTTCCACGTAAATTTGGTGTTTCCTTTATTCGTTGTTGTCTTGGTGTTCAACAATTTAGCTGTGGTTGCTGCTGTCTCGATTTTTCTTAAATTGGTTGGTTGCCTATTTGACAACACAAGAAGAAAAAATGTCTAGTTAGTTTCCGTTTTCATTTGAGAGTTAGATACTCTTATTATGTACTTCCCCAACAGTATCAGAACAATAGAGTCATGGCTAAATCAAGAAGTTAGAAAAATTCTAGTAGTCAATCTAGTTGTTGAATTTGGATAATCAACTTGGATCACTTCTGGAGTAATAACTAGAGGCATAGAATCAGTAAATCATAGAGATCCGTATGGAGCAACAACAAATGTTTGATAAGATAATGAATCTATTATAGAAAGAGAAGCATATTGAGGTCGGTGATGATCCTAAAACCTTTGAATCTATTTATGGTGATAGAAATGCATTCAAATTCTTGGCCAAAATTGAGTTTTCAAGTTTTAATGGAATCAATCCTAGGGAGTGGATTAAGAAGTGTGCTCGTTTTTTACCCTATATCGAATTCATGATGATCAGAAGGTGGATTCAGTTGTTCTTCACCTTCAAGGCCAAGCAGAAAAATATTTTGGTAACTATACTATGACTCAAAGAAATATTACTTGGGATGATTTTTTTTTTCTGATGTATATGCAAGTTTTAAGGAGGGTATGGGTAGAACAAATATTGCAGGCATAGTTTCATGATAGAAAGTACGGTAGGAAATGTTCGAAAAACATGTTCACTTAGTGGGATGGAACCAAAGTTGAATGCACATCAGGTGCTTAATGAAATACCTGAAAGAGTTGTATGTATAATTTCTATTGATGCATTTGTTGCACATGGGAAAAGGATTTTTAGTGTTAGGATACGGCGGGTCGGTATAGCGGAAGCGAAACCTTTTTCCTCTTTGTGTAATTTAATATGGACTATAAAATTATGAAAATATAATAGATGGAGACATACGAATTTTAACGTGGAAAACCCACCAAGATGAGGAAAAAAACCATGGGACTGTTGGTATGAAAAATATACTTCCACTATTTGAATAGTAGAATTATAATAACATCTTTTCTAAATAAATTAGAGGGTATACTTTACTTACTTGGAATGGAATACAAAATCGATCTCACCCAATTTTGGTGGAATTTCCTCACCAATTTTGGTGGTATACACTCACTAACTAGTATCCAATTTAGTAGCAACTGTATCTCATTTTTGGTAGATTGATTGTTGAAGCTAGCAAATCACCTTCTATTTATAGAATTTGATAAGCTAATAAATTGCTCTGCCACACCATGTAAATCTTTGCCAAGATACTCATCCTCAGTACACTTTGTCAACATCATTAATTGGGAGGTAGAAAAACATGGTGTATCTTTAGTAAGTTTTCTTCACCTAGGCTTAGGCATAGCATGCTCTATTGGGATTTTGTCCCTCTTTGCCTTTTGCTGTGGTATCAAATCTAATTTGTTGCCTTTTTTTTTATTCACATGATGTAGGTCCCACCAATTATTGAAGGAACCCAACAAACCTCCCTTTTCACATCTTAATTAGGGGCATCACACCAGAACCTCTACAATAGTTTTCGAACTTCTTGGTTGGTATTACTTTGGTCATCATGTCGGACCAATTTTCATGAGTATGGACTTTCTCAAGTTGTAAGAGTTTATCCAATACCTCCCGAATCCAATTTTAGCGAACATCAATATGTTTTGAACGGGAGTGAAAAGTGGAGTTCTTGGTTAGATGTATAACACTCTGGTTATCACATTGTAGCACATATTTTTCTTGCTCGTGACCCAATTCAAGTAAGAAAATTTTCATCTATAAAATTTTCATGCACCCTTTAGTAGCTGCAATATATTCAGCCTCGGTGGTTGATAAAGCTACACATTTTGGAGCTTTGACTGCCAAGAAACAACTCCCCTATAAAGGTAGTCGGATACCCCGATGTCGATTTTCTTGAATCAATGTCATCGGCCATGTTTGCAACTATGTAACCCTTTAACATAGGTTTACCTTTGCCAAAACATAGGCACTTTTTACGTGTTCCCTTGAGATACCATAGTATCCATTTTACCGCTAGCCAATGTTCTTTGCCTGGGTCGGTTAAGAACCGACTTACTACACCCACAACATATGCAATATCGGATCCAGTACATATCATGGCATACATACATCCGCCAACAGCTGATGAATAAGGGACATTTTTCATCTCTACCTTTTCTTTCTCACTTGTTGGACTTTGGTTCGTTGTCGGCTTGAAATTTCCAGCAAGCAGTGCGCTAACAGGCTTGGCCTTGTGCATGTTGAATGTTTCTAGTAATTTTTCAACATAATTTTCTTGGGATAGCCACAATAACTTTTTGATCGATCTCGAGTTATTTTCATCCTAAGGATCTGCTTCGCTAATTCCAGATCTTTCAAGGAGACTTGCTCAACGCCTTTTTCAAGGAAGCAATTTTCTTTGGGTCATGCCCAATTATCCACATGTCACCGATGTAGAGCAGCGAAATAATAAAATCACTATTGGCATATTTCTTTACAGAGACACAATGGTTTGTGAACGTCTTCTTGAAATCATGCTCAATTATGAAAGAGTCAAACTTTTAGTATCACCGTCTCGATGTCCGCTTTAGACTATAAAGACTCTTTTTGAGTTAACATACCAAATTTTCCTTTCCTGCAACTTCAAATCCTTCAGGTTGCTCCATGTAGATTTCTGCCTCTAGATCGCTATATAGAAACGTCTTTACACATCTAGTTGTCCAATCTCCAAGTCTAGACTGGCAGCTAGAACAAGAACAACCCGAATGGATGACATCTTCACCACTGGAGAAAATATTTCTTTAAAATCAATTCCTTTGTTTTTCAAGGCTTTTCTTCCTTTACGTAGCTCCAAAAGATCGTAAGTATGATTCTCATGCAAGGATTACATTTCTTCTTACAAGGCCTTCAACCATTCGGTTTTATACTGTCTGTCATGACTTCTTTGTGACTCCGAGGCTCCCCCTCATTTGTAGGAGTTACATACTCGTTTGGGTTATATGTTATGGATGGTCATCTTTCTCTCGGTGGATCGCCTTAACCGAGGCTCTTCCGAAATCTCTAACTCGATAGGTTTTGAGTCGGATGAATTTAAATCTTCTCCTTGATCATCATTGGAGGTAGGGACAAGATCTTTATTTGTACGAACTTAATCATACTAACTCGCTTCTTCCCTGAATTTTCATGAACTATATGGGATGGATCTCGATCATTATTTCTAACGACCTTGGGTTTTGGATTTCCAGATTTGACATCTTCAATAGCCTGATCCACGAAGAACACAACATCTCGACTTCTCACAATCCTTTTGTTCATAGGATCCCAAAGTCGACAACCAAATTCATCTCTTGGTGATCCGAGGTAAATACATTCGTTCGTCTTCAAATCAAGTTTAGCTATGTTGTCATTAGGAACATGAACAAATGCACGATAACCAAACACCTTTAAGTCGTTGTAGGAGGCCTTTTCTCCTGACCAAAATTCCTTTGAGATATCTCCATCCGAAGGAGTTGACGGTGAAATGTTGATAATATCAACTGCGGACTTCATAGCTTCTCCCTAAAATGACTTAAGGAGTTTTTCATGGGAAAGCATACATCGAACTTTTTCTTCGATTGTTCGATTCATCCTCTCTGCTAGACCATTTAATTGTGGTGTTTTTTATGGCGTCTTGTCGAGTTTGATTCCCTGCATCTTGCAATATACGTCAATAGGACCACAAGTACTCTCCACCATTGTCAGCTCCAGTCCACTTTGTTCCACTCTAGCATGGAACCCCTTGAATGCTTCAAGTACTTGATCTTTTGATCTCAATAAAGAGATCCAAAATTTTCTTAAATGGTCATCAATAAAAGTAACAAAGTACAATGCACCACCAAATGAGTTTTTCAGTAATGAAACATACATCGGTATGTACCGGCTCAAGAATATGCTTTCTCCTGCTGGGTCTAACATTTTTTGAAATGTCACCTTATGTTGTTTCCTAGCCAAACAATTAGTACAAGGTTCAAGTGATTCACCTTTTAACTTGGGAATTTATTCTTTTTGGTGAGGATCTATAATCCCTTCTCACTCATGCGTTTGAGTCTCTTATGCCACAACTCTAAATTTAAGTTTTCATGTGCAACATTAACTTCCCCGGGCACAACTTTTCTTACAGAACATATAAGGAGCCTTCTTTTAATCCTCTAGCAACAATTACGCTCTGTAGACACCTAAAAAGTGTCCTCCTTTATCTCTTTATTTTTATATTTTATTTTGTTGGGCCGATGATGATAATCCCAAGCCCTGTTCGAGGATGTGGATCTTGGATTGTGATCGATTGGTCAACATAAGCCGAGTAAGCCACAAAAACCCCCAGCACCAAATAAACAGCCTTTAGCCTTAGGTCGGTCCACAAATCCTCTTTCTTTCGAACCATCCAAGAACCTGGCCGAGCCTTTAGAGAATGTGGAGTCCGATGTTGTGTGCCGAAAAATTCCAAGTTTAGAGTAATGCATTCTACTTTTTTCCAATCAAACAAGGAGTTGAAGACCTGAAGACGGCGTTAAAGTGTTGCATTTCATGATCACGAGTATCAAAGTGTTCCGTTTAAGCTTCACAAGACAACCCACACGAGGCTAGAAGCTTCTCCCCTCAAAACGATGTCGTGGTTGGCGCCTGCTTTCTAGAAGCATCAAGTGGAACGTTGCGTTTTGGATTGGAGAGTCATTTGTAGACACAACTAGGGCACGAAACCCTAGGCGCCCGAGTGGCCGGCGCCTGCTGCTACGGAAAAATTTAAGTCTTAAAATTTATTACAGCAAGTGCACGGTGTAGTTGGAGCTAGCTGGCAAGCGCGGGTCGTGTCCACAGAGAGTTATGTTTCAAATATCAAAGTTATCTTAAACTTTCTGTCTAGACGAATCAATACATATGAGAAAAATATGGTGATTAAACTAACCTAGAAACCAATAAAAATAAGCTCGAGTTGTGATTTGACCACTTAATAAACTAATTAATCAAGCCAAGCCTAGAACTACCCAAGTTTAGACATGTATTTAGGAGTGGTCGATTGCACCATCAAAACTTACTCAAGCCACACTTTTGAGGGTCATGAGCTAATCTAGTTCTAACCACCTACTTTCGTGGGGTTAGCCCAAGTAGATTACAAAATTAGCAACCTCGAACCTAGCTAAAATTCCAGCTATTTTTATGCCAAAATCCCAACTATTCTTTATACCCACACTAGCAAATTGACTCCACTTTTCAGTGATAGACCAATCGCCTAAAAATCAAGATGAAAACACCCTTTCCGGTATCTCATCGAATCTGTGGTAGTTAAGAGAAAAATTCCAAAATACTTGCATAAACTAGGCAAATAAAGGCTCAGACAAGGTCAATTAGCCATTGAGAGGCTAATGACAACCAAAGTGACACAAACTAACAACTAATTAACATGAAATACAACTAATATAACAACTGAATTAATAAAGATTGACTCAAACAACGACGTAAACTAACAAATTAAACTTAAACATAAAATTAAACAATTAATATAATTACTACTAAAACCAAAAGATGATAAAAATCGAACCTTTAAACTAAACGAGATAAACTAAAGAGAAGGGAGTGACAAAATGGAAGAAGTTACTAGGAACAAATCGAATCGAAACTGAAAACTATCGGGAATTAAAAGCGATACTCAATTATATACAAAGACACTACCAAAAATAAAAGGAAAAAACAAAACATGAATATATACATATGGGTGATCATGACCATCATGGCTCAACAACATCCAAAATTTATCCTCAAAATGATCATCGCACAAAAGCACAATCCTACATATCCACAACTACGAGGCAAAAAGAAAAACACAACCCTAATATCCACAACTAAAAAATGTATACAAAGAAAGAAAGAAGAAAAAAATAAGAAAAAGAGAGAGAGAGAGAGAGAGAGAGAGAGAGAGAGAGAGAGGGAACGAGTATACCAGGTTAATTGTTAGGTGCAACTAAATTAATGCCTCCTAAGATAGTATTAAGAAGGCTCGAGGAGCATCGAGTCACTCATTCTTATCTCAAGATTGAGCTCCAACTCAGATACTATTAGAGCTCTAAGGAGCTTATTAAATACCTGAGCACAAAACTCGGATGAATGTGAATAAGAGAACACAACAACAAATACATCGGTGATATTCAATGTCCTCTTAAATTTATCGGAACCCCTAGAAAAATTAAAAGAGTGATCAAAGAAACTAGTCCACATTATTTTTCTAGGCATGTCCTCTAGGTAAGCATGAAAAGGGTCAAAAGAGGGAATGTAACCTCCAAAGGTGCCTAAGGACATAATATTGTCAACCACATCCCCCTCAAACATGTCAAATGAGTTATTCACATGGCCCACATCCAAATCGGAATCACAAATCAAATATAAAGACTCGGACACTCGCTCAATATCCTTCGAGTCATGCAAAAGGAATCGGTATAACGATTCTATACATATAGAGTTTTGATTCCAAGGCATTCTCTCGTGTCTTAGAAACTTACTTGAGTAAAATAGTATTTTCTCTAAGTGTTTCGGCCCTCACTTATCTCTTTTATCGCTTTTCAGTTAGCGACTCGAAAACTGGTTCTTTATTCCGAGTCCACTCCCACTCAAACTAATTGTATTTTGAATATACCGAGTATTCCGCCGTTTCTCATAATCTGACTTGTGGTTATCTATTCTATTGTTTGCATAGTCAACATTCGTAGTTCATTTCATGCTTAGTCTATATCAAGCTTTTGCCACTCGATATTCGTTATAGAACTTGATTCCTCGCATAAGACTAAGTTATATGGAATTCCGAGTATCATGGATTTTAGACTCAGAAAATTCCATTTCTTTTCCGACTCGGATAATCAATTGCGTAATTATCATAATTATTTTATTATCTCGTGTCTAACTTTGGACCAAAGTATTATATACTTTGAGAACCGAAGGTGTTTTACTTTTGTAGGTTATTCAATCGAGGATATCTTTTCAAACTACAAAAGTAGCCGGCTTCGAACGTCAAATCACCAGCGAGATATGGCTTTTCACCTTCCTCGCTTGAGTCCCGGAAGATTGTGTCGAAGGCTGCCTGCTTCCATATCCGGAAAACTGGAACACCAAGCCTAACGGTGGTTTCCACCTCATTTTTCAAGACACAACCGATGGTTTTAGGACTTCCAAGAAAGTTAAACCGTTATCCAACGTCCATATTTCAACGGATACTTTCCGAGTGACTCGAAAGCTATTATCATCGGTCATAGAGGACTCTCGGTCAGCGAGATAAAGATAACGGCTACTCTGCTTGGTTATCTATAAATAGAAGCCACTTCACAAGACTTGAAGATTGCCGAATCAATTGTTAATACACATACTTGAGAAAAGTCATTGTATTTACTTCCAATCTTCTACTTACAACTCCCATTCCGTAATTCTTTACTCTTTGAGTTGTAAGGTCTTGTACTTAGTTACAAACTCTTCTTACATTCTTTGTAAGGTCCCTTGACTAAGCTGTAAAGGCTAACTTAGCTTAGTTGTCCCTAGCTGTAAGGGTTATCTCCGCTAGGAAGTACTAGATCGAGATAAGGTAACTTCGAGTCTAGGAAAACTTGTATAGAGTTGTCCAAGGGAGCAACTCGGGTTCAGTCGATTCACGGTATTCGTGGACTCAAAATAGTGGATTTGACTTCATGTCCGGATTGACATGGGCCGTGGTTTTCTGCCCCAGGAGGGTCTCCACGTAAAATCTCTGTTTTCTCTTTCGAGTTCATTCTAGACTCGAGACAGACATTCTTGTACTTGTTTGTTCTAATTCATTACTTTCGAGTCCAATCTTTTCGACCCCGTACTTAGACTCGGAAACTGTCTTTGCCTCTTTTCTGTCAAAAAGAGTGTGTTTTCGCAGAGAATTTTCTATCACCCTATTCACCCCCTCTAGGGTGACTCAGACTTTCCCGAGCAAACTTTCAAAATAGGTAGTGAACTCAGAAAAATGATACTCGGGGAAGGGGAGGGTGGTGAACAAATAGGGAAAGTAGGGATCAAAGCTAGTGGATCGGGAGACACATGATCATCAAACTCAAGATTACTAAATGATACCTCAATCACAACCACCTCACACGAATCCCCTAAAGGAGTCTCCGAATCAAGCACTTCATCTAAAGCATCTTCCGATTCACACAAAAGAGGGGTAAGATCGGGAATACAAGGGGATTGGATGTAAGATCTAGCAAGGTAAGCACAAGGGTCGGGACATAAAAATCCAGAATTAGTACAAGCCTTTTCAAATTCACAAGTATCCCAAGCAATCCATTCAAGTAAATCCCAAGCTTCATCAACACTTTTTGCACAAAAATCCCAATACTCTAAAAGAGCACGTGTTTCACTATTCACACCCTCATAGACAACATTTAAAGAGCAAGAAGAGCATTAAGTCAATCAAAGTACGAGATAAAATAATTCATGCTCATACTGCGAATAATGGTAACTAGACATGTTTTTAATTTTTTTGATTTTTTTAATTTTTCAATTTTTTGGATTTTTCAATTAAATGCCTAGTCTATAATGCTAAAGCATGCTCTAATATTGAAACAAAACAACTCCTCGGCAATGGCGCCAAAAACTTGTTAGGGAAAAATTTAAGTCTTAAAATTTATTACCACAAGTACACAGCGTAGTTGTAGCTAGTCGACAAGCACAGGTCGTGTCCATACAGAGTTGTGTTTCAAATATCGAAGTTATCTTAAACTTTTTGTCTAGGTGAATCAACACAAATGAGAAAAATGTGGTGATTAAACTAACCTAGAAAGCAATAAAAATAAGTTTGGGTTGTGATTTTACCACTTAATAAACTAATTAATCAAGCCAAGCATAAACCTACCCAAGTTTATACATGTATTTAGGAGTGGTCAGTTGCATCATCAAAACATACTCAAGCCACACTTTCGAGGGTCATGAGCTAATCTAGTTATTCCAACCACCTACTTTCGTGGGGTTAGCCCAACTAGAACCTCAGACCTAACTAGGATTCAAGCTATTTTCATGCCAAAATCCCAACTATTCTTTATATCCACACTAGCCAATGGACTTTTTAGTGATAGACCAACCGCCTAAAAATCAAGATAAAAAGACCCTTTCGGGCATCTCATCGAACCTATGGCAGGTAAGAGAAACAATTCCAAAATACTTGCATAAACTAGGTAAATAAAGGCTCGAGACAAGATCAATTAGCCATTAACAGGCTAATCACAACAAAAGTGGCACAAATTAATAACTAATTAACATAAAATACAACTAATCTAACAACTGAATTAATAAATATTGACTCAAATAACGACATAAACTAACAAATTAAACTTAAACATAAAATTAAACAATTAATATAACTACTATTGACACCAACAGATAATAAAACTCGAACCTTTAAACTAAACGAGATAAACTAAAGAGAAGGGAGTGACAAAAGGGAAGAAGTTATTAGGAATAAATTGAATTAAAACTGAAATTTGTTAGGAACTGAAAAATGATACTTAAAACTAAAATAATTATGAAATCTAAAATATTTTAGTTCAAAATTTACAAGGAGAAAATTAATTACTTGAAATAAAAGTAACCTAATTAAATAACCTAAGCTACGGCTGAAGGCCTAACAAAATTCGCCCCCTCCCTCCTAATTCTCATGGCCTAAACTCTATTCATATTAAGTTAATACCACCTAATTGCTAGAATAAACCCTACTGCCTTGAGAATCCAAACTCAATTTGGAAAGAGTTAGGTCCATCCAATTGTAGAGCCAACTGCTTCATAGTTTTTATGGGCACATGTCATGAAATATAGGCTTAAAATTGTGTGACTCTGTGTATTGAATAATACGTGGGCTTCTCATGTGAAAATTTGTGGTTTTATCTTTTGCTTGGATCACTTGCAAATTATGCCCAATCTTTCAACTTTCTGCTGGTACTCGTCTCCTTCTGCTCTTGGGCTCATATTCTAGCTTTTCTGGCCTTTAATTCAAAATTTCACTCTAAAGCTCGAGTCTTGCTCAGTTCAACTTATTACTTACAAAATAAAATAAATATAAGTAAAAATTCTAAAATTATATTATTTTACGCTTCAAAAACTAAGTAAATAAGGGTATAAATAATTTAATATGAAGGTTTGCTCTTGGAGAGGCTAAGTCACCCTAGAGGGGGCTGAATAGGGTGATGATGAAATTTGCTTGAAGTTTAAAATAGATATGACTATGAGGTGAGTGGGAGTCAAGGATGAACTCAGAAAAGTACTCGACTCGGAGTTCGAGTAAAGAATGAAGAAACAGATTAAACGGAACTTTAAAACTGTCTAAGTTTAGAATGCACTCGGAAAAGTGATAACTTAGAAAGTACGTGGAAACCCTCATGGGGCAGAAAACCACGGACCGTGCTAATCCAAGCACGAAGTCAAATCCACTATTTTGAGTCCACAAAATACAGTAGACTAACTCAACCCGAGTTGCTCCCTTAGACAACTCCTTACAAGTTTTTCGTAGACTCGAAATTCCCTTATCTCGATCTAGTACTTCCTAACCGAGATAACCCTTACAGTTAGGGACAACTGAGCTGAGTTAACCCTTACAGCTAAGTCAAAGGACCTTACTTAGAAAGTAAGAAAGAGAGTTTGTAACCGAGTGCAAGACCTTACAACTCGGAGAAATATTAAATACAGAATTGGAATTGTAAGTAGAAGATTGAGAATGAATACAATGACTTTTGCTCAAGTATGTGTATTAACAATTGGTTCAACAATCTTCATGTCTTGAAAGTTGACTTCTATTTATAGATGACCAAGCAGCTTAGCCGTTGTGTCCATCTTCCGACTGGAAGTCCTTTGTGACCGTTGTAATGGATTTTTGAGTCACTCGGAAAATATCCGTTGAAATTTGAACGTTGGCCAACGACTCTTGACTCCTTTGGAAGTCCCAAAACCACCGGTGGTGTCTTGAAAAGTAAGGTGGAAACCACCGTTGAGTTTAGTGTTGTAGATTTCTAGTTTTGGAAACGGACAACCCCGACATAGTGTCCGGGGCTAGGTCAAAGGTGGAAAAAGCCTTGTCTGCTCGGTGATTCGACGTTTTGAAGCCGATTACTTTTGTAATTCAAAAATAGGATAGCTTCGTTTGAATAACCTACAAAAGTAAATCAATATGGTTCTCAAAGTATAAAATACTTTGGTCTAAGATTAGACATAGATAATAACATAATTAAGATAATTAAATGACTAATTATCCGAGTTAGAAAAGGAATGGAATTTTTTGAGTCTAATATCCATGATACTCAAATTTCATCTTAGTCGAGTCTAGAATATAATAAAGTCAAAAGGAGAATATCGGAGTAAACAAACTTGATCTAGACTAAACAAAGTTCAAACAAGATATGCTGACTTAGAATATTAAATTAACAATGTAATTCCTGGAATACGAAGTCGGACCCGAGTTTATGCGCATGAAAGAAAGTGTTTGAACATGCAATATCCCCGAGTGTTGAGTGACTCGGAATTGAGTGTGAAGTGGCATGTATAAATATGCTTTCCGAGTTAGTCGGAATCAAGTGTAAACATATACAGTAGATTCTATAACACTCGGAGAAAATTCTATATCACTCGGAAAGTTTCTAAGGCACATGGAATGACTTGAAATCAAAACTCTATAAGAGATAAAGTCTTATACCTGATTCCTTGATGGAACTCAAAAAAGTGTAAGTATAAAGTCCGTGTCTTCATAATATTTGGATCGAACACCTACCAACCTGGATTCTATCCAGCTTTATCACCTTCTTATCCGATTCCCGGTTTATTTTCAGCTGCTTGGATAGCTAAATGGGGGCAAACCCTAAGTCATTTGTAACATACGTCATCTTTTATAAATAGAGAGTTTTGGCTCTCATTCCCATATGGCTTTCTCCTATGCATAATACTGCAGAAAGCTAACTAGAGCATCCACACCTAAATGTTACTTTATCGAAATTAATCTTTGGTATTCATCTAATTATTGTTTACCGTCGTTGAATCTGTGTAAAGAGCTAAAAAATATTCCACTATTATGATCCTTGGGCACTTATTCAACTGATCATTACCATACCCTACATACATACCTCCCAAAACAAGCCCTTTTCTTTTGCTTATCACCATTGCATTGAGAGATCTAGTGTGGAGATCCAGATTAGCGAGGTGGGACAACCCGAGGGCAATTATCCAGCCTTCGAACGGTTTATTTAGTTTTATACTTTTTGTCGCTTTCCGTATTGTGGTTTAAGAGATTTAATCACTCCTTTAAATTCCTCCCGACCGATGTAATTCTTTTATTTCTCACTTTTCTTTTCTTTATCGCTTTCTTTGTTGCTTTCTTTATTGCTTTCCTTACTATGTTTGGTTGCTTTTATTTATCATTGTAATATGCCGCTTGCTTGTTTGTTTTACATCATTCTAATCCACTACTCGAATTAGTAATGGCTGTCTTCGGACGGACGGAATGAAAGAGTTTTTCTTGTGTTTTGTACCCTCGCCCTCGAATCCGATTCTCGGTTCAATGACTCGATGGAGTCGGTTTTAGCCTCTTTTAGTCCTAGTTTTCCTATATCAAGATTAGAAGAGCAAACATTATTTTCTTTTATTTTTTGTTAGTTTTTCTTTCTAAAAAATTTGATTGGCGACTCCTCTATTTTATGTTTTGTTCTATTCAAATTTACAGCTCGGTGTTTCCTGGTTGCAGGAATAGTAAAATGAGGTTCCGGATCTGTCCACCACTAGGGCAGAGGCCGAGGCCGAGCCGACTCTATCAGCCCCTGCCTCGGCCGGCACCCGTCACCGCTCGGCACAGTCGTCGCCTGTACCGGATGGTCGGTAGGTGAGGCTTCGATCCACTCGGCCCTATAGCCTCATGGTAGGACAAAACTCTAATTTTATTTATTCCTTAATTAGAAAATAAGATCCCGGAATTCTGAAAATAATTGTTAAAATAAAATAATTAATAAAATTTCCATTCAAACTTTAACTAATTAGATTTAATAAAACTCGGAAAATCTTAATAAAAGGTTTATCCCCACATTCCAAAATTGATTTTCTGAAACCATTTTCAAAATCAATCTTTAAAAAGAGACCCGACACAAGTGGGGAAGCTCTGCTGCTCCGGCCAGCCGTGGTTCTTACAAGCTCTTGTTAGTGACTTTAGATTTTCCACCACCGAAGTGGTTGAACAAACCGGCATTATCAACCTTTCCTACCGAAATAAGATTGAGATGCATATCCGGAACATGCCTCACATCTTTTCACATGAGTTTGCATCTTGTGTTGGTCATCAAGGTGACTTCACCTATACCAACAATTTTGCTTGAAACTTGGTTTTCTATCTTGACAATACCAAAATCACCATTTTGGTAAGATGAGAAAAAATTTCCATGTGGAGTGACATGGAAGGAGGCACCCAAGTCAACAATCTATGAATAAACATCAATGGCCGATTAACATAATTTTCTTCTTCAATCGGGAATACGTCCTTTTCATCTTTGACCGCAATAGTAGTGATGCTCTTATCTTCTCTGTTATGTTTAAGCTGATCTAGTTTAACTTTTCCAGCCTTTTTATCTTTCTTGAGAATCCGACACTCGGATTTCTTGTGGCCTGGTTTGCTACAATAGTAGCAAACAAGTTTGGAGCAAGATTTTGATCTCCCCTTAGACTTTCCACGTCCATTATTTCTTTCGCAGCTTATCACTTCTACTACTACTTCAGCAACATTGGCTTCAGTTTGTGCCGAAATGCCTCTTTCTTTTCTCCCGATTTCTTCATTTAGGAGACTATTTGTGACAGTATCCATCGTCAATTTACCTTCTAGAGCGGAGTTACTTATTGTACCACCAATGTATCCCAGCTCTTAGGGAAGTGAACTAAGCACTAATGCCTCCAACTTGTCTCCAAGTTTCATCTTGGCCTTTGACAAGCTGATTTATAAGCCCCTTGAATGTGTTCAAGTGCTCAATCATTTTTGGTCATCCTTGTACTCCAACTTCACCAACCATCCCAAGAGGTGATCTTTATTACATGGAGTCTTCTTTTGAATCAATGACTTAAGGTTTGTCCAAAGCTTATATGTATTGTCAAAATTTGACGTATGCTCGAACAAGCTTCGATCGATGTATTTTCGAATTATAGCAATCGCCTTGCGGTTTAACATCGTCCAATCTTTTTCATTTTTGCCTCGCTGGCATATCTTTATACTAAATAGGCTCAACAAGGTCTTTGCACATTAAGTGGTCTTCTATAATGGACTTTTAGTAGGAGTAATTATCTATTGTAAGTTTAACCATGTCACCATCGTAAGTGACGGTACTCTCCACCTTGAATCACAAGAATGTGGTTGCTCAATCTGAGCTCGACACCACTGTTGAGAAAAGGCGGGTCGGTATAGCGGAAGTGAATCTTTTTCCCTTTTGTGCAATTCAAGATGAGTTATAAAATTATGAAAATATAATATATGAAGACACATAAAGTTTTACATTGAAAACCTTCCAAGACAAAGGGAAAACCACGGGACCGTTGGTCCGAAAAATATACTTCCACTATTTGAATAGTAGGATTACAATTATTCCCTCTAAATAAATTAGAGGGTAAATGCTCAATACTTCACCCACTCGTGATGTAATACAAAACTGATCTCATCCAATTTTGGTGGAATTTCCTCACGTATTTTGGTGGTATACACTCCCTAACTAGTATCCAATTTACTGGCAAGTGTCTCTCATTTTTGTGTGGATTGATTGTTGAAGCTAGCAAATAACCTCCTATTTATAAAACTTGATAAGCTAGCAAATTGCTTTGTCACATTGTGCAAATCTTTTCCAAGGCAATCATCCCCAATACATTTTGTCAACATCATTAATTTGGAGGTAGAAAAACTTGGTGTATCCTTAGTAAGTTTTCTTCACCTAGGCTTAGGCATAGCATGCTCTAGTGGGATTTTGTCCCCTTTGCTTTTCGTTGTGGCAGCAAATCTAATTTGGTGCCTTTTATTTTTTTATTCACATGATGTGGGTTCCACCAATTATGGAGGGAACCAAACATTTAGTGACAAATTTCAGTATTGTCACACCCTCAAATTAGTTAAGAAGTGACGTTTACAATACCAAATTTATTATCAAGTGTGAATTGGATAGTTGCAGATGTTAAAGAATTTTGCTAATAAAGGCTTAACAAACAAGAAGATTTATTGGATTATAAGATAGGTGTTAATAATCAGAATTAATCTAGAAAAATCTTACTCAAAATATTTAGAATAATCTTTAATATGGTGCATTGGATAATCTTATTGGTAGAAGATACTCTGGATGGGGGAATTAACCTAAAAATATTCATAGAATATGAAAAGGATGCATGGATATTCATTGTATTAGGAGAGAAGGGTTCATTGTTCTTGGTGAAGATGTCAACTATAAATACCCATGTAATTGAGTCATTTGCAATCAACCCAATCAAGCAATTCAAAAAAACAATCTCTACTATCTTTTCCTCCCTTTAACATTTCAACATAATCAAACATATTATCAAACCTCCTTCCATAACCCAACAGTGGTATTAAAGCTATCTCAATTCAATCTCCTCACCATCCATCCCAAAAATTTATTCTATTACAAAGAAAGTTTTTCTGCCAAAAATTAAACATGGGCTCCATTCAATCATCAACCACAACACTCAACTATTTTCCAAATTTGAGGGCATAAATCTTTATGGGGATAATTATCAAATGTGGAGTATTCAAATGAAAACTTTCTTAATGGCTCATGGTGTATGGAGTGTGGTGGAGAAGGATTTTGAAAAATCTCCTAAGAGTAATGAAGAAGATGATACAAAAACAGGAAAGATAGTATGGGATAATAACAAGGAGAAGGAGTATCATGAAAATGAGAAGAAGGATATTGCAGTGCTGAAATATATCCACCAACCTGTCACTCCAATAATTTTTCTCGCATAATGGCTGCCACAACGGCCAATGAAGCATGGACCATTCTAAAGGATACATATAGAGGCTCCGCAAAGGTAATATTTATCAAACTCCAAACTCTATGGAGAGAATTTTACAACATTCTAATTAAAGAAGAAGAGCTTATTCAAGTATTTTTCACTCGTGTCCCTAATATAATTAATCAAATTAAATTATATGAAGACATGGTTGAAAATAGAAAGGTGGTCCAAAAGGTATTATGGAGTCTTCTAGCAAAATTTGATGATATAGTTACTTGTCATTAAAGAGTCGAAAGACTTATCAACACACACTCTAACGGAGTTGATGGGTTCCCTTCAAGCACACGAAGAGAGGATGAATAGATTTAATAAGCCACTAGAACAAGCATTTCAAGCCAATTAAAATTTACAGGCAGTGGAGAAAACAAGAAAGAAAATGGCTTTGATCGACATTTCAAATAAAGAAAGGGGCCATCAAATAATCGAGGCTGAGAGAGAGGAAATTATAAAAACCAAGGAAGCCATGAAGAGAATTTCAGTCCTTATTACAGATTGTGCAAAATGAGCAACCGCAATACCAATGATTGCCAGTACAAGTGTAAAAAATGCACTTGGCATATCCATCACGCACGTGATTGTCGAAACCGGCAACGTGATGAGAAAAATTTCATAGAAAAAGGTGACTCGGTGGATCTACCGAAAATGTCTTCTATTGTTGCCTTAAAACTCAGCAAGAGAAAGAAGATGTATGGTATATAGATAGCGGTTGCTCAAATCATATGACTGGAGATAAGAACTCTTTCGTCCAACCAGATGAAGGAGTGAATTCAAATATCACACTTGGTGACGAGAGCACATAAGAGGTAGCCGGCAAGGGGACAATCATTGTCAAGGGTTGAAATGGGTCAACTAGATACATCAAAGATGTCCTACGCCAAGTCTAGCACAAAACCTTCTAAGTGTGGGCCAACTCTTGAAGAAAGGATATTCAATGAATTCGACAATAATGAATGTGTTATATTTGACAAGAAGAAGGGTCGGGTAATTGCTTGCAGTTTCTATGCTCTCAAATAGAATCTTCCCTTTGAAAATGGCGGTAGAGTGAAAGGTAGCGTTGAGTTTAATCTTGGAAAACTCAACACTATGGCATCAAAGATATAGCTATCTCGAATCTTCCAAGCCTTAAAGTTTTACAACGGAAAAATATGGTAATTGGTCTACCCTCCTTGGATATTAGAAAAATATTTTTGAAGGTCTGTATTATGGGAAAAACACGTATATTTCCCTTCACTAATACTTCATGGAGGGCCAGGGCTCTATTACAACTTGTCCATGCGGACATTTGGGGCCCAACTCGACATCTCAACATGGGAGGAAAAAGATACTTTCTATTATTCGTCGATGATTACACCCACATGATGTGGGTGTGCTTTCTTGAACAAAAATCACAAGCATTCTCTTATTTCCTCCAATTTAAGGTTTTCACTGAAAAGCAAAGCGGGCATAATCTTAAAATTCTTCTAATGGATTATGGAAGAGAATTCAACTAGGAAGAATTTGATAATTTCTGCAAGCAACAAGGCATCAAAAGAGAATTAATGGTGAGGTGAACACCACAACAAAATGGTGTCGCACAAAGGAAGGACAGAACAATTGTGGAAATGACCCATAGCATGCTGCAAAGCAAGGACCTACCTACGCAATACCGGGCTGAGGCAGTCAACATTACGGTTTACATACTCAATCAATCCCCCACAAAGGTAGTCCTCAACAAAACTTCATATGAGGCATGGTTCAAGAGAAAGCCTAAGGTGGATTACTTCGAGTATTTGGGTGTATAGCCTATTCAAATATCCCGAAAGAAAATTGGGAAAAGCTTGATGGCAAAGGAGAAAAAGCATCTTCATTGGCTTCAGCGATGAGTCAAAAGGGTATCACCTCTACAACCTAGAAACTAAGAAGGTGGTGATCTCAAGAGATGCCATATTTGATGAAGCATCTAAATGGAGTTGGCTAGAAGATTTACCTAAACACTCAACATAAGAAGGTGTTCAAATTCAGGAGATTAGAGAAGAAGGACCTCTTGATTTGAGTCCATCTCCACCAGAAAGACCATCCTCGGGTAGTGCAAGTCCAAACATACGAGACAAGTCCTTCAAGAGCTCTTCAACCTACTCGAAGGGCTTAACGTGAAAGACATCTTCCAAGATATTTACAAGATTATGAATGTGGTGACACAATCATGGCATTCTTTGCTAGTAAGCCACAATTGTTCCAAGAAGCGACAAAATATGAAAAATTGATCGAGCAAATGAATGAAGAGATTAAGATAATCGAGAAAAATCATAGATGGGAATTAGTGGAGAAGCCTCAAGATAAGGATGCCATTGTTCTCGAGTGGGTCTACAAGGTCAAGTATCATGAAGATGGCTCAATTCAAAAATACAAGGCACACTTGGCAGCCAAAGGTTACTCGCAACAACCAGGAGTTGACTTCAATGAGACATTTGTTCCAGTTGTTCGTATGGAGACTATTAGAATAGTACTTGCCATGGCAGCACAATTAAAGCTCCAAGTCAATTGGATGTCAAGTTAGCTTTTCTCAACGGGGAACTAGAAGAAGAGGTCTATGTGGAACAACCTCAAGGCTACATCATCGAAGGCCAAGAAAACAAATTTTATCATCTCCACAAAGCATTGTATGGCCTTAAGCAAGCCCCCGTGCATGGAATAGTATGATTGATGATTATCTTCTAAGTAATGGGTTTCTAAAAATCCCAAGTGAGCCATCTCTCTACATCAAGTCACAAGGTCCACAAGATTTTCTCATGTTATGTCTCTATGTGGATGATCTTATCTACACTGGCACCAATCCTAAGATGATTGAAGAATTCATGAAGGCAATGATGTCGAGTACGAAATCACGGACCTAGGGCTAATGAAGTATTTCCTCGGAATACAAGTAAAACAAAGCCCAAGTCATATCTTTCTGTCCTAAGAAAAATATATCGAAGATCTCCTCAAAAAGTTTAATATGAGCAATTGCAAGCCTATGGCTACACCTATGGTTGTCAATGAAAAAACTCTCTAAAAATGACGATATGGAGAAAATTGATAGAGCCATCTATCAAAGTCTTGTTGGACCATTGATATATCTCACACACACTAGGCCGGATATAGTACATGCCGTTAGCATTATTTCGAGGTTCATGAATGAACCTAGCAGAGCACACTTTGCAGCAGCTAAGAGGATAACTTCGGTATATCAAAGGAACAAAGAACTATGGAATTCTCTATGAGGCAAAAAAGACTTCAAGCTCACAGGATTCATAAATAGCGATTGAGCGAGGTTGTGTTGATGACAGAAAGAGTACCAGTGGATATGTGTTTCGACTTGGATCGAAATTATTTCATGGAGCTCGAAGAAACAGGCAACGGTTCCACTATCGTCCGCTGAAGTAGAGTATGTAGCAGCAACTAGTGCAACATGTGAAGTTGTTTGGATAAGAAGAATTCTTGCTGACTTACGAGTTTGTCAAGATGACCCTACAACACTCTTCTATGACAATATGTCGATAATTGCAATGACGAAAAATCCAGTCTTTCACAGTCGCACAAAGCACATAGAAATTAAACATCACTTTATTCGTGAGTTGGTTGATAAAGGAGAGATTAAGCTACATTTATGCAAGATAGGAGATCAACTTGCGAGACATATTTACCAAGGCAATACCGGCTGAGAAGTTCGGATGCTTCCGTGAGCAGCTTGGCGTTCAAGATTTTTCTATATTAAGAGGGAGTGTTAAAAATCAGAATTAATCTAGAAAAATCTTACCCAAAATATCTAGAATAATCTTTAGTATGATGCATTGGATAGTCTTATTAGTTGAAGATACTTTGGATGGGGGAATTAACCTAGAAATATTCATAGAATATGAAAAGGATGTATGAATGTTCATTGTATTAGGAGAGAATGGTTCATTGTTCTTGGTGAAGATGTCAACTATAAATACCCATGTAATGAAGTCATTTGCAATCAATCCAATCAAGCAATTCAAAGAAAAAAATCTCTACTATCTTCTCCTCCCTTTAGCATTTCAACATAATCAAACACATTATCAAACCTCCTTCCATAACCCAACACTTATGTTCCTCAAGTATAAATGAAATTCGGACTCTAGAAAAACATAATATATTGATGAGATGAAACGCATCCAGATTGCCTAACAAGTGTGCAAGGGAAGTTCCCAAAGCACTATTATCATGAAGATGGATAAGAAAATCGGTTTCACGGATATGGGTAAGTTTAGATGCCCAACCAACCTAATCCATAAAAGTATGCTTGGAAACTTCCCATGATCTGTTCAATGAATCTAACCAAGCAAAGGGGGATTTTCTTTGGATTTCATTTGGGTCTACCTTCTTCAATGCATACTTTGTGTGTGCTACTTTTGATCCTAGTGGGGTTAAACAATGCCTTCATCTTTGTTAGTTCTTATGGTTAATGCCTTTTATGAACTTATGTTTTTAATCATTGTTTTTAATTTGGGAGGCATAGTGACATCATGAAGGTCGAAGTACTGGTGGAAAAATGTTAGTTTTGGTCCTTTTCGGATTGCAAATATAGGGGACAAAGTTACATATAAAGTGAATCTCCCTAAATCAGCTGAGATTCACCCAAATGCTTTTAAGAGTAGGTTACAAAGTCTCCTTTACATCCCGAGAGGAGGGAACTCAAGCTGATGACACTCTTGTTCTAGAAACTAAGCAAGTGCAGTATTTGGTTCGAGTGGGAAGGATAAAATGAGGCATCCGCAAGCTGCAAGATGCTGAAGCTATGAGTTTTTCGAGACTTAACATTTCATGTTTTTCTCCATTGAAACTTCAGCTTAATTCCTCTTTTTCTTTTTACAAATAAATGTTTTGGATTTTTGTATTTCAGGTAAATTTTGAGGGATTTTCTTTTTTCTTTTTTATGGAGGAAGAAAACCTGATACAAGCAATTTGGGTCACATGGGCCTTATGTGAGAGTTTGTTAGAAGTTGTAAAAGTTAGTTGCAACCGTAGCTTTGGCAGGAAAGAGTTAGTTAAGCGAGAATGTTTCTCTATCCAAGCTTTTGAGGGCTAGATCTTGAAAGGGGATATTATGTTGTATTTTGGGTATCCAACATGAAAATACAAACTCACCATTTTCCCTAATTTCTCTCTCTTTCTTTCTCTCTCTCTCAATCTCCAATTCATAATTGAGCATTGTACTCAATATAATCTAGTATGTTGATGTGGTTACTCTTTGACTTAAAATGAGGACATTGTGACATCTAGGTGGGGGAGGAGAAGCCATGTTTTAAACTTTTAAAAAAGAAAAAAAGAGGAAATATTTCAAAAAAGACCAAAAAGATTTATTTACGTCATTGTCTTTATGAAATATATTACAATGATGTGAAATTATAATATAAAGAGTACTTTTTCATTATTTATGTGAAAAAGTTCATTTCTATTTACCCAAAGCGATGCTTTTGTAATAGATTTAGTTATGTCATTGTCTTTAAGACGATATTGATTGCTTGGAGTTGTTGCAGAGGTAGCATGGACAATATATATACATTATATTTGCAGCCACGCTACCTCTGCAGAACTCAAGCAAGCAATATAGTCATAAAGACAAGCATATAACTCAATCTACTAAAAACATTTCTTTAGGAAAATAGAGATGAACCTTTCAAGGAAAACTGCCTCATCTATTAGAAAATACAATGGGAAAATTAGGGACAAAGGTAACATTCAAGAGCTTAGTCCTTTTGACCCTCATGGAATGATGATCTTCTAGCCCACTGCTAGAGAGCTTAGTCCTTTGTTTGCTTGCTTGGAGTTGTGCAGGGGTAGAGGTGGACAACCTCACTTCTTATTTGGGACGTTCCTCTTCTTTTCCTTAGGGAGGTTCCTCCCCTTCTCCTTTGGTAAGTTCCTTCGGACCAGAGAAGAATGAGAGAAAGGGCCCTCCACCGATTCACTACTCTCCAGGGGGACATCACAATGACCCCATGCTTGAAGTGGCGCCTCCGCCCGCCGCGTTACTTGCCGATGAGTGCGAATTACTTGCCTGGATTTCTACAAGATGGTCAAAGTGGTGCTCTACCCAGGCTTCAAGGAGGTCCTAGTCAAAACGCAACACAGCTTGTTTGAGAGCATGAGCTTTGTCAAAGTCTACAAAATCCAGCTCCATGTCATCATCAATCGGAGGTCTGTAGAATGTCTTCGAAACAAGGGACGAGCACCAATTGGTAATAACAGCTTGCTCGGCATGGTCCCTATTGAAGCGTGGGCACAATTTCTTGTAACCAACAGAAAGTGCTCAGTAACTCATTTTCACTATGATCGAAGAAAATAGTTAAGTCAAAGAATTATTCTTACCAACTCCCTCAATAAAGCCTTTACCCCTCTTCTCATTCAAATAATTTTTTGCTTCCAAATGTTTAAAGATAACCCTTGTTATCTTTAACAATGAGATCGGATTCACAATGCAAGACATAGAGTCTATGTGTAGCATGGGTCGGTACACGAATAAAGGGAAAAGGGATAAAGGCTTTATTGGAGAAAAGGTGATAAACCATAGGGAATTATTACTAGTTTTGTAATTGTTTACCACCTTTTTCTCCTATAATGTCTTTATCTCTTTTCCCTTTTTCGTGTACTCGACCCACGTTGCACATAAACTCTATGTCTTGCCTAGTGAACTCGACCGCATTGCTAAAGTCAATAAGGGTTATAGGAACTCCGGTTTTAGTTATGTCTTGGGTTGTTGAAACAAACTAAATGGATGGCTTGAACATTTCATTGATATTTATTATTGTATTGTGTATTGCATAAACTTCAAAAAAATCATGTACTCTAGTTTACGATCATGTATAATACAACAAACTTGCACCCAAAAAGGAAAATGGAAATTTAGGTAATTGGATAAATTAGTCCACCTCCAATTTCAACTCATCAAAATAAATAAATTTAATAAAAAATTTATTTTTATAACAAGTATTTGGGGAGATCCCTATATCCAAATACCTTTTCAATTTTTACATTTTCACATTGTTTTCTCCTTTTTCATCCTTAAAAATATATATATATATATATATATATATATATATATATATATATATATATATATATATATATATATATATATATATATATATATATATATATACCCCTATTCGTTGTGTAAGAGAATTGTTTACGTATATATTATATTAGTAATAATATATATATGGTTTGTATTTTGCTTCCAATTTTGATGTACTATACACATATCATAAACTAGACATGATTTTTTTTTGAAATTTACGTAATTCATAAGAAAATAATAAAATTATGAATGAAATGTTGAGGCCACCTCTTTAATTTTCTTTAACTATGCAAGACATTATAGGAACTAGAATTTTCTTATTGTGATTAAGAATGAGGTTGGATTTACAAGACAAAAATGGAGTGTACATGCAACGTAGGCCTACATTGCATGTACACTCCATTTTTGTCTTGTAAATCTGACCTCATTGTTAATCACAATAAGGGAATTCTGGTTCCTTTTATGTGTTTGGTCGTTAAAGTAAACTAAATGGATGGTCTCAACATTTCATTCATATTTCATTATTGTCTTACAAATTACATAAACATGAAAAAATCATGGCCTATAGTTTATGATCATGTATAATACAACAAACTTGCAACCAAAAAGAAAACTAGAAATTTAGATAATTGGATAAATTAGTCTACCCCCGACTTGAACTCATCAAAACAAATAAATTTGATAACAAATTTATCTTTATGACAAGTATATGGGGAGATCCCTATATCCAAATAACTTTCTAATTTTATACATTTTCACATTTATTTTTTCTCCCTATTGATCCTTAAACATATAACCACAAATGTTTTCTATTTCCTCCAACCCTAAACCATAAATATTTCTATTTCTCTAAACTCTAAATATATTTATATGACAATTTTGATAATTGAATATATAAATGAGTCAACCCCAACATCACCTCATCAAAATAAACAAATTTGGATACAAATTATCTTTATGATAAGTTTTTGGGAATGACTTTATATCCAAATTATCTTTTTATTTCTCTAAAACTCAACAAATTTGGATACACTCTTTCGATCTACCATCCTTAACTATCATATTTCACTTTAATTACCACAAATCCTAACTCCTAAACCCATTTCTCAAAATCTCAAACATTTCACGAATTTCCAACTTAATAAACTAAACAAATGTTACCCACATTCTCAATATTCAACATTTCAACAAAGATTCAACATTTCAACAATCTCAAATATTACCCATATTCTCAACATTCACATAATTACCACAAATGCATTCAACATTTAACTATAATACATTTTGTAAATAACTTAAAGCGAAAAATAAGGGAGGAGAGAGATTCATACCTAAGAACCGACAACAGCGAGGAGAGGCTTCACAGCGAGAATTAGTTTGAGGAGATTTACTTAAAAGAGACGAGAGAAAACTATGAACAAATGAAAGATTAAGAATGAGATCTAAATGGCGAGGGTGAGGAGAGGCTTAGCAATGCAAGTCAACTGGCGAGGAAACTACAAATTTCAGATCTGAAGAGGTATGTGGAGGAGAGAAAACTATAGAAAGCGATAAGACGGAGCGTAGATGTAAGTATGCGAGGAAATAGCAGGTATGTTCTCGCGTTTTTAACCCGATCCGAAAGACATATAACGACGGTTTTTTCATAAAATTGTCAACATATGTGACATTTAACGACGGTTCTTTAACAGAATTGTCGTTAAATGCTTTAGCAATACATGTGACGATGGTTCATATGAAAGAACCGTCGTCATATGTTTCTATTATTTACAAAAATACCACTAGTCCAGCTTTTATGACGGTTTGTCTTTTTAACCGTAGTTCAAGACTCGTTGTTGAAAGCGGTTCCTGTCATAGTCATTTAGAAAATTTATGAAGAAATTTAACTCATCTTTAAGAGTTGAAAGCTGATCCATCTAACTTGAAGTCATGAAGTGAGTCTTCGCCTTGATCAAAACTAAATCTTGTGATGTAGCTATGTCAAACTCCGGATCATTTAAATCGGTCCTAGATGAAAGTAGCATTTCAAAGTTTGCTCGGAGAAAAATAAGGAAGGAATAAAATATTTCATGAGGCTTAATTATGGCCCATAGGTAGGACTTGGGCACTTGAAACACATCCCCGCTTCATGTTTAATAAGCTCATCAATTTGTACCATGCAACTATAAAATTCAAGGCTCTTTTCTCGCCGTTCTTTTTGAAATCCTTCCTTGTTTTCATGCCAACTTTCTCCTCTCTCTTTATCTAAGTGGTCCCACAATCCTCTGCCTTGTGAGGTAAACCCATAAGTCTTTCAAACATAGTTCTCTTCGTAGGGTGCTCAACATACCATTGTGCTGTAGTTTGCATTACAATCCATCATAGTAGTCCATTTACCATGAATGTTGCAATTTGGTCATTGACATCAATATCCCCAGCTTCCTAAATTATCGTCTACAAGGGCATAGAACAACATTCCCTTCATCATATGATCAAGGAAGTTAACCTTCTCGCTTTTCAAGTTTGGGTCCAAGTCTCGTAGGCTGCCAATGGCATAGCCTCTTTGTGTGTCTCTTCTTCCATTACCTACGTCGGAGAATCCTGTTCCAACTAGTCTGTTTATATCCCTAATGTAATATATATACCAGTCAATCAATTCATTGGTTATAACAACAAATAGAGCAGCAAATATAAGTCTTGTCGACAAGTAATCACAAATAGTACAATTTAATTTTGGAATTTCAAAGTTAAAATCATAACATGGAAAATAAATTAGGATAAAAATTAGGATGAAAAGAACAAGTATAGAAAAAATTAAAGCGAGAAAATCTCGGGGTGTATGCAAAGTACCCCCAACAAAGTAGAGATGCCTAAATAACTAATACTATGGCCTGCATTTGCCAATTATATTTTACTTGAATTACATCGTATGACCACTTGCTAAAGTTTTGATTTTAACGTGCTTTGCTAGTTTAGTTATAAACTTATTTCTTGTTCATGCATATTAAAGTTGTGTTTTTTAGATGAAAAATACAATCGAATAATCTTTTGAGATTTGACCAATGAAGAGTCTCACCAAATTGGATAATTCAAAGAACATGATGCATGGTTATATTTTGAGTTTAAGGTACAATCGGATAGTGGATTGTCATTACATATGGATATTTACTCGAAAGGAATAGTGTTTAGAAACATTTAGTCTCTATATACACGGATGCTTAATTGAGTACATGGTACTTTTCAATGTCCTTGAACATATCCGATTAAAGGATCTCAAAGGACATATACGTGAATGCAAAATAAAGTGTAATTAAAGGATCAAGAATCAAAGTATGGAAAAATTTGACATGGCAAGGAGAAAGAGGCAGTAATAAGAGGAATTAGGATTATAGGAAGGAAAATTCAACAAGGAAAGTATGGAAGAGAAGGGATGACATGCATGTACCAACCATGAACCTAATGTTAAGTCAAGATGAAAAGTAGAATGCAAAGCTTTTGTAAGGAAGCTCTGAACCAGGAGTTTGTAGATTGGTTAGAGAGAAGTCTTGTTTACATTTCGATGAACCAAGAGACTTTCATGCATTAGCCTCTACATGAATAGCACACTTTGTTCGAAAGCTTAAATTGTGAGCATTAAGTAAATTCATGTTCATACTAACGTTTACCACTATTGAAGAAATAGAGGCGGCTCTCAACAAGCTTGAGGAATTGAATCAATATTTCATTGAAGCAAAGAAATGGGACATATATGAAGCATGTGAAACAAGAAGAGTATGGCCCCATGGGTGGATGAGTGAAAATTTCATAAATATGGCTGAAGTTTGGGGTAAAGTTATTTGTCTAGGTGTAACCATAAAGTCGGCAGACTCTTTTGAATCCATAAAGGCACTAATTGACACCGATATATTCAACAACATTGAAGACCAATTTGTCCTATAGCTTGAAGATTCAGGATACAAAATATTAGTTGAAGAGATTGGCTCATTGATAGAGAATGGGAAAGAGAAAAGGGAGAAAAGAGGGAATTTAGAGGGGAGAGAAGAATTAGAGAGGAAACGAGGAAGGTTTAGAAGAGAAGAGAGAAGGAAACTAGCATCTCAATGGTTAATTTGTATTCATTGCATATTTGATGTCCCCTAGAAGATTCTAACATTCCTAATTTATAACAAAAGAGTAAAGTCAAGTAAGATAAAAAACCCGAAACTCTTTCCCGAAGTAACAAAAACAAAACTCCTTCCCTAAGTAACAAAAGTAAAACTCCTTCCCCAAGAAACTCATCTAATCCACATAAATTTCATAATTATTATTTTAAAACTATTTCCTAAAATAAACTTTGGTAAATTCATCATTTCTCCCCGACGTGGAAAAACTCGCCCTGGAGAGTTTTCATGATGATACTCATCAAGCACATCAGGAGCTATGCGGCAAAGATCATCTTCACTAACCCATGAGTTGTCCGATTGAGGACGACCTTTCCAAGCAAGCTAAAAAGTGCTCAAAACCTCCATCAGTAGTACTAAGAATTTTGTCTTTGCTGAAACTTCAACATCATCAATTGTAGATGGCGGAACAGGAGGTAACTTTGGCAATGAAACCGAAGAAGTCGCAGACCCACCTGTGACACTTGCAGAAAATGTGGGAGACTCAACAAGTACCTCGGTAAAGTGTCAAATCCTCAAATTAAAGATATGACTAATAGATAAATCAGGAGGCAAATCGATCAAATAAACATTGGAGCCAAGACGTTTCAAAATGCGATAAGGCCCGGAAGTTCGAGTAAAAATCTTCTTAAAAGAGTATTTTGGAAATCTTTGATGACGAATTCAGACCATCATATAATCACCCTTATTAAACTCTAGGTTACTATGATGCACCTCATTTGTAAGTTTATGATATTCATTATTTCGTGCAACTTTCTGTTGAACATTGGCATGCAATTCATGAATGTGCTTAACAAATGTTTTAGCAAATTCAACAGGATGAGAATCAATAGGCAATGGCACCAAATCAATTAGAAGTCTAGGACTAACACAATGCACAACTTCAAAAGGACTTTTGTCGGTGGACTTGTTCACATCATTGTTATAAGCAAATTCAGCAAGTAGACAAAATCAAATCCCAAGTACTCGGTTTTTGCTCGACAAGACACCTAAGAAGGTTACTTAGACTCCTATTGACTACCTCGGTTTGCCCATCAATTTGAGGGTGGAAAGCGGCAGAAAATTGCAAATCGGTGCCCAACAGTTTCCACAATGTCCTCCAAATATGATTCACAAATTTAACATCCCTATCGAACACAATAGAAGAGGGAAAACCATGAAATCTAACAATTTCCTTGAGGAATATCCTTGCAACATGAGATGCATCAGCAGTACAAGGGATGAAATGTGTCATTTTAGAGAATCTATCCACCACAATAAGAATGCAATCATGACCTATAGCGATTTGGGGAATACCTAGGATAAAGTCCATGTTAACTTTTGCAAGCTGACAAGTTCTACACTCGAGACACAACTCGAGCCACATTTTTTTGCAAAGAGGGCCAAAAGAATTGGTCGGCAATAAGACTCGTTGTCTTATCCCGACCCAAATAAGCAGCAAGGCCTCCATCGTGCAATTCCCATATTAGAAAATCACGAAGTGAAGTGCAAGGGATGCACAATTTAAACCCATAAAACAAGTAACCATCCACAATCACATAGTCAACAAAGTTACGGCGGTTACCATGAAACACCTCATCATAAGTCATAGCAAAGTCAAGGCATAAGGTATAGTGATCTTTTAGTTTTTTCAAATCCTGTAACAAATGTGGTCCATCTATGCAATAGAAGTCCTACTCTATTTGGAGCATCAGCAATTACATTTTCAACACCGGATCGATGTTTGAGCACAAAGGAGTAATGTTGAAGGAATTTGACACATTTAGCATGTTTTTCTTTAAGCTTCTTTTGGTCATTAATGAATTTTAAAGCATCGTGATCACTCAAAAGAATCACTCGATGTTTTAGCATGTTAGGAAGGAGATAGTATCTCCAATGTTCCAAACAACTCACTAAGGCATAAAACTCTTTCTCATAGGTGGTGTACCTATCTCTCCTATCATCGTTGAGTTTCTCACTAAAGTACGCTATAGGGTATTCTTCTTGACTCAAAACTCCTCCTATCCCAACCCCGAGGCATCATAAGCAACTGCAAATACTTTAGAAAAATTAGGATGACACAAAATAGGGGCCTCACTCATTTTCTTTTTATTGAGGTTAAAAGCTTCCTTTGCAGATTTAGTCCATTTAAACTTGCCTTTTTCACACAGATCAGTAATAGGATCTATAATGGAACTAAAATCTTTGACAAAGCACCTATAGAAAGTAGCTAACCCATGGAAACTATGCACCTCAAAAATGGTTTTAGGTTTAGGTCACTCTATTATAGCTACAACCTTTTCGGAATCTACGTAAATCCCCTTATCGGAAACAACAAACCCAAGGAAGACAACTTGAGATTGCGAAAAGAACACTTAGCCAAATTTATATATAGCTTTTCAGGTCGAAGAACAAGGACTAACTTCAAGTTTTTGAGGTGTTCTTCCTTGGAAGTTCTCGTATATTAGAATATCATCAAAGTACACCACCAAAAATTTCCCAATGAAAGGACCAAAAGTGTGAGTCATGGCTCTCATGAAAGTACTAGGAGCATTGGTTAACCCAAACGGCATTACTAACCACTCAAACAATCCATCGGGAGTCTTGAAGGTCATTTTCCATTCATCTCCAGTGTCTAAGTAAACCTCAACTCGTTGGTATCCTGTCCTAAGATCAATCTTTGAAAATGACTCGAGATCTTGACATTTGATCCTACATGTCGTGAAGTCTAGGTATCGGAAACCTATATATCACAATAATTTTGTTGATGGCTCTACTATCAATACACATTCTCCAAGAACCATATCTTTTAGGAGTTAAGAGCTCATGAACGAAGACAGGGACTAAGACTGTGTTGAATAAAACCCTTCCGCAAGAGCTTATCAACTTGTTTATTTAATTCCTCACATTCTCTATGATTCATCCTATAATAAGGTCAGTTGGGTGAAGACGATCCTGGGATAAGGTCTATGGCATGCTAAATATCCTTCATAGGAGGCAACTTAGCAGGAAGCTCTTTAGGGGACACATCGTCATCAAGAACTCGTAGTTAGGTCGGGTGACATCACACATGTAGTATCGCAAGAAAACACAGAGTTGAGCCTTGACCACTAATGCAAGCAACTTAGATTGTCGCCTTCTGTTTCACATTCATTTCCGGACAAAATATACAACTTCTTAGTTTCCCTTTTAGCGTGGGAGAGGTTAGAGTAAGTCCCTTTGGTCTTATTATGCTCGAAGGTCGGGCAGAGTTAACCTAATCCTCTTTCCGAGTGTAAATGAATGCATAAGTGTTGTCCTTTCAAAAATTAATGGAATTTTTATCATAAACCCAGGGACGACCCAACAAAACATAAGCAACATCCATAGACAAAACATTACAACAAACCTTTTCAAAATATGCACCTAATTGGAGAGGGACTTCACACTTTTCAAAAATGGTCAAAGACGCCCAAGCAACTTTAAGAGGAGTAGAATATGGTACAAGCTTAAGGTTGAGAAGTCTAACGAGCAATCTTGGAAATAACATTCATGGAACTACCGTTGTCAATGACTAAACGAAGAATCTTGTCACCACAAAGCATTATTGTTTCAAAGATAGCGATGACGTTTCCAAGAATCACAATTAGCAGTAGAAAGAAAACACCTTATGACAAGTAAGATGACTCTTTCTCTCATCTTCTTCATGTTCACTCTCAGTAGCGGTATCGATTACTACAGGGTAGACAGTCTCATCTACGAGTTCATTTTCTTCAACGTTGTGTGATCCTATGGCAAGGGCGCGATTGGGATAACGAGCAGCTGGATGACCACTCTCATTACATTTATGGCATACCGTGGACGAAAATAAGGAAGAAAGGTGAACCGAAGATGAATTGAGTGAGCTATCCTTGGCGTAACCAACAGATCGACTAGGTTGGACATTGCTCTTAGAAAATTGGTTAGACTGTGGTCTTTGAGAGTAAGAAGTATGTTGAGAGGTCACTGTCTTAGGAGACTTGGGCTCCTCGACGTAGGAAGTCCACCAACGAGAGTAAGGAGGCTTTTTGTACTTTTCTATCTCTAAAGCCTTTTGGTATGCCTCCATCAAAGATTCAGGTTGGTGCAAGCTCACGTCTCCCCTAAGGTCATCTCGAAGTCCATTAATGAACCTAGTCACAATTACCCATTATTCTTCTCTTACACCTGAGTTTCATTTTTTCAAATTCAGCATAATAGTCGGACACACTAACGAGACATGACTGTTTCAGATTCAACCAATCATTCAAGCATCTACCTTTTGTGGAATAAAGGAAAATATTTTTCTTTCAATTTTTACTTCATTTCATCCTACAAATTTATAGGTGGTTCACCTAGGTGGTCTATCTCTCTTTAGACACTTTGCCAATATTTCTTACCCGACCCAACAAGTTACATTTTAGCAAAATGAACTCTATGAATGTCGAGTCATGTCATAAAATTCAAAGTAGTTCTCTAAGCGATCTAACCAATCTACAAATGCATTGGGACCATGTCTACCATCCAAATCAGGAACATCAACCTTAATCTTTCTAGTCACATCAAAAGGATGATCATGACTTTGGTTTCTTGGATTTCCCTGGTCTTTTCTAGGCGAAGGGTACCTATAATGTCGTCCTCAGTACATTTCTATAGAGCGATAAGGTATCGGTTCATCGGAAGCATCTTGGTATTAGTCATCATCTCCAACATTGCGAGGACTAGGATTTGTGACTCGTAGGTTGAGGCCCACTTGAGATACGGATCCCATCAGTGCCTTTTAAGAATAGAGTTCATGGTCTCTAGGTTACATGTAGAGTTAACACCGACAACTCTATTTCCGGAAAGGGGACATAACTAGAACTAGCCACATTATGCACACATTGAGACAAGTGAGATTGTAGTTTTTATTCTAGTTTAGTGACATTTCCATGAATATCACCTAATGAGTTCTAGAAACCTATGACGGTACTTTGGAGACTTTGGACTTGACTTTTTACATAGTGGTGTTGTGGTGGTTTTCTCTAGTCTCTAACTCAATTGACTCATACTATTCAGCCCATTTAGTTTCCAGTTTTGCAAGAGCAACATTCAAGCATTTAGAGAGTTACTGGACCTCAACAAAATCACTTTTAGTTGACTCATTGCATTCTTTCATCCTTTTGTCAAATTCTTCAAGTCTTTTATCAATTCCATCTACTCTTTATTCTAGTGTCATTGATCTAGTGATGGGCATGCAAATAATTTTTTTGGACACCAATAATTCAACACAAAATACACAGGTAACTCAAACTATAAATTACTCCTAATGCATGTGTAGTAAACAGAGCAACAAAGACAAACATGTAATTACCCTAATTGTCCTGATTTTTTTTTTGAAAACAGAAAATAATTTGAGTTCCAAGCAAATCATCGACAACATACTAATTACCAAAAGTCCTAAAATCCAAGCAAAAATTTAAACAATACCAAAGTAAATTCAACCTTTTTTATTTGCATGGTCACAGTAAGCCTTTGACTTAGGATCAACATGTAGCAGGAACTAACAACATAACCTCTTTGATTTGCATAGTCACGAGTAAGCGAGTAGCACAGAAAAAGTCAGCAGCAGCAACCCTTCGACGAGCAGTGGTGGTCGGCAACCATGGTTGGTTGTGTGCTAGGATGGGTGGTTGTGGTTTGTAGTTATGGGTTCTAGGGTTTGAAGTTTTGAGACAACAATTTTTTTTTTTGGTTGTTTCAAACTTTCCGGAAGCAGCGAGAATTATGATGGTTTGAGAGTTGGGAACTTGCTCTACCAATTTGATAGAGAAGGGGAAGGGAGAAATGGAGAAGAAGAGGGAATTTAGAGGGCGAGAGAAGAATTAGAGAGGAAAAAAGGAAGGTTTAGAAGAGAAGATAGAAGGAAGCTAGCATCTTAGTGCTTAATTTGTATTCATTGTATATTTGATGTCCTTTACAAGACTCTAACATTCCTAATTTATAGCAAAAGAGTACTTAGTGAAATAAGACAAAATACTAAAACTCCTTCCCCAAGCAACACATCTAAACCAAATAAATTTCATAATTATTATATTTAAAATTTTTTCTAAAATAAACTTTTATAAATCCATCACTCATCAGTTCAAATAATTCTAAAAATCAAGCATCAATGGAAGAATCAAACTCCAACGTTGGTGTACCTGGCTTGGAGTATATTGATGACAAGGTGAATCAGAAGATGAGGTGGAAGACATAGCCCAAAGGGAGGCTAACAAGGTGGTAGAGAAAGAAGTTGAAGGAGCATCTGAAGAGTCTTTAGAGGTTGGAATTAATGTTGAGCGCAACCAGCCAAACTACAACCCGAAATACAACATTAATTACAAAACAAGAACCAAGACAGATGGATAGGAAGCTGATATATGGTGTCCTAATGGCACCAGTTAAGAAATTATTAAATTATAATATTTTTCTTCATTTGATTACATAATAATTACTTACTTTTTCTCTCTTTGCCCTCCCCTTCACTTTCTCTCCTCCGACCCCTTCAAGTAGGAACATTCATGGTGACCAACACCAGTTCAGTCATTACCAAGTTACTTCACTAGCTATGATGGACCCATGTTGCGGCTTTTCCAAGTGACAATTTATTTTTCAACGTTGGAATAAATAGGAAAATCCTCAAAAAAATGGGAGAAATAAGGGGCCATATCAACTCTACTGGGGTAGACCCGGCAATCGCGTCATTTGGTTCGGGTTCGATTCGAGTTAAGTTCGGTTCGGGTCAATCTCGTTCGGGTTCGGTTTGAATTCGGTTCGGGTCAACTTCGATTCGGGTAAACTTCCGGTCGATCTCGTTCGGGTTCGGTTCGGTTCGATTTCGGTTCGGGTCAATTTCGGTTCGGTTCAACTTCGGGGCAATCTCGTTCGGGTCGGGTTCGGGTTTATTTTGGGTTAATTTCGGATTAGGTCGTAATCGGGTCACTTTTTAGGTCAAAATTGATTCAAAATTGTACCCACCAAAAAAATTGTACCACTATAGGCACAAAAGTCCATCCCGAGAGACCCATCAAAAAATATGTGGGTTGGGTCACTTTTATTTGGGTTAAATCGGTTCGGGTCCGATTCGATTCGGGTCATTTGGGGTTCGGTTCGTAATCGGGGTCAATCATATTTCGAGTCAGTTTGGTTTCGGTTTGGGTCATTTCGGTTCGAGTTGGAATCGGGTTCATTAGATTCGGGTCGGTTCGGTTCGAGTCGGTTCATTTCGGTTTCGGTCAAAATCGATTCAACTGCTTTCGGATGTCGGTTCGATTTGGGTTTCGGGTTGTTCGGGTTGACCTGTTCGGTTCGGATCGGTTTGCCACGTCTAGCTAGGAAAGTTCAAATTCCAGATTTCATATCAAAATTTTCCTGTCGACCAAAAATTGAAAATTGTTTCTTTTCGAAATCTGAAAAACTTTCAGATCTGAAACTTTGTGGACTTCAAATGATGGTGGGTGAGCATGAAGATGGGAGACATATAGGAGAGAGAAATGAGGGAGAAATAAATGGGTATCAAGGTATCGGCGAGGGAGAGAAATTAAGGGTACAATAGACGAGCAGCAATGAAGGAGACAAGATTTGAAGAAGAAGAAAAAGAAGACTGACAATGACTTGGCCCAAACCTATGTATTACAGGAGTGAGAGAAGGGGGTAACATTTGGGTATTAATTAGGAAATTGTAAAAATTATATCTTAGTAATATTTATTGACTACGATTAATGATTTTATATTGAAATGTGTATTAATTATGTTTGCTTAAACGTTACCCTTAAGGCAACAATTATCTTTTGTCAAATGGATACTTTGAGGAGATGTTTAAAATATATCAAAAATATCCATTGGAAGTTGTGAGCAAGAAAGGTAGCAACCAAGGAATACTGTGCACAAGTCTAAAGTCAGTGGGTTGCTAACCATTACCAATAATCGCTTAATCAATGAGGATGCTATACCTCAACTGTTGGAAAATCAGGAAGATAGTGAGTCACTAACACACCCCCTAGGTTTTGACTGCCCTATCAAATCTATCAACTCACTAGTCGGTTGAGAAAAGTAAAGAGAGCAATAGGGATAACAAAAAAGTAAGAAAGAAAGCTGAAAGGAAAGAGGAGGAAGTGAAGAAGCAGGTGGTTACTAGGAACCAGAAATCACTTCACAAGACAAACAAAGTTCTAGGGGAAAACAGTCTACCAGCAATACATCAGATAGCTGCCAAAAAATAGCCAAGGAAGTAATTAGCTTCGAGGACTACTGGGACTAGGCATGACTCTAAATGTTACCACAGTAGAAGAAAGAATTGGCAGAAGCTTTAAAAAGAACAAGAAGACAGAAAAGACAATGAAAGGTGCTAGTACAACTCAAGTATACAAACAAAATGAAGACAATGGTTTGCAATGTCAGAGGATAGATAATAAGAAAAGCTCAATCAAATTATCTAATCATGGAAGAAAAGGTGGATTTCTTAGGATTGGTGGAAACAAAACAAGTTAAAATCAATCAATGGGATATATGGAGGTATTGGGGACAACATGTGGGGTGGATTCAAGTTGAAGTTGAAGGAAGATCAGGTAGTTTGATTGCATCATGGCACAAAGACTCATTCCGAAATTTCAATGCATGCAAATACGGATCTGCATTATAGGTGAGTTTTCGCATGAATGATTCCCATGTGCAGTAGTTGTTATCAATTCACCAAATGACCAAATGATAGATTGGAAGTTTGGAATCAACTGAGGGCTCTAAAAAGCAATATCACTGTGCCTTTAATCCTAGCAGCAGACCTTAATGAAGCTATACCCCCATCTAAAAGGAGAGGTTCAGTGATTTTGAATTCTAGTACAAGAGAATTAGGGGAATTGATTCAAGATTTGGAACTTATTGATCTAGATATCAACCAGAAGTACACATATATGAGGTGTAATACAAGTAGAATTGACAGGACTTTAATAGAGAAATATCTATTGGAGAAATTTCAGAATATCAATGCTAGGTGCAAAGAGAGACAGTTACCTGACCATTACCCCTAATCCTGTCTACTTCTGAAATCTGTGGTGGACCAGTGCCTTTTAGATCCTTGGATTGTTGGCTAGAAGACCAAAATTTCATTAAGGTGTTTAAATCAGAGTGGGTACAAATGACTGAGCTATCTAGAGAGCAGAAGTTCAAAGCAATAAAAGGTACTCTAAAACGATGGAACAAGGAAATTTTTGGTCATGTTGACCACAAAATAAACTCTTCCAAAGAGGAGATCAAAAAGGTTGACCAAAGAGCTTAAGAAGGAAAACTAGGGTCAAGCGATTGGCAGAGAACGGAACCACTGCAAACTCAACTCTAGTTGTGGATGGCTAGAAAACAGAGATACTGGAAACAATTTTCAGTATGCAAAAATCTTGAAGTCAGGAGATAGAAATACAAAATATTTCCATATGCTTGCATGTATGAGAAGGAAGAAGAAATTAAAAGAGATAATAACAGTTGGAGAAGAGAGATTTTCAGATTCAAGAGACATTCAGTGAGCAATCATTCAGCACTTTAAAAGACAATACAAGAGGTAGGACCCTTCAAATAGTTGCAGTCCATCCTTTGATATTTTTGCCTTAGGCTTGCAGAAACTGCCATCAAATCTAAGCCTAAGCTTGAAATGCTAGTCAGTCAATAGGAAATCATGGAAGCCATTTCGAACTGTGATCTAGCAAAAGCACCAGGGTATGATAGGTTCAACATAAAGTGGATAAAACATGCGTGGCCAGTTACTGGGAGGAAGTAATCAGGTTCATTTTGCAATTTTTTGATTCAAGGGTACTACTTATTGCCTTGAGCACAACTTATTAATTCTTAAGAAAAAGGATCCGACTGAAATAAATGATTAAAGGCTAATAAGCATGGTGAGGAGCATTTATAAGATCATTGCAAAGATTCTAAGTAGAAGACTATCAGTCCTTATGGGAGAGACCTAGTAAGCTTTTGTATGAGGAAGGAACAAGAGAGCAGACACCCTATTGAAATTAGACTTCCAAAAGGCATATGACTCAATAGATACGGAGAGTCTAGATTTAACACTCAAAGAAATGAACTTCGGAGACAAATGGATGAAGTGGATCAAAGCTTGCTTAACTACAGCAACTATATCAATCTTGTTCAATAAATCTCCAAGTAAACCATTCAGAATGGGGAGAGGGTTGAGACAAGGTGATCCCCTATCACATTTTCTCTTTGTGTTGATGGGTGAGGTGCTAAATAAGATGCTGACGAAAGAAGCTGAATTGGGGTTATATAAGGGGCTTCTCAAAGGGATAGGAAGAATTGAGATTAGTCACTTGCAGTTTGCTTATGACACTCTTATATTTCAATGAAGCAAATGAGGAATACCTACATAACATCAAAAAAAAAAAAAAAACTTTGCTGAGTTTTGAGGCATTTTCAGGTTTGTAAGTCAATTATAGGAAGTCAGCTCTTTTAGTTTTGGGAATGGAGGAAGCTTGGGGTCACCATATGGTAGAGGAATTAGGATGTGCCTTAGTCAAGCTACCAATCACATACCTTGGAATTCCTCTTGGAGCAAATCTGAGAAAGGCTTCTTCCTGCAATGTATTATGGACAACATTCAGAAAAAAACTTATCTCATGGAAAGCTAGCTGCATGTCTAGAGCAGGTAGATTGGTTCTCATAAAGGTTGTGTTAAGTAGTCTACCAGTGTTCTACTTATCTTTTTAAGAATGCCTAAGAAAGGTGGCAACAATAATTATATCAATTCAGAGAAGATTTTTGTGGAATGGATGCAAACAAGGGAAATGCTATGCTCTTGTGAAATGGAAACAAATTCAAAGACTTAAAGATAACAGGGGACTTGGAGCAGGGACCTGCTTATGAAAAACTCAGCACTATTGTTTGAGTGATGGTGGAGATATGCATATAAAGAAGGAACACTATGGAGGAATGTGATACAAGCTATCCATACAGAGGATGGAGCAATGCTAACAGCAAGAACTTTGACAGAAATTTCAGGCCCTTGGAAAGAGATCAAAACAGTAGCTAGTGAAGAAAACCCAACTCAAAGTGCATTTTTCAAAAATTTACAAATTAAAGTGGGACTGACAACTGGCTAGTGAACAGAACACTGAAACAATCCTATCACAGACTATTTCAAATGTCAACACAACAAAAAGAATTCATATCAAATATGAGATGGTTTGAGGGGAATTCTTGGAAATGGACTTTAACCTAGAAGAGACAGCCAAATAAGGAAGAATAGATGGAGATAGCAATGTTAGAGAGTGACCTACTGAACTACTACCTTCAGAGAAACGAGAGGGGCAGAGACCTCTGACTAGATTGAGAGGAATTCTTAGTCAAAAAGCTAACTTCAGAAGCACAAGAGCTAACACTCCAAGGTGCAGTGACTGATAACCTGGTATGCTCAGTTTGGATGAACCTAGCACCTCCAAAAGTGGATTAGATGGTGTGGCTGGCAGTACATGGTAAGTTGAATACAAGAGATATGCTATTCAGGAAAGAGATACTTACTAAGCAAGAGAACAATTACAGTTTTTGCATGAATCGACATGACGACATTAACCACCTATTAGTGACGTATCAGTTATCTAGACTGTTTTGTTCTTTATTGCTTCTAAACTGGGAAACCCTATCCCATTGCAAGACGACCTCAGGCAGTTATATGAAGCTTGGACAAACAAGAGGTTTCCAAACAAGGTGAGGAAAAAATTGGTTAGCTAGCTTCTTTGCTGTAACTTGGAGCCTTTGGATGCATGGAAATGGAGTGGTTTTTGAGAACCAAGACTGTAATGCTGCTAGCCTCAGCTACACTATCAGGTGGAGAGTTTCCCTTCGGTCTAAAACCGGGAAAGAATCCATCAATCATGCTCCAGACTTGCTGCCTATAGAAATTTCCAATCAGTTCCCGTATTTTTTCCATAGTGCTAGAAAGGGAGAGTTAGTTGGAATGTGTTGCAGAGCATAACTGTGGTGTATTGTAGATTTAGGGTGGTAGGTTGTTTAGCTTATTTTGGTGAAATCATGTCTTTTGCTCTTGGCTAGCTTTTTGACTCTATTAATAAAAAAAATATTGTGAATTGCCTTGACATGCTTAAATTATTAATTTAATTACATAATTATCGTGCTATAGTATCTCGTGATAATTCATATTAATGCAAGATTATTTTTTGAAAATTTCGTATTCCAACATAAATTACTTGTGGAAGCAAGAAAAACAAAAAAGTATTCAACAAGGGAAAGGTCAAAAATACATTTATTGCAGTGGTGTATATTATGACAAATTTGTTATTTTTTAAATGATAAGTGGGCCTAGTTCAGTGGACCCCTATTTTAGGAGAATTTGGTGAACCTACACAGGTAAAAGAAGGATATCAAAGCTCAGTAAAAAAACCCAGGACTCCTACCATAACAACAATTCCATCCACACAAAGGCTGAAAATTGCTTCCACCCAGGTTTGAACATGGGAGAGGTAAGTGGAATGAGTGAGGTAGGCCCTTCGGTTGGACAAACTTGTCATTAAGTAGATGTTATCAACATCAAGACTTGAAACAGAGCATAGTTGCTTTGACAAATGAAGAAAGAAAAAGTATGAACATATTTTAAACGAGAAATAGAGCCTTACCTCCCAATGCAGGAAGAAGCCAAGAGTGTGGAGATTGTAGATATCGAGACATAGGTAGATATCAAGACCCTAATATAGCCTCGGTCATAGTTTAGGTCGACTCGGACTCGCCTCGAAGCTCGCCGAGCCTTTGAAGTCTCAATTTTCTTTTTAATTTGCTTAAAAAGTTTTTCAATTTAAGGCTATAATTAAAGTGAAATTTTATATTTTTATATTAGATTCAAAAATAACGGTTTACATAAAATTTGGTGATTTTAATGATAATTTTATACTCTCGACATAAATATTTTTAGATAGAAAAATGAATTACTTAGCCCTCAACCAAGGCAAACCGAGCAGAGTTGAATCGAGCCTTGCTAAGCTCAAGTGCGGTTTGGTACGTCTTCAAGTCGGTTTGGGCTTGGTTTGAGCTTGGTTTAAGTTGAGCTGAGCAGAGCTTTGACCAAGCCGAGTCCGAGCAATCAGCGAGCTGGCTCGACTACGTTATAAACCTACTTGTGCATAATCTTTGTGAACATAAAACGAAGATTATGGAACTCAAATGGAAAAAAATGAGATAACAAAGAGTAATGATTTTACCCTTTAAATTGTATACATCGTACACGTTGCAACTACTATTTTACACATTGTACTCATTAAGCTTATGAGATAAGATAGTGAGAGAACTTTGCTTGTAAGTTAAAAGGTCAATCGAGAGATTGTCCTTTCTAGGAGAGGTCTTAAAAGAAATTACTTCAATGACTTGAAGGGTATAGTGTTAAGGTACAGAAATGGATGCTTACTGTAATCTCGATGGAGACTAAAACAAGGTGTTTAGATCCTAATGGGAGCCTTAAATAGATGGAGACGTAGCCTTAGGAGGGGGTGAATTTCTTAAAAACATACAATGCTGGTCTATTACATTCATCAGTTGTTCATAATCTTTGAGCAATTTTTTTATAAGCTATTGTTCAGAGTCCATTTTAAATTACTTTATTCAACCCCTCTAAAGTGATTTTATCTAACCCAAATAACCATGAGCCCGTTTGGTACAACTTTTGTTGTAGTTTTTTCACTAGCTCCTAATGTGACTTCATAAAAAGCAATTAAAGATAAGATCAAAGAGAATGAACCGCTATAGTGACAATCCAATCAACCTTTCTTCATAATGATATTTGGTAAAAAAAAAATTTTAAAAGTTGATTTTTTAGAAAGTCAACTTCCTAAAATTTAGAAAGCCCATGAAAAGCAACTTCTTACCTACCACTTTTACCGAAAGCTGAATACCAATTAATAATTTTTTCTTAATTCTCAATTTGTCCTTCTTTTACCCTAATTCCATGTAAAATTATTATAAAAATTTTTAATTACACTTTCTTCACCCAATTACCCCTAATTGCAACACAACCACCTATTCTTTTTAAGTTCATTAATGGATGTTTATAAATAACAAAAAGTGTCATGATTCCAGAGAAAAATTAACTTATTATTTTGCTTTATTTTTTAATGGATGTTCCTTCAAAAACATTCTCCAATTTATGAATGCTAGTATTGCTTTACTTTGGTTTTTAATTGGTAATGACTAATTGACTCATTAATTTATTATTTTAGAGTTTTGGGTTTACTAGTTTATTTAATTAGTTTGTTTAATTATAAACTATAAAATTATCTTCTTTTTTCAAATTAAATATATGATATAACAGTTCAATAAAGGAATACCGAAAACATAATTTGATTTGAAGAGATTTCATGATTATTTATTAGTTTATATTGTGTATAATGACTTATTCTCTTATACTTTATTATTGTTTGTTCATTTATTTAGATGAGTAATAAAAAGGATCAGGGAGATGCTGAAAAGATGAAAGCATCTTGGCCAAGAAATGTCGTGGATATTTTTTGTCATTTATGTATCAAGCAAATTGAATTAGGAAATCGTCCAAACACTTATATTAATAAAGAAGGTCGCGACAAGATAATTCCTTAATTCAATGTCATATGTGAAGGTTTGCTCTTGGAGAGTCTAAGTCACCCTAGAGGTTGGGTGAATAGGACGATGACAAAATTTAGATAAACTTAAACACTTTTTGCACGGATCTTAGATAAAGCGGATTCCGAGTCTAGATAGAACTCGGAAAGACAAACACACGAAGTACGTGGAAACTCTCCCGGGCAGAAAACCACGGACAATGCTAATCCAATCACCACGTCAAATCCACTAATTGAATCCTCAATTACAAAGGATCGACTCTAACCGAATTGCTCCCTTAAACAATTCCTTATAAGATTTTCCTAGACTCATAAGTTCCCTTATCTCGATCTAGTACTTCTTGACTAAGTTAACATTTACAGATCAAGGGAAACTCAGCTGAGTTAACCTTTACAACTCAGTCAAGGGACTTATAAAGAAGGTAAGAAACGAATGTAATTGATTACAAGACTTTCTTTATAACTCCAAAAATATGAAATACAGATTAGGAGTTGTAAGTAGAAGATTGAATAACAATGCATTAAGCAAGTGTTATGCAATATGTTCAGCAATAATTCCAAGCAATCTCCTAGTCTTGTGGAGTGGCTTCTATTTATAGGCATCCAAGTAGAATGACCGTTGAGTCTTGTTTCTAGACCGAAATCTACACTAGCCATTGTAACGGTTATTCGAGTCACTTAGAAAAGATCCGTTGAGATGTGAACATTATGCAACGACTCTTGGCTCCAAAAGATAGCCCAATCAACTGGTGGTGACTTAAAACTAAGGTGGAAACAACCGTTAGGCCTAGAGTTGGAATTTTCCAGTTTTGGAAACAAACAACCCCGACACGAGTGTTTGAGCCTTGTTCGAAGTGGCTAAAACTTGTGTGTTGGTGTTTAACGGCTAGAAGTCGGTTGCTTTTGTAATTCAAAAGATAGATTAACTTTTATGAATAACCTACAAAAACAAACCACATTGGCTCTCAAAGTATAAAATACTTTGGTCTAAAATTAGGCACGAGATAATAATTAAATTAGAGTAATTAAATGCTTAATTATCTTTGGCCTAAAAGAATGGAATTTTCTGAGTCTAATATCCATTAGGTTCATATTCAATCTTGAGTCAATCCTTAAATGATCAAGTTAGTGAGAATAACATATCAAGGTGCATGAACTTGATCAGGTCAAATAATTCTCTAAGAAATAAATAGACTTAGAATAAAGAATTAACAATGTAAATCATTTTAACTTGAAATACAAAGTCGAGTGCTCGGAATAAATGTGTTAGAGAAATGTTTTGAACATGTGATGGTTCTGAGTGATGTTTGAGTGAGTAAAAATGCAAGTAAGAGATATGCAATAAATTACTTTCGAGTCGATCGTAACAGAATAAAAACTTAGATACTAGCTTCTATAGAGCTTAGAATGACTTGAAATAAAAACCTAAGAGAGATAGAAAGTTATACCTAAGTCTTCAATCTCCCCTTTTTATGAAAGGCATTCCATACTTAAGATAGAAACTTGCTAGTTCATAAATGAGTTTTCTTTAGGAATGATCCGATGAGGCAATGGTTTTGAACATAGTTCGTTGTGTTTACGGCTTACGCCCAAAAGTGATTGGGTAGATCGTTGCTAAACATCATAGTTCTTGCTATTTCCTCCAGGTTCGGTTCTTCCTTTCAACAACTCTATTTTATTTTAAATTGCAATGTTCAGTATAGGCAATGACAATAGGCCCGGGCCGGATGGATATGGAAGCTCTTCTTGGGGAAAAAAGGTTGTGAAATATCCCCAAGTTGTCACAAAGCTTGCTAAATTCATCTTTGAATTCACCTCCATGGTTGCTTCTAGACCTGGCAAAACCGACTCGAATCGAACGGGTCAACCCGAAAACCCGAAACCCAAACCGAACCGACATCCGAAATAGTTGAACCAATTTTGACCCGAAAATCAAAATGAATAGACCCGAACTAAACCGAACCGACCCGAAATCTAATGAACCCGATTCTGACTCGAACCGAAATGACCCGAATCGAAACCGAACCGACTTGAACGGAATCAGACCCGAATTGATTTAACCCGAATAAAAGTGACCCAACCCACATTTTGTTTTGTTGGGTCTCTCGGGATGGACTTTTGTGCCTATAGTGGTACAATTTTTTTGTGGGTACAATTTTGAATCGATTTTGACCCAAAAAGTGACCCGATTACGACCCGAAGTTGACCCAATCCAAAATTAACCCGAATCGAACCCGAACCATACCCGAAGAGATCAATCCGAAGTTGAACCGAACTGAAGTTGACTCGAACCGGAATCGAACAAATCCGAACGAGATCGACCGAAGTTGACCCGAACCCGAAACCGAACCGGACCCGAACAAGATCGACCCGAAGTTAACCCGAACCGAACTAACCTAACCGAATGACCCAATTGCCAGGTATAGTTGATTCTAACTCTCACAATAGGAGTGTTCTGTTCAACTTGAACTCGTCTTACTAGCTTAGCAAACTCTTTAAAGGCATCATTTTTATTCCTTAAAAAGTATACCCAATTAAGTAAATCTAGAATAGTCATCGACTATAATAAATACATACTCACTACCTTTGATTTTTTAACCGGCATTGGACCATAAAAATCAATATGGAAAAGATCAAGAGCTTTCTAAGTAGAAACTAATTTGATAGCCTTGAATGAAGCTCGACTTGTTCACCTTTCACACATGCATCACAAACATGGTCTTTGATGTATTTGCAGTTTGGAAGACCTCTTACTAATTCATGTTTTGATAGTTTGTCTATGGTGTTCATGCCGACGTGTCCCAATCTTTTATGCCATAACCATGATTCATTGTCCGGGACTTTAAGACAAGTTAGACTTTGAGCAGGAATGTTAGTTAGAGGAATAATGTAGGTATTTTCAAATTTGGCTCCAAGAATACTACCTTTTCGTGTGGGCATTTTTCACAACACAATTAGTGGAACAAAATAGTACTTCATTACCTTTATTACAAAGTTAGGAGATGCTTAATAGAATGTATTTTAGTCCATCCACCAAATGTACTTTTTCAATGGCATTGGTTGTATCATTTCCAACTTTGTCGTAACCAACAATCGACCTTGACGGTCATCACCAAGCACGACTTTACCGGACTTTTTATGATGAAATTCATAAAAAAAAAAATAGATGGATCACTAGACATGTGTCTTGAGCATCCATTATCCAGGTTCCAACAATCAGATTTTGCCTTCAAGCATACTTACACTTAGAAAAATCAAACCTTTCTGCTTCCTTTGACCAAATGGCTCTAATCGACCAGGTCGGATACCATATTTGGGGGTTTTGTCCCTTTGGATACCGAAACCTAGATTATTTTGGGGCCGGAACGTCTCCGAGGAGGTGAGGAATCAAAGTAGCTCTTTCTTTTTCTAAAGTTGGAGTGACTTTGAGTCTTTGGTGCATCCCTTTTTCAAAGAAATTTTTGTAAGTTATTTTCCAACTCTCGAGTCAAATCCAATACCTTGTTTTCTACAAGAGATGCTTTGCGATCCCAAAATCATGTTGAGATTATCTTGTCCTTTTGTAAGTTTCAAAAGTGTCTCATGTGTTTTTTCATATTTCTTTTGAAAATTTTGTTTTTAAAGTATGAGATCTTGAGAAACTAGCTTTTGGTCTCTATCCTTAGATTGAAGACTTTCACATGAGGTTTTCAAAGTCAGATTTTCATTATGTAAAACCTTCAAAAAAACACTTTCTAGGATTTGATCTTTGCATGATAATAGTCTTCAATTCTCATAAGACATTTGGCTAGATGTTCTTTGAAAAAAGTATGAATGAATTATATAACACCTACATTTTTTCTCAAATATTTTTCTTATGAAACTTGAAAGAAAAAAAATAATAGTTAATTTTTTTAAGGTACGTAGGTAATTTAGGGTGTTATGCCACATGTTTAAAATATGTAAAGCTCATACTCTAATTGATAAGTAGGAGATCAAATGCTATATATATATATATATTAAAATGAAAAGAAACTAAAATAAAATATTGTTCAAATGACATCTAGCAATATTTCTAAATAGTCAATATTTAAGTAATGAAGTGTAGAAAAAGAAAAGAAAAGTTATCTTCCGGGTGATCGTCCCAAACTCTTTATTAGCCCCATATCCATTCAGTTGCTACTTGAAAACAATAAAAAACAATCAAGAATCAGAATAAAATTATCAATACTAAACACTCAACTATGTAAAATAATCTTTAAAAATAATTTTCTTGATGAAAACAATGTTAAAGAAAATATTTCATTAAAACTTTCATAGGCCTTGTCGATAGTGCTTGCTTCTTGAAGGTTCGATGAGCGATGAACGATGTGCATGCTTTGAGTAAGGTGATCACCCGGTGATCACCCGGTCAATATCATTGTGCAATGGTTTCAATAAGGCCAAAAACACTTTGATACACTAGTACACATAAATATTTTTTCGTAATGGAAAGATTGGAAGAAGAGGTTGACATGCTTAATACCTTTCTAGGACTTGTAATAACCTTCTAAGAAGTAGAGAACTAAAGTAAGATAAGAATAGAGTGAATATTAGAAATGGGGTGCCTCTTCCAACTAGTGGGTATCAAAAGTCTCCATTTAAAGTATAACATTAAACCTTAAGGTTTATGATAGCCAAACAAAAGAACCTTAACCTTTGAGTAACATTCATGAACCTAGCCAAAATCTTTGTAAATATATCATTTGACACTTCGAATTTCCCATGCCAATTACCATTAAACACACCATTAATACTAGCTAATAGTAGCAACAATAATAATAATAATAATAATAATAATAATAATAATAATAATAATAATAATAATAACAATAATATCAATATATCAATAAAATTTTTTATTTTGTTTTAATTTTTCTCGGTTGTTACGGACTTCCCCTTGGATAAAGTTTAGTCCGCGAAACTTACTCGTCAATGTTGTCATGAGTGAAAAGGTATGGATATTTTGCCCGAATGTAAAACTCGTTCTCCCATGTTGCTTCCCGCCTAGAATGATTAGCCCACAACACCTTGACCAGTGGTATAACTTTGTTCCCGAGCTGCTTTTCTTGTTTGTCCAAGATTTAAATAGGTTTCTCCTCATAGGTTAGATTATCCACTAGCCGAACATTGTCTTGTCGGATCACATGACTAGAGTCGGAAACATAACCTCTCAATTGCGATACATGAAATACATTATAGACTTTTGAGAGTTCAGGTGGCAATGCAAGACGATAAGCGACAGTGGTCGATTCGTTCAATAATCTCATATGGTCCTACAAAGCAAGGACTTAGCTTTCCTATTTCGCCAAATCGCATGACACCTCTTAATAGACACACTTTCAAAAACACCTTGTCCCCAACCTTGAATTCTAAGGGTCTAAGCCTCTTTTGTGCATAACTTCGTTGTCTACCTTGTGCGACCCTCATATAACCTTGTATCACTTTAATCTTTTCCACCGCATTCTAAATTAATTCAGCTCCCACTACTAAGGTCTCATCAATATCACTCCAACAAAGAAGTGATCTACATTTCCGCCCATACGAGACCCTCGAATGGAGCCATCTTAATACTTTCATGGTAACTTCTATTGTAAGAGAACTCAACCAATGATAAATTTTCCTCCCAAGTCCCTTGGAAATCAAGTACACATGCACGCAACATATCTTCTAAAGCTTGATTGGTTCTTTCGATCTGTCCATCAGCCTCAAGGTGATATGCGGTGCTAATATTTAGCTTTGTTCTTAAAGCTCTTTGGAGAGCAGTCCATACTCATGACAAAAATTGAGAATCATGATCAAAGACAACGTCACTAGGAACTCCATGCAATCCGACTATCTTCTTGATGTATATTCTTGCCAACTTCTCCACCTTCTAAGTCTCCTTAATAGCCAAAAAGTGATCGGATTTGGTCAAACGATCCACAATGACCCATATCGAATTATATCCATTTTGAGTTCGAGGTAATCCCATGATAAAATCCATAGATATAGAATCCCATTTCCACACTCGGAACCTCTAACAATCTCATTTCCTCAACGGGGTTTACGATGATCAAACTTGACTTGTTGGCATGTTAAGCATCTAGACACAAATTTTGCTACCTCCTTCTTTATGTTGCTCCACCAAAAACTTTGACATAAATCCTTATACATCTTACTCCCCTCTGGATGGACTGAATATGGGGTTTGATGTGCTTCGATCAGGTTCTTTTCCTTCAAATCTTTATGGTTAGGTACACACAATCGTCCTTGAAACCTTAATGAACCATCTTCATGAATCACAAAACCAGGACATTTCCTATTCCTCACATCCTCCTTTAGTTTTAAAATCATGGGGTCCAATTCCTAAACCACAATAATATCGTCTATCAATTTGGAACACACTTCCACCGCCATGAGTTTTCCTGCAGAACCCTTCCACACAAATTCTACCCCAAGTCTTTCAAAATCTCTTTAAATAGCTAAAGGTAACCCAAGCAATAGATTAAGACTATGAGATGACTTTCTGCTCAAAGCATTGGGAACAACATTGGCTTTTTCAGGTTGATATTAAATGTCCAAATCATAATCCTTGATGAGTTCTAGCCAACACCTTTGTCTCATATTCAAATTAGGTCTGGGTAAAGAAATTCTTAAGACTCTTATTGCCGGTGAAAATCTTACATGAAACACCAAGTAAGTAGTGCCTCTATATCTTGAGGAAAAAAACCACAGCTGCTAACTCAAGATCATCGAGTAGGATAGTTAACCTCACAAGGTTTCAATTGTCGGGATGCACAAGCAATGACCTTATCATTTTGCATAAGCACACAACCTAGGCCCTTTTTAGAAGCATCATTAAAAATGACAAATCCTTCATCACTATGAGGAAGGATAGAACTGGGGCATTAGTGAGGCGTTTCTTTAATTTAGCAAAAGCGGATTCACAATCTGAGGTCCATTCAAACTTTGTTGTTTTCCTCATTAAGTTTGTGGGAGGTACTGCTATTCATGAAAAACTTTTCACAAACCTCCAATAATATCCTGCCAATCCCAAGAAACTTCTGAATTCTATAACATTGGTAGGTGTGGACCAATTTACCACAGCTTCAATCTTTTGAGGTTCCACCTTAACTCCATCCTTAGAGATAATATGCCCCAAAAAGGCAACCTCTTTTAACCAAAATTCACATTTCTTGAACTTGCCAAATAACTTATGTTCTTTCAAGTATCTCTAAGACCATCTTCAGGTGTTGTGCATGTTCCTCCTCACTCTTGGAATATACCAAAATATCATTAATGAACACTATCACAAATTGGTCAAGATATGGTTTACGAACTCGTTGCATTAAATCCATAAACTTAGCGGGAGAATTAGTTAATCCAAAAGGCATTACCACAAAATCATAGTGACAATGACGATTTCGAAAGCAGTTTTAGGAATATCCTCAGCCTTAATCCTTAATTGGTGGCAACCCGATCTAAGGTCAATTTTTTAAAAGATTGCAGCACCTTGATAAAAATAAAAAAAAGGCCATCAATCCTAGGAAAAGGGTTCTTATTCTTGATAGTAATCTTATTCAACCCTCGATAATCAATATATAACCTCATATTCCCATCCTTCTTTTTAACAAAAAGTACCACGGCTCCCCATGGTGATACACTAGGCCTAATGAACCCTTTCTCCAAAAGTTCCTCTAATTACACATTTAGTTCTTTTAAATCTGTAGGGGCCATGCGATATGGGGCCTTGGTTATGGGGGTTGCATGAGGAACTAATTCCACCTTAAATTGTACTTCTCTTTCTAGAGGTAAACCAGGTAGATCATCGGGAAATACCTCAGGGAAATCTTTTACATAGGTATCTCTCCAAGAATGTACTTTTGTTGGGAAGTGCTAATTATTTCACAAAGAAATCCTTCACATCCTTTCCTTATCGTCTTTTGTACCTTCATTATAGACACTAGAGGTATTTTCATTTGAGCTCCATCCCATGGACCACTATTCCCCCTCCCCGGAAGGACTCTTAAGGCTAACCTTTCAATCCTTACAATTTATTTTGGCCCCATACTTTGACATTCAATCCATTCTCAAAATTACATCAAAGTCAACTAACTCAAATTCAATTAATTCAGTCTTAAGATTCTCTTTCCCTATGGTTATGGCACAACTTGGATATGACTTTGAGCACAACACATTTTTTCCATCCGGTAAATTCACTTATAAGCCTTCAAAGGTCAATCTAGGACTAAAAACCAGTTTAGCAACTAGCTTATTGGAGATAAATGAATGTGTAGCACCCGAATCAAATAACACAAGGATAGAAACATCATTAATAGTTAGGGTATTTGCAACAACCATACCTGAATTTTTCGCCTCTTTGTGGGTAAGAGCATAAATTTTACCATTGGTGTTGACCTTTGTTATAGTCCCTCTTTGTATGCTACCATAGACTCCTTATTTAGTTCCTTTTTCTTCGCAATTGGGCGGTTGGCAACCATCTATTCAGAACTACCACTCCATAAGCATAATCCAAGTTTCTTGCAGTAATTCTCCAAGTAGGTGATTTTTGAACCCAGAATGGCTACATGGTGGTTCATTATAAACCAGTTATGCCTCACGTTCAACCTTCTTTAGTGGTGGTTTTACATCGTTCCCTAGGTATGACCTCTTATTCCTGTTGTCGGCTTTAGGATCTAGCTTGTGTTCTTGCCTTCTCTACTTCCACTCACTTGATTGTCCATCTTTTTGATAATTTCGATTCACTATGTGATTCACACTTTTCATATGGGCAGCTTTATTGTACAACTCATGATAAGTTTGGGCTGGAAAAATGGCTAGTTGTTTATGTAATTCAAGATCAAGTCTATTCTCGAACCACTCCATTCTTTTCTTATCATTTAATATCAATTCAGGAGCAAACCTTACCAATTCCATGAATTTTGCAGCATACTCAACTACACTCATTCTTCCTTGCCTTAAACTCACAAAATCTCTTTCTTTTTCCTTCCTTAGAAAGTCAGGATAAAACTTACCCCTTAAATCCTCTTTTAGTTTTTCCCGGTTATAGCCTTCCTCCCGTAACTTGCCTTTCTTGGTATCCCACCATAAATCGGCTTGACCAGTCAAATAGTAGCTTGCAATCCCCACTTACTAATCATCGGGACACTTAACTGCTAAGAAAAGTTTATCAAAAGCCTTAATCCAATACTCCAATACTAGTGGATCAGCTTTACCATCATATTTTGTGGGATTGTGGGAGTTTATTCTTTGAAATACTTTAGAAGATGAATCTTATTCTTTTTCTTGACTCTTATTATCAAGGAACTTATCCATTACCAACGACATGGTCTTTCAGTCTAATTTAGCAATTTCATCATCACAAACTTTTGGGTTTCCTTTGGTAGCATTGGGAGTATCCAAGATAAAAAGCTCATCAATAGACATCCTGAAAACGATTAATAATATTTATTTCATTAATATAATCGAAGCATTATAACTTGTAAATACGATGTTTATGATGCAATAATATTGAAAGGAAAAACATAAAATAAAATAAGACCACCCTTTGTGTCCATTACACTTATTAAAATATCAAGAGATGACACTAGTTGTCAATACTTAAAACATAACTCTCTAATCTATGATGTAGATGGAAGTGTCAATTCACTCGAATCGGAATCAATGCAATTCTTCATTTGTGGAAGGCTGGATGGGTGGTAACTTGGACTAGAACTTCTGCTGCGATGGTGGCTACTAGGTCTCAGCCGATGAGGGTCTTCAAGGTGGCGCTTTCTTGTGTTTGAACGGGCATTGAAAACTTGGGCTTGGGGTGGGATACTTAATGGAGGTGTCCCAAATATCCTCGCTCAAGAACATAACCTCATGTCATGTTGAATAATTATTTCAGCTATAGCTACAAAGGGCATTTGCCCTCAAAAAGAGGCATAATGCCTCATTGAGTTTGTGAGAAGGTCAGAATACTCCAATTTGATCCACTTCCGCTTTGGGTGATTAGGAAGAGAGTTGATTAAGTAAGCATCTTGGTTCAAAGAGTCCCCCAAAGGGTCTATGCTGTAGTGACCTATAGGGTTGAATCCCTCCAAAGATCCAAAATGAACTCTAATGTATGAACCATCTAAGAAAAATAAGAAAACAAATAAAAACATCAAGCAATTAGAATCTCAAACAAAAAAATTAAGAAATAATATATATATATATATATATATATATATATATATATATATATATATATATATATATATATATATATATATATATATATATGTATATATATATTACATTACATAGATTTAAACAAAATAAATCCTCCCTTAAACCCCTCGGCATTTTCAATTTATTTATTTATTTATATATATCTTTTTGGCAAACGTAGGCTCGATACCAGTTGTAATACTCTACATTTTTCTCATATGTTTTTATTCAAGGCAGGTAGGTAATTTAGGCTGTTATACCACATGTTTAAAACATGTCAAGCCCATACTCTAATTGATAAGTAGGAGATAAATAAAGAAATATATATATATATATATTAAAATGAAAAGAAACTAAAATAAAATATTTTTCAAATGACATCTAGCATTATTTCTAGATAGTCAATATTTAAGCAATGAAGTGTATGAAAAAGAAAAGAAAAGTGATCTTTAGGTGGTCGTCCCAAACTCTTTATTAGTCCCATATTATTTAGTTGCTACCTGAAAATAATAAAAACAATAAAAAATGAGAATAAAATTCTCAGTATAAATACTCAACTATGTAAAATAATCTTTAAAAATAATTTTCATGATGAAAACAATGTTAAAGAAAATATTCCATTAAAACTTTGATAGGCGTTGTCGATAGTGCTTGCTTCTTGAAGGTTCGATGAGCGATGAACGATGTGTATGCTTTGAATAACGTGATCACCCGGTAAATAAAATTGTGCAATGGTTTCAATGAGGCCAAAACGCTTTGATACACTAGGAAACATAAATATTTTTTTTTGTAATAGAAAGATAGACTGGAAGAAGAGGTTGACATGCTTAATACCTTTTAGGACTTGTCATAACCTTCTAAGAAATAGAGAACTAAAGAAAGATAAGAATAGAGTGAGAATTAGAACTGGGGTGCCTTTTCCAACTAGTTTAGGGGTATTTATAGGAGATTTTGAGTTGAAAATTTTAATGATATAGTCAATCAAAAGTCTCCATTTAAAGTATAACATTAAACCTTAAGGTTTATGATGGCTATTAATCCTAAACTAAAGAACCTTAACCTTTGAGTAACCTTCATGAACCTAGCCACAATCTTTGTAAATATATCATGTGACACTTAGAATTTCTCATGCCAATTACCATTAAACATATCCTAATACTAGCTAATAATAACAATAATAATGATGATGATGATGATAATAGTAGTAGTAGTAGTAGTAGTAGTAGTAGTAATAATAATAATAATAATAATAATAATAATAATAATAATAATAATAATAATAATAATAATAATAATAACAACAACAATATCAATATAATAATAAAAAAATTTATTTTTTAAAAATTTTTCCGGTTGTTACAGAGTTCTTCTTCTAAGTCTGATTCTGAGTCGGACAATGGAAGATTGTCTTTAGCCATCAAACATAGGTCAACATTTCCTCGAGTCACTTTCACTTTAGGTTGCTACCATAGCCTTTTTTCATTTTTAGAAGTGCTTCTTTTCTCTTTCTTTTTCCTCGGATTTGGGCAGTCCTTTATCATATGATATGCGGATCCACAATGAAAATAATTACCAAATTTAGATTCATTTCTAGAGAAATTTTCCTTACCTTTCTAATACTTGTCTTGTTTTTGAAAGGTGATTCACTGTTGAATCTCTTTTTGAGTTTGTTGTTACATAACATCTTTCGAATCCAGTGGCAATGAGAGCTATTACATCTTCATCGTCCGCGGATGAGTTAGACAGAGAACCTTCCTCGTCAATACTTTTCAAGGCAACGCCTTTGTTCTGATTTGGCTCATCTAACTCGTCTTGAAGATGGATCTCACGAGTAAGGAGCTTGCCAATCAGATCATCCAGTTTCAATTTACTCGGATCTTGGGCTTCGCAATTGTGGTGACTTTTGGTTCCCATTTCTGTTTTGGAAGACGTTTGAGGATCTTCCGACTACCTCTTTATCTAATTAATGCTTGCTAAGTGATTTCATATTGTTAAGGATCTATGAGAATCTGATATACATGTCTTTAATTCCTTTTTCGACAACATCTTAAATAGTTCATATTTATGAAAATATTAACCGATTTTTTATTGTCCGACTCGATTAGTGCCTTCGTAGGTTATCGCTAGTGTGTCCCATATTTGCTTGGTTGTCTCACATGCAGAGATTGGATTGAATTCATTTGAGTCCAGGCTACGTAGCATTATGTTAAGTGCTCGAAAGTTCTTTGAGTACTTGAGTTTCTTAAGCGGTAGTAAATTCTTCTTTAGGCTTAACCTTTCTAACACCTTCAACATCTTTCATGGGAATCTAGTTTCCTCCTTGAAAAATTTCCCATATTTTATAATCATGGTCTTGTAGAAAGACCTCCATAAGTCTTTTCCAATAGGAAAAGTTTGACCCATTGAAAAAGGGCGGTTTATTGTAAGCCCTAGATTCTAACATGATTGTTGATTCACAAGAAGGTTAATTCTTTTTGGAGTCCGAAACTAGGCTCGATACCAATTGTAAGTTCCCATAAGGTCGAGATATACCCTAGAATAGGGTATTTAAAAATATAAAGGTGTTTGACTTTGTTGAGTGGTCGGATATAAAATAAACAAACAAACAAAAATTGTACGAGTGGACAAGGCAAGTTTGTTTGTTCATGATCTTGGCCCAAAACCAAATATATGGGTTAGTGACCGCCTAAGGCTTCCTACTTTAGGATTATCTTCTACTTCTCTTATTGACCTAGCTGTCGGATGAGCCCTTAACTTAACTCACTAACCGACCTTTTGAGTACACTTAATCTAGAGGCCCGCCACCGACGCTTCACTCTAGTGTTATAACTCACAAAACAGTCTTCCCCAAGACTCTTTGCTACAACTCACAATGGATCTACCCTAAAATACTTTGCGACAAGATAGAATGAATGCCAAATTGAGATTAGAAGAGATGATTAACATAAGATATGATGTGTGCTCTCTCACCCATTGCTTCTGGTCTTATATTGGTCTTTTATAACTTTTTTTTCATTTCTAAGGCCGTTGTCATTTGGAAGAAGTTACCGTTGTAATTTGATTTTCTTGTCCGACTGGGTAACTAAATCTCCACAGGATCTGACTTGTTATCCAAAATGTTGATTCTTGTCAATTTCTGCTTCTTTCTAAAATGATAGTGCATCAAAGATGCTAAACTAACCTTGACACCCTTCATTCAATACTTGATACCCGTGATTGTCACTTCTACTTCTTGCAATCTTTAAATGCATGATCCGATTGTTTTCTTTCCAAAAATAGACTCAATATAATATGTGGAAAGACTAAGGCTTTATGCAATAAAATCACGCTAAAATATTCTTACAATATTTCCAAGATTTTCGAGATTCTAATCTGCTGAGATCTTTCCTTAATACATTGATTTAGATTTTGTTTAAATAAGGAAACACAATCTTAAAATAAAATCGGATAACCATGATCAAAAGGGAATAAAATCAGAGATATTTTTAGCACATTTCCAACTACTGAACATTTTCCTTGAGATCAAAATTCATTATACCTAATAGAGGTCGGATGAAATAGCTAAATATGCATGTTTGATCGGTCGGATAAATTGTTTAACTAACACTAATGATTTTTACGATGGGCATGGGAAACTTGGCCATGTTGTCAAGGGTTGTGATGTTGTGGATGAAATGACAAGGAAGTAACCTTTACAGGGAGTGGTTGCATGAGTCTATATTGAAATTGAGGCGAAGGAATGCAAAGGTTGCAATTTAAGAAGAAATTATAAGAAACTCATCTTAGCGTTTCGAAATAATAAGTTGAAGGAAATAGTTCATACAAAGCTGATTTTTTTATGAGAAGGTCCTTACCAGCTCCAAATTTATTGATACTCCACCGGTGTGCTAGGGTTCATCTAATATGTTGATTGATGAGGAGGTTCCTAGAAATGCGGGATCCGAATCAAAACCCGATAGGAGAATAATAAGGTAAAGGTAATAGAAAAATAAAACTTGTGCCCCATAATTAGGAATATATTTTACTAGAATTGCCTAGAAACAAAACTTGATCATTTATGAAATTTATTGCCTAGTAGACCAAGCGGAGCAAAGCTCGAGATGGAGGATAAGGTGGTCGATGCGGGGAGCTTAGTGCTATTGTGGGATAAGAAATTGAACCTAAAAGTGGTATCTTACGCTTCTAATCATGTTGATAACCCAAGGATAGTAGTGTTAGGAGAATTTCAAGAATAATAATATGGAATAAGCAATTTGATAACCCATGGATAAGCTGTTACGGTATCCCTTGATAGCAAAAGTTAAGTTGGGACAATTAGCGGGAAAAAGGCCAGGTCATATTATTCAACATGCGGCAGGTCGTGTTGTTCCTATGATTGTTCAATTTGCTTCCAGCAGTCAAAATGGTTAAGTCGTGTCATCCGACACGGTCCCTATTGATATGTTTTGAGCGGTTTTGCTATGCGGATTGGGATATCTAAGATTGACAGGTAATTTCTTCCAACGAAATCAACTATCATTTTATCAATTCACTGGGTTAAGAGTCCTATATTAAAGTCATTAAAGGAGAGAGAAAACACATGAACATTAAATCTTATGAGTGACTGTAGCACTCCAATGAATAAACCTTGAATAACTTTGAAAAGGTATATTTATTTTTTCAACACTTTATCCTTGAAATTATTTATGCTTACGAGCAAATAAGTCTCAAGTGATTGCGTTCGTGACTTATTGATTTACCCAAGTAACACATTCTAATCATACTTTCCTTAACAATCTTAAGACTTTTTTCATGAGTGATGACAATAATTCGTGAGATGATTTCAAAATTTTAGAAGTGGAACAAGTTTGAAGGTGTGGGTTTTCAAAGATGGTTGAAGAAGATGCACTTCCTTCTCACCACTCTTTAAGTTGTATATGTCTTGAACATTCCCTACTTGGTAAAAAGTGATGATGAGGTATTAGAGCAATGGCACTGAAGGTTGAAGTCGGAGAATGATAACTACATATGTCGTGTACACATTGTGAATGACATGTCAGATGCATGTTCAACATTTATCAGATGTCAACTCCATTGAGGAACATTGGGAGGCATTGGAGACTAAGTACAAAACCAAGGATGCATCTAACAAAAACTTTCTTGTAAGTCAGTTTAATAATTATAGGATATGAAAGTTCAATGACTACCTAGAATCATCCTAGATGTAAAAATTACAAAATTACAAATTAATCAAATGTAAAAATGTGCAAAAATATAAATGGGATAAAACACAAGGATTAGCGATGTTTCACACTCTTATGGGCTATTTGGTTCACTAGTACTTGGAATGGAATGAAATGAACTTGAAATTTGAGAAGAATGGAATGACACTTGATTCATGAAATCAAGTGTTTGGTTCATATCAGGAATGAAATCAGAACTCAATTTCTAGTGTTTGGTTTAGTTATGGAATGAAATCAAAACTGTTTTTTTAATACATTTTCCTAAACTAAAATTATGTTTTTCTTATAAATATGAAGAATCAACTTTATACCTTTATTTTTTAAATACATTGTATCTATTATCTTTAATTAATCCTTTATTTTTTAATCAAATTTACATACCAAAATTATATACCATTGTAACAAAAAACTATGACAACGAAATTTAAATAACAACAAATGAACTTCATAAGCATTATTTGAGAATAGTTTCATAACATGTTCTAATTAAAATTAGCAAATAAGATTCATGTTAACCTTCATCCATGTGTAAAAGTGACATATCATAAAATAAAAATAAACATAAGCATATTTTATTAATAATTGGGATTTAATGAAAAATGGAAGAAAATGGAATTTCATGAATATTTTTTTTTTGGAAAAAAGAAAATTTGATTCCTTAGAGGAATGAGATTTAATACATGTAAAAAATGGGAGGAATCAAAATCTTTAGATTTGATTGGGATTTGATACCCCTAAAAATCAAATCTCATTCCTTAAAAGTTCAACCAAACACAAGTTATGGAAACTTGATACCTAAAAATATCAAATTTCATTCCCAAACCTCCAACCAAACACCCTCAAAATGTATATAATCACTGCTTAAAGTCTCCTTTTTTAGGATTTGGATAGATCTTCTTATTATTTAGTTACAAAAAGCTCCTTTCTTGGGATTTGAATAGCTCATCTTATATAATATAGTAAAGTGAATTGTATCTATAAATATTCTAGTTCATATATAGTGCTCTTAATGATTCAATCTTGGAAATCATATGTATACTATTTGATTGATTTTTATTTATATTGACATGATTGTAAAGATATGTCATTCTAAATTGAGTAATATTATTTTCATATGATATTCATCTAGCATTGACTTTAATGAGAAAAATGACAAAGGTATATCAAATTATATATTATGATTGGCATGATCTATATCATAATGTAATTTGAAAGAAATCATTGATTGGATATTGCTAAAAGTACCTTCACTTTAATTAGTTTGGGGTGAATTTTTTTTTTTTTTTTTTTTTTGATGGAAAAGGGAAGGGGGAGGTTAGGAAAAGTAAGTATTTTATGTTTAAAGCCCATAATTTTTAATATTAGTACATTGAGGATTCTATTAGCTGAATATTTGACAAAGTAAATTGACTAGTATACTATATATGGGCCAAAAGTTTTATTTATTTTATGAATTAATTTTGAATATTGAAGTAACAGAGATAAAATCTCAGTAGAATATTCCTTGTGATATTTATTGATATGGATTATTTTTAAGCAAAAGTTATAGTGATTGTCGGTGTATTATAACCACGACAATCACCGTAATTGTATTTGATCTTAACTATACATGTGTTGACTTTAGATCTTAACCCTTCATTTATTTTGTATTAAAAAATTAAAATTTATTATTATTTTTAATTAAATATATTTACAAATATGAAGAAAATATTTTCTTAAGATTTTGTTTGTTTGCCCCAAATTTACCAACAAGGGAAAAAAAAGCTTCACGCTCTCCCCCAAACATCAATGGCAGAAAATTATCAATCGCCATTAATGTCGGTGACTATCACAATCTTGACAGTCGAGATCCCTCCTCCAGCGAGATAACTCCGTCAACTCCATTCACCGCGGTGGCGAGATAGCTCGGTGGCTTGCCAGGTTGTGACTCGGAGGAGGAGAGAGATGAGGATTGGAACCGTGGCTGAACAGAAGCGCCGGAGCTCGTAGGAGTCGGCTAGCCCAAACAATCGGCGGGTGAAGGAGCCGTTTAGCCCAGATTATTGGTGTCACTAGTGGTTTCTTTCAACGGCGGCCGGTGGCATGTACAACGAGTGTCGTCGTCTAGGGTTTGGACCATTTTTTTGTTTTGAATTAATTGTCTAAGTGTATAGATAATATAAAACTGCCACTTATATCAGAAAAATGTAATGGTTTGGTGGTTGATGGACTTTGAGATGAGTGGGCAAAGTTCAGAGGTTTGAATCTTCATATCATACTTTGACATTTTTCACACATGAAGGCCGAAGATTTTAATTCTTTTTTGGCAATAATATCTCCAACTTTTATGGCAGCGAGTTAATGTAAATATATTATCTTTTCCAAAGAAAAATCAAAATATATTATCTATTTTAAACAAAACAGTTGCAATATACAAAACTTTAAATTTATTATCTATCTTTTAGATTACGCAAATTCGATATACATAGCATTAAAATCGAAAATATATTAGAAAAGAGCAATGGCTTGGTGATTAAGTGATGAAAATTTACATCAGATGTATGGGGTTTGAAATTTATGTGCTCAAGCAACCTTATATTAAAGAGCCAGTAGACCGAGTGACGAGACGGCAATGGTTGGATCTAACTTGGGTCCTCCAAATAAAGATATTCGGGGTGTTGGGACAGGAGGGGAAGTATAGTCAACCCAAAAGGAACCCTAGGAGGGAATGCAAATGCAATACAATTTTGGATATTCATTTATTAATTATGTTTTATTTTAAAATTATGTTTTATAAATAAATATTGCTTTTGTTAATTTTATAGTAACAATTTACTTTATTTGATAGCAATTTTATTTTATTTTTTTACTAAGGTGATTATTTATGGCAATGATATTTCAATTAATTCCCATATATTATCTTTTCTAAACAACATCTCGATTAATTTATCTTAAATTTATTTTATCATATAATATGTCAAAAATTATGATATAATATCCCAAGTAATATCCTTTAACTTTGTTTTTAAACCCTGGTGTTTCAATTATATAAATTTATTGAGTGTAGAACCTATAGTCCATGAATTTTTTATCAACTTTAATTTTCAAATCTTACAATATGGATTTTTCAATGAAAAGTTGCATTGATCTTTGTGAAAGAAAGATTGATGAGTTAAGTTCGAAAACTTTTATTTGAAATATTATTCTTTTATATTTTAAAATTAATTAAAAATGTTAGCATGATTATGAATTTTAAAATTTGGCTATTCGAGTTTAAATGAAATTAAGTATTGTATTAAACTTTATTATTTTTAATATTGTTTTTATTCTTGTTGAACTGAATCCACTTCTTTTTTTATTTATAGATGTAACATAATTTTTATGTTTTTTCCTTATAGATTAATAAGAAGATTACGATTTATGAAACTTTTTAGTTAAAACTTTGGCTATCCTATCAAAGAAAATACTAAGAGAAAAATATATCTTAATAATAAATATATTAAAAAGTTTCCAATTGTTAGAATGGAGATTCCTCAAGGCTTAGATTATATATGGTTTAGTAAATCCTACTTTACCAATTGCTTGGTGGTTAAGTGATGGAAATTTACATAAGAGGTCTGGGGTTTGAAGTTATGGGCATGCAAATACAACACAATTTTGGATATTCATTTATTAATTCTGTTGTTCACTAATTCTATTTTATTTTAAAATTATGTTTTATAAAGAAATATTGCTTTTGTTAATTTTATATGCTAACAATTTACTTTATTTAACAATAATTTTATTTTTTTCCTAAGGTAATTATTTATGGTAATGATATTTCAATTAGTTCCTATATATTATCTTTTCCAAACAATATCTCAATTAATTAATCTTAAAATTATTTTATCATATAATATCTCCAAAATTATAATATAATATCCCAATTAATATCCTTTAAATTTGTTTTCAAACCCCAGTATCTCACTTATATTTTTTACTTGAAAAATTATCGAAAATAATTGATAAACCGTAATTTTACGGGTTTTTACTTTCTTTTCTTGGCTAATTATGATCCTTCAATAGCCTTCTCAACTAAATTCTTGATTAAATTCGCTTACTTTCTTCATTAATGACTAAAGTTTGTGAATTTCTATCTTTTCAATGATCCCGCCTTTTATGATAAATAATACGCCTTTTGAGGTACTAAGGAAGAGAGCGGGAAGCCATAGAAGGTCGGAGAGTGAAGAAAAAGTCAAGCCAAGTCAAAACAGGCGGCAGCATAGGCTGTGTTGAAGAAAAGAAGGAAAAAGACCTAGCACATGTTGTGCCAACTTTAGCACAGTGCGTGTTGAAGCCCATGAGGTCGGCACGGGTTGTGCCGAGGTCAGCATAGACCGTGCTAGGGAATCGGAATTTATTGAAGATGTTGTGAGGTTGTACGGTCGACAAGCACAGGCAATGCCAAACTTAGCACTACCCGTGCTGTTTTCTTAAAAGGTGTCTGTCGCCATTGTACCTCGATACGGGCCGTGCCAAAGTCGGCACTACCCATGCCAATCGGCAGCTTTTGTTTTTCAACCCTTTTATCTCATAAACAGTTATTATTTACGTATCTAATTTTCATTGATCGTTTTAGGATAGTTTTCTCTCTACTTTTGAGCACTCTATTCAATTGTTAGGAGATCAAAGTTTGGAGTTAATTTTCAATTAATTGCAATTTAATTCAAGTTTAGGTATTATTATTCTTCCTCTCTTCTTTTCCTTTTTCTCTTCTTTTATCTTTCGTTCTTAGTTTTGGTATTTCATTCCTCAATTTTTTGTCATATGCCATGAATATGTGTGGCTAAATTTCCAACTTAGGTTAGGGATTTGCCACTAATATGCTAGTTTAATCACAATTTGTGCTTCGTTTACTATTTTCGCAATTGTTTGGTGAATCTCCATCTTGTTGTCATTTATTGAATTAGTGTGAGGTTCGAGAGAATCTCATCTTCATTGTTGTTGGAAATTGAGAAAACTTTGAGAGGAGAGGCTTAATTATACCTCAAACGTGATGGATGATTACAAATTAGATATGAGAATAATTTAGGTTGTTATTAAGGGAAGAATCGATAATCTTGTAATTCATTGACTTTGATTGTGTGAGAACAACAATTAATTCAATTGAGTTAGCTTAATGACCTTTGAGAGAAGGCTTAGGTAATTCAAATTGCTTCAATTCCCTAATTTATTGCGAGTTGTGAATAGTGTAGAGGCATCTAATTGAGATTTTTGGCATGTTAGTTCGTGAATCCCTACCTAAGGCTTTCTTTATCTTATTTCTTTTCATACTTTAACTGCTTACAATATTAAGAAAATTGAACTATTTCTCTACTTAGCTCAAAAAGGACATCAACCTTAGAATTGTGCGAGACCTATCTCCCTAAGACCGACAACCGTACTCCCTATGCTACAACAAAATGGTACCGTTATTAGGGAGCTAGCGCCACTCCCTAGTCTAAGTAACGTGACACTTTTGATTTCAGCGTTTTCTTTTTCTTAATTTTTCTTCTTCTTTTTGCTTTTATCTTTGCACGAGCTCGCTTACGCGTGGTGTAGTTTCCTATGTGTATGCTTAGGAGGCATCATAGAGGTGAAGAATTAGTGCCTCTTGATTCGGAAATTGAAGCAACCATCGGGAGATTAAGCGGAGCAGCTCACAGGCGAGAAAAGAAGCAAGCAATAGCTGCAAACCCACCTCGTACTCTTCTATACCACGAGTACGAGAGGCTCCGCTATTGTGTTACCCGATCTATCGGAGGAAACCAACTTCGGCTTCAATCCCGATTTGAAAAGCCTCATTGAGCGAGAATTAGTTTAGAGGTTCACTTGCGAAGAACCCCATCAAGACATCAACTCATTCCTTGAGCAATGTGGCATGATTAAGATGACGGGAGTAACCGATGAGTACATCGGACTCAATTCTCCATCACTAACAAGGTAAAGAACTGGCTCAAAAAGTATGCTCTAACTCTTTCCACACTTGGGATGAGTTGAACCTTACCTTCCTCAATTGGTTCTTTCCACTAGGCAAGGCATCAAAGTTGAGGCTTGACATTATTCAGTTCAAGCAACATTGGGGGAAGACTCTGTTTGAAGCATAGGAGCGATTTAGAAGGATACAGCGGGAGTGCCCTCGCCATGGCATTCAACCTTGGATACTCATTCAAATTTTCTATGAAAGGCTCCTTGATTTAGTACGTCGATCCGTTGATAATGATTCAGGGGGTACTTTTATGAAAATGACATAAGAGCAAGTTGATGCTCTATTGGAGATGGCTTCTAATGCCTACAAGCTGGGATATTGGAAGAGATTATTGAGAGCGTGTGAAGTATAATGTAGATGTAGTGGCTCTTTTGGCTAACAAGGTGGAGTCTCTCACATTGCAAATGGAAAAGTTTATGACAAGCCCTTCAGTTGGGACTTTTTCTTCCTCTACCGCTCAAGAGACGAGGTACTCTTTTGAGACATGTAGAGGCCCTCATCCTCATTTGGAGTGTCATCCTAGCCTCTCCATGCCCGAGCAAGCCAATGCCCTCCACAACTTCCCTCCTAAGCCACCACCACATAACAACCCTTACTCTTAAACCTATAACCCCGGTTGGAGAAATCATCCTAATTTATCCTACCAAAACAACAACCCTCATCTCGACCAAAACCTATCTCAACCACTCGGTTTCCATCCACCACCACAAAATCGCCCTCCCGTTCCATACAATCCTCCTCTCTCACCTCCTCCACAAAAATCTAGCCTTAAAACTCTCATGGAAGGTTTCATCCAAGACCAAATAAAGACCAATGAGCAATTGGCCACTTACCAAAAGATGCTAAAGACCCGGATAGCCCAAATTGCTCAACAGGTCGGCTACCTTACCCAATCCCAAGGGAAGTTTTTGGCATAACCCAAACCTAATCCTAAAGGGCACATCAATGCCATAACTTTGAGGAGCAGGAAGGAGCTAAAGAGTCCTAAGGTGAGTGAGAAGGGGAAGAAGAAGGTGAGTGAGGATGTAATTGATGTTGAGAAGAAGGTTGCAATTGAGAGTGATGCTCCTATAAATGAGGTTGCTAAGGAGAGTGTGAAGGAGGCGGTTTTGAATGAGAGTTCAACCATGCCACCACCTAAGCCCTACAAGCATCCCATCCCATTTCCACAACGGCTTGTGGAGGCTAAGGAGGAGAAGAAATTTTTAGGTTCATTGAGATGTTGAAGAAGCTGCATATCAACATTCCCTTTTGGAAGCCAATATACCCTCTTATACCAAGTTTCTTAAGGAGATGCTTTCTAACAAAGGAAAATTGTTAGATCATGCCACCGTATCTCTCACCGAGGAGTGTAGCGCCATCATCTAAAATAATCCACCTCCAAAGCTTTCTAATTCGAGTTTTTTTTTCCATACCATGCTCCGTGGGCGATGTAGCCATTAGTAGGGCATTATGTGATCTTGGTGCGAGTGTTAGCCTCATGCCCTACTCTATATGCTAGTGGATTCATATGGGAGAGTTGAAGCCAACCATCATCTCTCTTCAGTTGGCATATCGATCCGTCAAGTTTCTTATTGGAATTTTAGAGGATGTGCCACTTCGAGTCATGAAATTCTTTATCCCGTGCGATTTTGTGGTACTGGAAATGGTCAAGGATGCTCAGATTCCCATTATTTTGGGAAGACCTTTTCTTTCCACTGTTGGGGCTATGATAGATGTGAAAAATGACAAGCTATCACTACATGTCAGATAAGAGAATGTACAGTTAAATCTCACCAAGTCTATGTCCACCCCCGCTCTCAAAGACACATGTTATAGGGTGGATGTGTTGGAGCCAGCTTTTCATGATGGGTGGCTGAGGGACCCTGTAGAGGCATGCTTGATTGGCGATGGCTCTAAGGGCCAATCTGAGGAGGTGGCGATAAGGCTCGAGGCTCAAGCACCACATCCAAGGAGAGCCCATTCTGGGGCGGTTTCAAGCACTTCCCCTATTTCCGATAGCTAAGGAGTTTTGGTCAAGCTCAGGACCTTAAACAAGTGCTTCTTAGGAGACAACCCAAGTTTTCTAACTTTCTAGCTTAGGTAGTTTTTGATTATTTTCTTTTTGTTTTTGTTTTTGGTTGTTTTTATTTTGAAAAAAAAAAAGAAAAGATGATGGAAATTTTGTTGCCATCCGCCTCGAGCACCCGACTCATTATGCTTACCGACATTTTGAGGTGTCGTACCCTCCCCGCATTAGATGCCACAGAAGCACCCAGGGTCCAAGTGACCCCCACTATGAGTTTCCCTCTTCCTCTCCTTTGCTCCTTTCATTTTATGCATTTCATTGAGGACAATGAAAGTCCTAAGCATGGGGTGGCTTGCCTTACCTTGTTGGATATGGGATGTAATGTTTTTATCAAAGATTTGGGCGAATCATAGTATAATTTGCACATACTCATCGTCATCTTCATCATTGGCATTTAGGATTGCATCTAGGCATTACATTAGCTAGATTTTCATATTTTTGTTTTTACTTAGGTTCTTGCATCCTAGTGCATTGAGGTTAGTTTCTTTTTGGCATTTGCATACACAAGTGGGAGATAGAGGATAAGGGATCATCTTCTAAGCATTGGAGGTAAATCATTCTTTCCTTTTACTTTTAATTTTGCTTGTGGTGTTAGCCTTAGTTCGGAGGAAAAAAAAAAGACAAAAATTTGGCTTTAGTTTGGAAAACCCTCCTGTGATGAACATTTGGAAGTGTGTACTTAGATTGTCATTGCAAGTGTGTAATTTGGGATCTTTAGCTTGGTTTTGATGATGAAAAAGACTTAGTTGCTAGATTGATTGAGGTTGATTATCTTGTTTGTGATTCATCTAGTCTTGAACGATCCTTGTGCATGATTGTGAAACTCTTGTGTTTGGTACATCAAATGAACTCGTTGTTGTGATTGTGGTAGGGATAACCCGTGAGAATCTTTTGTGCCTTAACGACTACCTTTTTGTAATCTCATTTTTCATGTGTGTTACTTTCCCATGCTTACAACTTTAGAACTAGCCATCTTTCTGTTCAAAATCACACTTGACACATGCATGTTGACTAAGAGGATAGAGGCATTAATTTTGATAAACCACATGAGCCAAATAGCCACCCGAATGTTATGTGTCTCTTCTTTCAAACCCCTCAAAGCCTTTCCCCTCCCTCTTACTAACCTTGCCCATTGTACCTTAGGCCTTTTCATTCTTTCCCATCCTTAAGCCTTGGTCTAGTGGAGCATTTCTATTGATTGGAAGTAGCATTGGCAAAAATATGTCCGGCCTGATAGTCCAAATTTGTTCAACCCGAAAAAATCGGGTTCAAACACAAAATTTTTATCTGAATTTTAAATTCGGACAATCGGTCATGTTTGAATTGAAATTCGAGTCCGGTTCGGGTTTGGCATTTCGGATCCTGGTTGTCTGAATTTTGTGACTTATTCGGGTTCAAACAAATTTAGACAATCGGAGGGTTTGGACATTCAGGTTTAGTTATAATTTAGTCCAAAATCTACAAAATTTTAAATAAAATAATCGAACATTCGGGTTCGTACATCGAAAATTCGAGTTTGGGTTCAATCACATACTGAATTTTAGTTCAATTTTCAAAAGTTCATATCACAAATTCGGACATCCGGACATTCGGGGTTCGGACATCGGACATTCGGGTTCGAGTTTGAGTTTGGTCGGCGCGTTCGAATCTACAATTCGGACAGGGTCCGGTATGGTGTTTTTATCCGAATGTACGAAATTGTCCGAACCCGAATTGACTCGAACCCAAATTTTTACCCGAGCTAATTGGAAGCTTATTGGGTGTTGCTTTGTTGGTGGTGATTGGTTTGTTGGCTATTTGAAGGAGTTGTGAGTAGAGATGGATTTTAGTTTTAATTGTTCATGCTTGCCTTACTTAGTTATGCTTGTTAAGTTTTTTTAAAAAAATTAAAAAAAGAACAAAATAAAAAAAAAGAAGAAGAAGAGTTTAGAAATGGAATAAAGTGTTATGAGCATGAATGGAACTTTGTATTAAGAAATCTCCACTCCTTTGTTACTTTAAAGCTTGGTGTTGTGTTGTGTTTTAAATGTTCGGAGGTGTGATGTTGTAGTGGAAAGTATTGTGCTCCCCAGCTCTGGCTTTTTAACTCCACATTTCTAAAATATTTTTCCTCTTTTCCCTTAGCCCAAGCCTCATTACAACCTTCTTCAAAGTCCTCTTGATTGGAAAACTTGCATGGTTTGTCCCTAGTGTTGGAGAATTGAGACATTTGAAAAGTTTATGGTAGTATGCATGTTATGAGAGAGTTTTGAGCGAACCACTGTTACTTTTTCAAAAACATGAGGGAGTGTTCCATATACCCTACAAGTAAGGTCCTACCAATCCCAACTAGTTCGCCAAGCATTTGTATAGAACTTGATTGCATTTGGGTTGGGATACATTGGTTGTGTTGCTACTAAACTTTGCAATCTTGATTTGAGCTACAATTCTTATTTCAATTTGACTCTCAATCTCGCAAAGGAATCTTTTGTATACACTTGTTTCGGTTGTCCAGTGGACCCCTTCACCCGAGGAGGGTGACTTCGGTTTTCTCCCTCCCCTGGTTCTTTAGCACTTCATGATGATCTTGCTTGGGGACAAGCACGGAGTAAGCATAGGGGTGATAAACCGTAATTTTACGGGTTTTTATTTTCTTTTCTTGGCTAATTATGGTCCTTCAATGGCCTTCTCATCTACATTCTTGATTTCAATTTTCTTACTTTCTTCATTAATGACTAAAGTGTGGAAATTTCTATCTTTCAGTGATCTAGCCTTTTATGATTAAGAATATGTCTTTCGAGGTGCTAAGGAAGAAAACGGGAGGCAATAAAAGGTCGGAGAGTGAAGAAAGAAGTCAAGCAAGGTAGCACGAGGTTGTGCTGAAGAAAAGAAGGAAAAAAAGACCTAGTACGAGGCTATGCTCGAAGGCCAGGAGGTTAGCATGGGCCGTGTCAAAGTCAACACGGACCGTGTTAGGGAATTGGAATTATTGAAGATGCCGTGAAGTTGCATGGTCGACAGCATATGCGAGTGCCGAATCTAGCACGGGCGAGTGCCAACTCAAGCACTACCCCTGTTGTTTTCTTAAAAGGTGTTTGTTGCCATTATACCTCAGCACGGGCTATGCCAAAGTTAGCACCGCCCGTGCCAATTGTCGATTTTGTTTGTCGGCCCTTTTATCCCGTAAATAATTATTATTTCGTATCTAATTTTTATTGAACATTTTAGGCTAGTTTTTCTCTCTACTTTTGAGCACTCTATTCAATTGTTAAGAGATAAAAGATTGGAGTTAATTTCAATTAATCGCAATTTAATTCAAATTTACGTATTATTAATCTTTCGTACTTACTTTTGGTATTTCATTCCTCAATTTGCTGTCTTATGCCATGAATATGTGTGGCTAAATTCCCAACTTAGGTTAGGGATTTGCCACTAATATGCTAGTTTAATCGCAATTTGTGCTTCGTTTACTATTTTCGCAATTGTTTGGTGAATTTTCATCTTCATTGTTATTGGGAATTGATTAAATTTCAAAAATGAGAGGCTTAATTCTACCTTTACTTGATGGATGATTACAACTTAGATATGAGAATAATTTAGGTTGTTATTAAGGGAAGAATTGATAATCTTATAACTCATTGACTTTGTTTGTGTGAGAACAACAATTAATTCAATTGAGTTAGCTTAATGAACTTTGAGAGAAGGCTTAGGTAGTTCAAACTACTTTGATTCCCTAATTCATCGCAATTGTGAATAGTGTAGAGGTATTTAATTGAAATTTTTGGCATGTTAGTTGGTGAATCCTGCCTAAGACTTTCTTAATATGATTTCCTTTCATACTTTTAAGTGTTTACAATATCAAAAAACTGAAATGCTTCTCTACTTAGCTCAAAAAGGACATCAACCTCGGACTTGTGCAAGATCTAACTCCTCGAGACCGACAATTGTACTCCCTGTGCTACAACAATAATTACTTGAAAATTTTTTAAAAAGTATATATTGAATTTGATACTATTAAAAACATGATGTCAATCTGTGCATTCAATGTGTAGCGATTATTTTAATCAATCTAGAGTACCAAATGAAAACTTGAAAGATAAATTATGTGAAAATAATGATGAAAAATATGATAATTCAATTTTTACTCCTAATACAAAAGAAATAAATAATATACTTGAAAAAAAATATCCAAACAACCTTCCAATTCACCATTTATGAAACTTTCTAGTCAAGACTTGGGCTATCCTAGCAAAGAAAATGCTAAGACAAAAATAGATCTTAATAATGAATATATTGAAAAGTCTTCAATTGTTAGAATGGAGATTCCTCAAGGCTTAGATTACATATGGTTTAGTAAATCCTACTTTACCAATGGGTTAGTTACAATTAGATATTGTCCTCTTTCATCGAATAATAAAAAAAGACAACCTTACACACAAAAGATACGAGTTGCAGTCAAGTCATAAAATGTATAAGCATTCAAACCATAAAAGAAGACATGTATGTTCAAAGAGTTTGTTACAAAAGACGAGTTTAAAGTCAGTGGTTGATGACTTGTAAATCTATTGGAGTTTGGATCACAAGAAAGCAATAATTTGGAAGATTTAGATACAAACTCGACTCGAATGAACGGAAAGGTTTCACATTAGAGAATGAATATCTAATGATAAGTCATTAATAGTATATTTTGTAATTTATCACTCGGATCAACAATGAATATTCTTAAGTAATAATGTCTTCATTTTATATAGGATGTGAATAGTGTTGATTTAAAAGACATTACTAATAATGAAGTCAATAGAAAAATTGCACCACGTAAGGTACGAATTCGCATTATTTTGAAGTTCGCCCCTGTTTAATTATTTTTATTTTTAATTTTTAATTTTTTTTCTTCATAGTTTATAGTTTTTTATGTCAAATTTATAGATTTTATCAAATAATATGGAAGAGTTTTTTATTGATCATATAATGTGGAAGATTTAGTTAAAAAGGATATCGTATTAATTTTTTTGGTAAAGATCATATTTTTTTTTTGGTTTTGAAAAGAAAATATATTTACTTTAACCGATATATTATTTCCATAAAAGTTGGAGATATTATTGTCAAAAATAAAGTTTTGTATATTGCAACTTTTTTTGTTTAAAATAGATAATATATTTTGATTTTTTTTTTTGGAGAAGATAATATATTTACATTAAATGTTGTCATAAAAGTTGGAGATATATTATTGCTAAAAAAAGAATTAAAATCCCCAGCCTTCGAGATGTGAAAAATTTTAAAGTATAGATATGAAGATTTAAACCTCTAACCTCAGCCCACTCATATCAAAGTCTATCAACCATCGAACCATTACATTTTTCTAATGTAAGTGGCGGTTTTATATTATCTCGTACACTTATATAACTAATCCAAAACAGAAAAAAATGGTCCAAACCCTAAACGACGACACTCGTTGTCCTCGCCACCGTCTCGCTGTTGAAAGAAACCACTAGCGACAACGCTGATAATATGGGCTAACCGGCTCCTTCAGCTGCAAATAATCTGGGCTAGCCGGCTCCGCGAGCTCCAATGCTTCCCTTCGGCCACGGTTCCCATCCTCATCTTTGTCCTCCTCCGAGTCCATCGCTTGACCCAGCCATCGAGCTATCTCGCCACCGCGGTGAATGGAGTCGCCGGAGGAGGGTTCTCGCCGGAGGAGGGTTCTCGCCGGTTAAGATTTTGATAGTCGCCGGCGTTAGTGGCAATTGATAATTTTCTTCCATTGATGTTTGTGGGAGAGAGTCCGAAGCTTCTTTTTTTCCCTTGTGGGTAAATTTAAGCAAAGCAAACAAAACCTTAAGAAAATATTTTCTTTAAATTTGTAAATGTTTATTTAATTGAAAATAATAATAAATTTTAATTTTTTAATACAAAAATAATGAATTGTCAAAATCTAAAGTCAACACATGTACGATTAAGATTATTCTAATTACGGTGGTTGCCATATGGCGACAACCACTATGACTGTATTTTTAAACAAGGATTTTTATTGATTGATATTATATCATTTATTATAGACTTGATTGATTATTTGTAAAGTATTATATGATTTATTGATTGAGGTCTTAATGTATAAAATCTTTAAGATATATAATTAATTCTCTGAGATTATTCCTTAGATTATTTGAAATTTGAGTTTGAATTATAATTTGTGAAGGAATAATTCTCTAGCTAAATCACATGTGATATATAATATAGTCAAGTGCTTTTTGCCATATTTGATGCAGATCTAATTGGAGTAATTGAGAACTATTTCAAGGTTTTGGGATGAGATATCAAGTCTTTGAAAAATGCAAAGATCATATCCATCAGATTGCAACTTCCATATTTAGAAGATATGATTGCAATGGGGAGTTAAGGTGACTTCATACTATAAATACAAACTATTGGGATGAGATATCAAGTCTTTGAAAAATGCAAAGATCATATCCATCAGATTGCAACTTCCATATTTAAAAGACTCATTTGGTAGGTTGAGTGTGAATTCATAAGGGGAACAAAAATTCATTCTTTGAGAATATGAATTGGTTTATGAATCATTGTTTGGTGTGTGGAATTTTAAAGTGGGAATAGGATCAGGAATAAATTAATATTGTTATTAAATAACTATAAATGTATTCCCATTATGAATTCCCACCTCCCCACATGGGAATGAATATTGGTAATAGAGGACTTGTATTCCCATTCCCGTTCTCTAAGTTATTCTCATTCTCATAAACCAACATTGAAAATATATTACCTCATCTCCTATTCTATTCTCCTTCATATATTGCCACATACCAAACATGTCGTAAGGAAATTAAAAAGTACACGAGCATATTAATCAAGTCTAATCTTGCTATTATTATCTAAGTTCCCTACTTGTACTCATTTGAGATATCATCACTTGGAAGGGAGAACTTTATAATAAGTTAGAAAGAATTTTCTTGGGTACCTAAGGGCTGAGTGAGCAATATTTACTGAGTATTCCACTCAAGTACTTAGTTGAATGGTAGATCTAGAAAAGAAAATTTCGAGATCGAGTGAATGAGCTTTGAAAGGACTCTATGTAGAAGTTCATGAAACTTTGTTTTGTATCTTCTGAAGTGAATAATAAGAGGAACTATTCAAATCTTAAGGAAGGAAAACCTTAGTTGGTGATTGATATATGTTTGGAGTGTGGAACATTGTTAACAAACCTTTATGTTTTGTCTCATTTATATTTTCACATATTTTACAATTGATTAATTTGCAATTTTGGTAATCATTCTATTCACCTGCTTTAGGATGATTCTAACTGTCCATTGAACTTTCACATCCTATAATTATTAAATTGACATACAAGAAAGTTCGTGCCGTGCATCCTCGATCATGTACTCCGTCTCCAATGCCTTCCATAGTTTCACGATGGAGTTGGCATATAACAAACATCAAACATGCATCTAACATGTTGTTCAAGATGTGTACACGAATCATTCTCCCACTTCAACCTTTGATGGAATTACTCCAATGTCCTATCCTCGGTTTCTACCGAGTAGGAAGTGTTCATGACATACATAACTTTGAGAGTAGCAATCATTCTTCTTCTGTCATCTTTGAAAACTCACACTTTCAAACTTGTCAAACTTCCTCAAAATTGAAGTCATCTCACGAATTATAGCCAACACTCATGAAATAAGCCTTATGATTGTTTGGAAAGTATGAATATGGTACTAGATACTTCAACAAATCATGAATAGGATCATTTTTGTTAAGACTTGTTCATTATACCACATCTTAGGGATAAGAAGATGAAAGAAAAGGTGTAGTTGTTCAAGGTTTATAAAGTTTCATTCATGGGAGTGTTGCAGTCACTTCCAAGGATAATAATTTTCATATGTTTTCTCTTCCCTTCCCTTCAGCTGCTTTTTTAGACTCTTAACTTGTAAACTAGATAAAATTGGTAGTTAATCTCATTGGGAGCTATTAGGTTTCAATCTTATCCTAATGCAGATAGTAAACCACACAAAACCAGGCCAACAAAGGCACTATCGAATGACATGACCTGGTCTTTTTAAGTGCTGCAAGCCTAAGGAACAAAACTACCGTGGTTCAGCTATGTTATCTACTAGTCATTCTGACTTAAATTTTTCTATAGATAACATAATAGTTATTCCGATTGTTAAACTGCAAGCTCTAGGTTATTTATTCTTAAAATTTTCCAATGTAAACAAGTTTAGCTATGACAATATATATATATATATATATATATATATATATATCCTAGAAGTCAAGCGTGCTAAAAACAGGGTGACAAAACTAGAAATTAACTTATATTACAACAGTAGTCCCATTAGTGTGCTTAGTCAAAGTCAAACGTTCGGTGCTCAAATTAACATATGGAAAACTCATACTCTATGCCAGATACAAAGAATGGGTTGAATGTCGACTAGCTATGTCCAACAGACTGCAACGAAGTTGATACCACAATAATAAATGACATATTTCGTACATATTCTTAATTTTTTACATGTTTTACAGAATTGTATAGATGTCTATGAACTTTAAAACATTTTAACATATTCATTTATTATCTTTTCTTTAAGTACATTCATTTAAATTTAAGGTATTGAATAATTAATTGACTAAATACTCTAGTAAATTTTATCGAACTTAAAGGACAATCAATTTTAAATTGACTACATGAGAGAGTTTAAATTGAGGGTTCGCTGTTTGGAATTGTTGGATATGGCTCGGTCATACTCAACAATTCTCAACCACATTCAACCATTCATTATATAAAAATCCACTTTCATACATGTTCAACCACTCTCAACGAAACCACACTTAACCACTCTTGCCTATTCTTTATAATTATATTAAATCTACACTTTTTAACCTTTTTTACCATAACAAATTCATTGTCAACTAGACTACTCTCATTCGTAGTCAGCCACTTTCATATTAAATTACACTATATTTTATAAACTATCAGAAAAATAAACCCCATATAAAATAATAATCGAAATATTATCTAGCTAACAACCCCACCCCTGATAAGGAGTCGTAGAGACTTATCATGTGGGAGCATATAAGAGAGCAAGAGAACCACGTAAAATTGGGGGTAGCTAGAACGTGGACAAAAGAAGGGGAAGTGGAGAACTATGTACGACCAAATCAAATTCGATCCACGTCCAGCTTGGCATTTGGTATTCCTATACATGATAAGCACTTGGCCTCTTATCCATAAAGCAAAATAATAACAACAATAAATCGACCTACACGTCAGATTATTTTGTCCTTGTTTTTGGGCAAATGATTTCTAATGGTTCTAATAAATTCTTTTTCCTGCTTTGTCAAAAAAATCATATTTTTTCGAAACTTAACTATTTGTGGCTGTCGCTAATACAGTATCTAACTTCGTGTGGTCTATTTCGGAAGGGAATTGCTATATCTTAGTATTTTGTAAATTCATTTATTGCCGCCAGCTATAATGTGAATGAACTTTAAGGTTTGTAAACATACTCTTTTTATTTCAGAATATATGTCACTTTAACTAATTTTTTTATTTCACAATATTTGTCAGTTTATAATTTCAATGACATATTAATTACTAATTTATTAATTCTGTCTTTATTAGTTACCTTGTTTCTCTTATTTTTTTAATTAATTTTCTTCATTTCCAATGAAAATATAGAGGTAACTTAGTGTTTTATCGTAAAATTTATCATAAATTTTGTGTTTCCTTATTATTCCCGCATAATCTTAAAATAACATGTATTTTAAAATAGAGGGAGTATTTTTTATATTTTACAATATTTATTACTTTTAGGCTATGAGAAAATATCGAAAAAATATAAAATTTATATCAAAAATTGTGTTAAGAGACTAAATTATCTTAAGGTTTCATTGGAAATAAAAAAATTAATGAAAATATAAAAAAACATTTAATAAGGACAAAATTGATAAATTAATCATTGTAAAATAAATGACAAATATTTAAACAAATGACAAAACAAATATGTAAAATTGTAAAGTTATATATATTATAAAATAATAAAGTAATTAAAATAATAAATATTTTTTAAAAAATATATCAATCAATTAATTAAAGAAACAAATATGAAAGGAAAGGAGTAAATCAATAAAATAAAAAAACAAATGGTTATCAATTTTAGCACGTGACTTTTTTCCCACCCACCCACTCGCCTGAGGTAGGCCCCTTGATTTTTCCCTCTTGTCAAGTCAAAATGAGAAATGCTCCTAAAAGAAAATATCATATGAAGGGAAAAGTCAAATATAATATGTGAAATTCATTATGTATTTTAATTTTACCGGTCAAATTAAGAATATTAACTCTGTTCTTAATCATTTTCAATGTATTTAAACAAATGTAAATAAACGTAGATTAATATATTTACCATGGAATGAATCATGACTTTAAATTATTTCATAATCACAGTGGCTTATATTATAAAAATATTCTTTACTTTGCTTTTTTTTTTGTTTGCGTCCTTATTTTTCAAATTTTTGGGTCCATGTGCAGTGCACATGGTGCGTCTCGTACATATACATGTGAATGGAATTTATATTTTAGATATTAATCTTTTACTATTAAGAAAAAGTGGCCTTATATGTTACGTTTTTAAGGTTGAATTCATAATTTGTTAGAGTTCTTACGTGACATGATAATCTTATTTTCCTACCTCAATACGGTCCTGGGCCCAGCAATCTCACCTAGGATAAAGTAACTACAATCGTTTGTTTGATCAAAACATAAAATAAAATAAAAATAATATTAATAATTTAGTATATATATATATATACTTCATGTATGAATAACAGGATTGCTACATAGGATGTTATATAATAGATAATTAATGATTGTATAAATAGTAAAATAAATGTAGTTTTTCATATAAAAAAATAATATATAAATTATTAAATTATATAAAAACAAATACTATTCAACTACCAAAAACTCTACAATATCTGTTGCAATAATTATTTATATGTCATAAACAAGTAATTAAACAAATTATTATTAAAAATGAGAGTATAAAATTTTCTAAAAAATAACGAATTGTGACTATAATGAGACCAACTGATTTAAGATTTTTATTTTATATATATATAGAATGTAATACATATTGCTATTTAGCAAGAAAAAGGAATTCTAAAATTTTACTTATCCTTGACAATGTTCCTTGATGTGAAGAAAATTATACTTAGTTATACCTCTCTTAAAAATTGCTCATGAAAGAGGTTCATATAGTAACAATTGAATTTAAAATACAAAAATTTAAAAAATATTATTATATTTTTTAAAAAATTTATATGAAAATATCAATAAAATTAGAAATAGAAAAAACTTTAGATCCTTACAAAGCAAGAGTACACGCCTAGTTAAAATAGAAAAGAAAATCAAGTTCCCTTGATGCTAATTAGACATGACAAGATTGAAAATACAAGACTCAAAATCCAAATTATAGTAAAATGTCATTGACTTAGAACATATTCTAATTCGAATTTAGTCTGATCCATACTTAAATTGAACGATATATTTGTCAGATTTCATACTAATAGAAATAGATTCTCTCAAATTCTATCGTACTCTTGGATATATATGTGGCAACATTTACTGGGATCCATATTCAAATTAATCAAGATTTATATTGGATTCGACAAAGTTTTTGTTTTTTTGTCTTTTTCTAATTTGATTTAGATCTAAAATTTAAATAAACTTAAATTTGAATTAAAACTGACATGATATTTCATTCAAAAGGTACTTTCCAATATAAAAATAACACGCTTCGTTAGATCATTTATTAACGAAGTCCAAATTGAATGCAAATGATATAATCTAAATTAGAACACATAGAAACTTTACTAGTCTAATAATAGGAAAAACTTATAACGATCTGTCGTATCTACACCGTACATGTGTATCACAATAATCTCAACCGTTTATTTTTTAATTAAGTTAAAAATAAATTTTAAAAGTGCATCCATATATATATATATGGAAGATATCTAATGAAATTAAAAATTTTTAGAGTGAGAATTAAAAATGTTAAATCTAATGTCTTTATTTCTTATCTAAAATGATAAATGTGCAACGTCGCTAATCTCATCTCCCCACCCTCCCACCACTTCTCCCTTCTTCTCTCTCCACTTCGGTGCCCAGAAAACCGACGGCCACCAAACCCATAAACGAACGGCGGCTACCCCCGGGCTCACCCGGTGGTCGTCGAACTCGTCGGCCACTGGCGACCATCGTGGTGGTCGCCCGTCTCTCTCCTCACAATCTGGGCACAAGCATAAGAACTTGCCGGTGACCAGGAATTGTTGATTTTATTTTCCGACAGCAAGCACAGGAAAATGTGGATTATGCATTTTCCGCGGCAAAGCAGCTGGAAAACGATGAAACCCTAAAGAGAAGTTGTGAACCTTATTCAGCAAAGCATTAAAATTCAAAAATGGTGGTTAACGCGGGAAGGAGAGAGAGAGGGTGTGAAGAGCGAACGAGTACTCAAAGTGACCAACGACGGTCACTACGGTGCTCGTCGGTGGACAACAACCTTTAATCTGGGTTCACCGTTCTCCGACGAGGGGGTTACGCTCACGATAAACATGACAATCGTCGGAAACTAAAAACACCTCGTCGGAATTAATGGAAGGCTAGAATTTTGGTCGGAAAACTTGGAGGGAGGGGGCATAATGAACAAGAAGGGAATGGGTGTTTGATTTCTTTTTAAAAAAATTCAGTCTTTTTTATTAAGGCAATTGATGAATTAGTAAAGAATCAAACATTCTCTTATTAATTGGTTTTTTATAAATTTTAAAATATTTTTAAAATACTCAAACATAAGAATAATTAATTATTTTAATTTAATTTTTAAAATACTTAATTAAATTTTCAAAATTTATTTTTAATTTAATTAGAAGAAAAAAACGAACGATTGTGATTATTGTGATACACATGTACGGTGCAGATTAATACATCTTATGGTGACTGTCGTATAGCGACAATCGTTATAAGTGCATCCCTAATAGGGGTGGCAATGGGGCGGAGTACGGGCGGGTTTCCTAGACCCACACCCATACCCATTTTCAAAATACGTACCCATACCCATACCCATACCCATACCCATACCCAATGGGTGTTAAAAATTCATACTCATACCCATACCCACCAGATTTTACGGGCATGCGGGTTTTATTTGGGTATAAATAGACTAAAAATAATAATACCCATATTAAACCCATATTTAATAGTTCTCATAATTCAACAAAAAAAAAAAATCAACAATTCACAAACTTGCAAGTTGTAGTTGTGCAACACCTTGCTAACATGACATAAACATTTCGCAATCACAAATAATCCATATTTAGTACATTATAACATTTCACAATCATAAACAACTTTTCTCAACTTTTTTTTCAACCATTAACAAAACGGGTTATGGGTATTTAAGTGGGGCGGGTTTGGGGCGGGTACGGGCGGGTATTGCGGGTATGGGTTATGGGTGTTATATGGGGCGGGTGAAGCCTAAACCCATACTCATACCCACCCCATATCCATTTTAAAAATTTTTAACACCCATTCGGATTTTAAATGGGACGTGTTTTGCGGGTTTTAAACGGGTTTGAATTTTTCTGCCATCCCTAATCGCTAATAATAAAGTGTTATTTGTGGTGGTAACAATTTCACTATGATAAAGAGATTGAATATTTAGAAGCACACATATTGAAAGAATTCTTATCTTAAACTTTTTTATTAGAAAGAAATTATACCCTTATTCAAATAAAATAAAATAAAAAAACCTTATTAGCCTGAATTTGACTGCAGTTGAAATTGAGCAAGACTTACACTTAAATTAGACCACCCATTTATTAGGCTAGAATCACACCTTTCTACATACACCTAAAAAAAAAAAAAAAAAGGGAACGATAATAGCTATGTAAAACAAAATTTTGAAGGGGGAGGTTTTTATGCCCTCTCACATGTTTTGGTAAACGTTTTTCTAATCCTAAATTTGAATTATTGTTTACATTATTTTAACTTATCATAAATTCTAAAAATTTCACCTTTGTGACAAAAAATATTTATTGAAGTTAATAATGATGGTTTACGACTATAATAATGATAATTTATCGTCGGAATTTTACCGAAATTGACAAATTTAAAATTTTTCAGAGAAAACAGAGAGAAAAATACACATCTTTAATTATGAGTTAAAAAATAAATAAAAGAAAATTACGGAAGGATAGCGAATATCTTAAATTAAATTTTTATAAAAGAAAAGGTTTGTGTGCTCCCATGAGAACAATAGATAAAAAAGATAAAAGAAGAAGGATATTTTTATAATTTTAAATTATTATATTAATCGAGTGAAAATATTAAAAAAATAATTTAAAAAATTAAGGGTTATCCGAAATACCGGGGTAAATGAAAAATTTTACAAAACCAAAGCGTGGTGCGGAGCGAGGCAAATATCAGCCGTCAAATATCTTTTCGTTCCCAGTGGGTGAAACTTAAGTGGCAATTTTATATTCCCTCTAAACAATTTTATATTCCCTCTAAACAATTTTATCTTTTCGTTCCTTTTATATATCGCTGTAGATGCCTCTAAACAATTTTATATTCCCAGTGGGCTGCAGCTGTACAAGCCAGTGCTCCAACAGAGGACACGAGAGAGAGAGAGAGAGAGAGGGGTTGGGAGGGAGGCAGAAAGAAGTGAGGGAGACTGGGAGAGTCATTCAGGTAATGTAATAAATACTTGTTCTGCATATTTGGTCCTCTTAATATGCAGATTCCTGTGGATAATGTAATATTCTTGCAGGATCTTAAGAAGAAGATCCAGAAATCACAGATTGATAAAGTTATTCACCGACTTGAGTTGGTGGGCAGATTCTAGCAGCGATGTATTCAATTGGGTTTTCTTCTGTCTACTCAATTTGCAGCGAAGCTGCTGGAGTTGCTGGTACCAAAATCTCATCCCTCAATTTAGTTCCTTTTTCTTTTTTTTTTTTAATTCATAACAACTTTGTTAGTCAATAAAGGCAGATTTTTTGTTGGTATGAGGATTGGATCTTCACTTTAATTGCTAGAATTAGATTCTGCTTGGTTTTCGGTATCTGTTGATTGTTTGCCCTGCTCGTTTTTCAATGATTTCAGTAAATTCATCACATAACATAAATTTCCTCAGTGTTTGTTTTCGAAAATTGCAGTACTTTTCTTGCTTTTAATTGATTGGATGCCCAGTATTTGGTGCACTTAAGTTTCACCCAGTTTTCTTGCTTTTAAGGTTTGCAAAAATTGAAAATGACGCAGTTATTACTGTTTTTTTGGGGAGCTGATGCGTCATAAAGGATACTATGATAGAATTACAATATAAAAGGGCAAGGGATAATCCAATCTGGGCCGTAATGACTAGGCCTTACATGTTCTGCTGTGACTCTGTAGCTTTCTCTGTATAATTGCAATGTTGATGGGAAGGTAAAGCCCCTGGCTTCGGATGTCACTTAAAAGTCGCAGATTAGATTCAGATACAGGCTTAGCAAAAGGGTTATTCGGTTTGGCATGGCATCTATTCCCGTGTATGGAATGGAATATCCAGTCATCTTTGGTTCGGGTTGGACCTGCTTAGGCTTGCGTCAATTCGGGTTTACTTTTGATTGTACCCTTTTTAGCAAATGCAAGTATTGCCAGAATAAAATTTCCAGGTGGTATTGTGTTGGGTCAATTCGATTCTGTTAAAAAATGGGTTCTCATATTCTGTGTATCAGTTGGATCATGTTTCAGGCTATGTTGGTGTGATAATATCTATTGGGTATTGGTCAGTCTTGTTTTATCTGGAGGTATGCATTTAACCCTTCAAACCTGAAAAAGAAATAAAAGAAAGATAATGATTAAGGAACTTTTAGGCTTTTGGCAACCAGTTGTTCTTGGGAATTTTCGTCTCATACCCTCTCCCCTCTCCCCCGCCCTCTCTTTTTCTTTTTTTTTTGTTGTTGTGTGTGAAAGAAGCTGTTTTCGTGAAGGTTCACATGGGAAAGTTGACCACCTTTGTCAACTTGATCTACCAAACTTGCTGCGGAAAGCTATTGGGAGATTTCACTTTACTTCAACCTTTTCTAAATAAATAAATAAGTTCAATTTTTTTTTTTTTGCGTGTATAAGAAAGACATAAAGGACAATGTAGGCAAGCTTTGAAGCCGGCTTTTCGATAATGATTTTTAGAAACTTTTTGAGCTGAGACCATTAACACAAACAAATAAGTTCCATGGAAGTTGGGAAAGTATTCTCCAAAGACAGAAATACCTGAAAAAAGGCCACACTTTTGGGTTCCCCCAAGACCCCCCAAAATAAAAAATGAAAATGGCATAATAAAAGATCATTTAATATTTTTGTTGAAGATTATTTGACTCAGATTTTTTGGAATGCAGGAAACATATTTGCCTTTGCACTATTTGTGTCCCCCATGTAAGTACAATTCAGACTTCGTTCCTCAAGTTTTGCTTGGATTGAACAAATATCTTCAAAGATTTTTGTCTGATGGAGGGAGGAAAGGTGGTAAAAACTGTTATGAAATGGATGGGGTTTTAACTCTATTTTTATGTATTACAGGCCAACTTTTAGAAGAATCATTAGAAACAAATCAACAGAAGAATTCTCTGGGTTGCCCTATATGTATGCCTTGCTGAACTGCTTGATCTGCCTATGGTATGGAACACCAATTGTGTCCCCTGACATCATACTGGTGCTCACCGTCAATTCGATTGGTGCTGTCTTCCAGTTAGTCTATATTGTCATCTTCACTTTGTATGCTGATAAGCAGAAGAAGGTAAATTCCTAATAAACTTAAATGGCAATTTGATTGGTTTATCCAAAAGTAACTGAAATAATAAATGAAAATTTTTTATTCAGATGAAGATGATATGGTTGCTGCTGGCCGTCTTTTGTGGTTTTGCTGTCATTGTATTTGTAAGCCTGAGAATATATGACCCCCATGCACGGCAAATGTTTGTTGGATTCTTGAGCTGTGCTTCCCTTGTCTCGATGTTTGCATCGCCACTGTTCATAATTGTAGGTTTCCTGAATTCTGCTCACATTTCATATGCTACATTTTGACTTTGGTAATCTTCATACTTGCCTAATTCACCCGAGCTTTTATGGTTTATGACATGTCAGAATTTGGTGATCCGAACAAAGAGTGTTGAGTACATGCCATTTTATCTTTCACTAGCAACATTCGTGATGAGCCTTTCATTTTTCGCTTATGGGCTTCTCAAGTATGATCCTTTCATATACGTAAGTCACATTCTTATCCTCTTATCTGCTCCTTTATTCCTAGATTCTGCTTTGGGCCGTAATAAATTTTCTTACAAACAAGTAGACTGATTTGATAATTTTGTTTTGTAATGGGTTTTTTTGGGATTGCTATCAGATTCCGAATGGGATCGGCACGATTCTGGGCATGGTACAATTAGCTTTGTACACATACTACAGCAATTTGACGAGAGGAAGCTCAAAAGATCCCTTGTTAGTATCCTTCGCATGAGGTTACAGCCATCGTATTGGATAATGAGAAGTTTCGTCCATCGATATGTGTCTGCCTCTTGTTTTGTATAGAGGTCTATGAAACCTAGCAAATTTTTTTTGCCAGATGGGTATTTTCTGTATTTTTTTTTCCTGTTTTCTGGGTGTAAATTCTATAGGAACTTGATATGCAACACAGCAGCAGAAGGCAAACTGCTTTTTTCCCCATTTTTTTGTTTTTGGGGAGAGGGGTGCGGAAGGGTATAACCAAGCTAAGGCTTGAAGCCGGCTCTCCGAGATTGAAACCCAAAGAGTTCAGTAGAAAGACGATGGTCGATGATCCTGTCATGTTGAGATGTAAAGCAGCCATTTGGCAGCAAATGTCTGCAAGCATAATTCTTAACTCTGCACAAACTTCTTGTGCAGGGTTCTTGCTGTTGATTGTTTTGAAGAGTTTGACTCTGATCCTACTAAGTCGCTGAAAACTTAATTTGTTTTGGATTGAATCTCACCCAACCCTTGTTTCTTATATATTAGTTCTTTTTATCCATGTTACCATGTATTATCTTTAGAATGTTTTTTTAAAAAAATTATAACTTGTATTAAGTGTGTTATTCCCTTTTTATTTAATGTTGTATAATGCATGTGTTAGTTTTTTGACTAAAAATATTTTTTAATAATTATATTTGATTTTTAAATAATATATATATTTTGACATTTTTTATATAACCTACACACATTAGGGCGTCTTCGAACTTACATACAAAATACAAAAATCAAAAACGTAAATAGAAACGAACATAAACGAACATGAACGAACATGAAAGAGAAAAAATGAACAGAAGCCAAAGTAAAAGATACGTAAACGAACATAAACGAACGTAAATAAGTTGTTAAATACGAAACGAATATAAACAAACATAAAAATACATAAACAAATATAAACAAACATAAAAGAATATAAAATATAAATATATTGTGTTTTTCATGTATTATCGAATAGCAGCCATTTTTATAAAATTTATTTTAAAAATTCTATGCACTTAAATTGTCTATGTGTTTTTATTTAAAAGATATAGAAGTGCTTAATATGCAGTTTTTAATTTTAAAAATTTGTAGATATTAAACATATGTTTGTTAAACATATAACATACCATATGTACATGATAATTGGTCAATATAAAACGAAGTATTCTAAAACTTAGGATCAATATGTATTTCTTTTTTTCACAATTTAAAACTCATAGTTGATATTCTATTCTAATTCATGATATTAAAATAGATTCAAAAGTATGTTCAAATTACGCCACAATTCGAAACACTAACAACATAATACAGTATCATATTAAAGAATATTGACATATGAATCAACAAAGGTTCAAACTTCGTAAGTATTCAATGTATTATGAAGAACCTTAAGTAATAAAAATCTCTTTAGTTGCCACCTAACAAAAATTCCACATGCATCTTGACACAATAAGGCTATATTATCATCTAAGTAAAATGCCTACGATTTATTTGAAATCAAGTGTTTCGCATTTGCAGATGAAACTTTGTCATCTGTCATTTGCAAATGGCTTAATAGTTTTTTTCTAAACTTGATAGCTCCTCCTGAACAGCCATCAAGGATATTTTCGAGGAATTCTCTTCCACCTCTGGTTTGCACCATAAATGAGAGAAAATTTCAAATTTATGTAGGAGGACTAGATGAAGATCAGAGAACGAATATTGTGCAAATTTTAGAATTTTAATTGGCACTCTAACTTTCAAATATCTTGGTGTATCTGTTACCCCTTCTAGATTAAGTGCCTCTGACTGTCAGTTACTTATTGATAAGATGACTAGCAAGATTAGAATGTGACAAAGCAGGAACCTATCATATGCTACAGATTTATGCTGATTAATTCAGTTTTTATGGGTGTTTGTACATTTTGGGCAAACATTTTCATACTGCCTCAGGCTGTGCTAAAGAAAGTAGAACAAATTTGAAAAAAATTTCTTATGGAACTTTAGTTAGTTATATAAGAGAACTCCCCTAGTGGTATGGGAAAATATTTGCAAGCTAAAAAGTGTGGAGGATTAGGGCTCAAAGATATTAGGGGTTGGAATAAGGCTCTCATTACTAAGTTGCTATGGGTTATCTCTACAAAAAGTGACATCCTCTGGGTCAAGTGGATTAACTCACATCATTTGAGGGGGAATGATCTATGGCAGTATCAGCAGGGCTAGTGATATCTGTTGATATTGGAGGAAAATGTGTCACCTAAGAGGTAAAGATGAATGTCTAATTCAATCAAAGGGGAATGCTATGTACAACTGGCTATAAGGGGAGTTCTCAAAGAAAAATGAAGTATGTCTGGCATATAAGCATTATTTCTAAGGATAGGTTCATACTTTGGCTAGAGATTCAGAACAAAATACCAACACGAGAAAAGCGTGCACAAGTGATTCCTCATATACCTCAAAATTGTGGTTTGTGTATTGAATCAGTGGAAACCATGGAGCACTTGTTTTATGAATGTGCTCACACAAGAACTCAAAGGGGGAAGATATTCAGGTGGATCCAAAACTAGTATGAGCCTAAGCCTTTGGTGCAGTGGCATAGATGGCTGATGAACACCGAGAAAAGGGGTATATGGAAGTTTGCTTATGGCAGCGAGTGCAGTGATACTGTATCAAACCTGGAAAGCTAGGAATGATAATATTCATCAGCAAAAATACATGACTTTGAGAGATTCTTTAAGTATGTTACTGATGTAATTACAGACGGATTCAGCTTCTTTGCCACGCACATACCCCAATTTAAGGATTGGAAGCAGCTTTTTGTAAATGAATTAAATTAAGGGATAAGGAAAGAGGAAACCTTCCTAGAAGGTGGCCTCTACTTTATTCCCCCATCTATTTAATTACCTATTGATAGGTAAATTGAACATTGAATAAAGTGATTGCCTTTGTTTTTTAAAAGAAGTGTTTCACAGTATAAATGGAAACAAATCAAAGCCATCAATGATCATATAATTAGGGAAAGTAAAGAGAAGCCACTTGCGTAATTACAATCTAACCATGAGGAGGAGAATAGAGAGAGAAAGAACAAAGATCTTTCTTGGAGTTTTTTTGGGGGAGAGTGGAGGGGATTACCGAAAACTGATGCTATTGACTTTTTTTAGTTTGTACTCTCTATTTATAAGCCTTTTTAGTTTGTACTTTCTATTTATAAGCCTTTAACCTTCTTTCATTTATTAAATTTAAAATACTATTTAAGGGTAAAAGTAAAATGATGTACAAAATATAATAGTAATATTTTTAAATTGATCAAATACTGTAAAGGGAGTAATTGTATGAGTTTACTATAATATGAACCATAAAAATTATTTATCCATTAAATATAAGTCATTGATATGACTAACCTATCTAGATAATATTGGGTCTCATTACTGAAAAATTAATAAATAATATTATGAAATTATCTAATCTTAATATAAAAATTAAAATTAATTAATTAGCCTACTTAATTTAGAAAATATAAAATAAAAAATAAAAAAAAATGAGTAGAAAATTAATAAATAAAAATTAAAAATAATTATATAATAAATTAAATTAAAAATCTGGACAGAATATAACTAACCTAAAACTCACAAATAATTTTTTATAATTTATTGGGTCCTATTGCTGAAAAATTAATAAATAATATTATAAAATTATCTAATCTTAATATAAAAATTAAATAGAATTAATCAACCTAATTAATTTACAAAATTAAAATAGAAAATAAAAACAAAACTGAGCAGAAAATTAGTAAATCAAAATTATAGAAAATTACATAATACATTAAATTAAAAATCTGGATAGGATATGACTAACCTAAAACCCAGAAATAATTTTTTATAATTTTTCAAAAATATATACTCGAAGACTCGGACACTTCTCAACGCATTTACGAGTTGCATTAAATGAATCGAGTATAACCATCTCATACTTATAGAGTTTTGATTCCAAGGCATTCTCCGTATCTCGAAACTTCTTTGAGTAAAATGGTATCTTCTCTAAGTGATACGAGCTTTTACTTCTTATATTTCTTGCTTATCTTTAAGTGACTCATAAACGCGATTCTTTGTTACGAGTCCAAGCATCACTCAGTTTATCGCAGATTGAATAGACTAGTATTTCGTCTTTTCTCACTCAGAATCGACTTCGATTATAAGCTCTATTTCGTTAGAGTCAGTACCTCTAGTCTGTTTCATACTTAGTCTATATCAAGTTATCTCACTCGATATTCTTCACTTATCTTGATATATCGCTTAGACTAAGTCGGATGGAATTCCGAGTATCATTGATATTGGACTCGAGAAAATTCCATTCCTCTTCGACTCGGATAATTAGTCTGTTTAATTATCATAATTATTTTATTATCTCGTGTCTAACCTTGGACCAAAGTATGTTATACTTTGAGAACCAAAATTGAATTACTTTTGTAGGTTATTCAATCGAGGATACACTTTTAAACTACAAAAGTAAGCGGCTTGAACGTCAAATCACCAGCGAGACATGACTTTTCACCTTCTCTCGCTCCGAGTCCCGAGAAGATTGTGTCGAGGCATGTCTGTTTCCAAATCTGAAAAATTGGAACGCCAAGCTTAACGGTGGTTTCCACCTTATCTTTCAAGACACCGCCAATGGTTTTGGGACTTCCAAGAGAGTTAAACCGTTATCCAACGTTCACATTACAACGGATACTTTACGAGTGACTCGGAAAGCTTCTATCAACGGTTACTGAGAGGACTCTCGGTCAACAGATGAAGATAACGACTACTCGCCTGGTCATCTATAAATAGAAGCCACTTCACAAGACTTGAAGATTGGGGCCGAACATATTGTTAATACACATACTTGCTCAAAGTCTTTGTATACATTCTCAATCTTCTACTTACAACTCCTACTTTGTAATTTATTACTTTACGAGTTGTAAGGTCTTGTACTTAGTTACAAACTCTTTCTTACGTTCTTTGTAAGGTCCCTTGACTAAGGCTGTAAGGGTTAACTCGGCTTAGTTGTCCTTAACTTGTAAGGGTTATCTCGGGTAGGAAGTACTAGATCGGATAAGGGAATTTACGAGTTTAGGAAAACTTGTATAGACTTGTCTAAGGGAGCAACTCGGGTTCGATCGAGTTCACGGTATTTTGTGGACTCAAAATAGTGGATTTGACTTCGTGTGCGGATTGACACGGTTCGTCGATTTTCGCCCCGGGAGGGTTTCCACGTAATTTCTAAGTGTTATCTTTACGAGTTCATTCTAGACTCGAGACAGTCATATTACTCTGCTTGACTTGCTTGTTTATTCGTGATAGCGTTTCGAGTCCAAGCTTTTCTAACCTGCTTGTTTGACTCGGAACTTCGTCTCTGTCTCTTCGTTAACAAAAGAGCTAACGTTTCCACGAAAAACTTCTATCACCCTATTCACCCCCTCTAGGGTGACTCGGACTCTCGGCGAGCAAACCTTCAATTGGTATCGAGCTTAGCCTTTTAGAAAGGATCTAACAATCCAAAGGTCTAAAGATCAAATGGCTCGGAACAGCGGAGAGTTCGACGAAGGAAGATCTTCCAACGAGGCCACCAAAATTCAAAGGATCAAACTTTGGGCACTTGGAAGAAACTTATGGAATGTTTCCTTATGGATCACGATGAAGAGGCATGGGAAATCATACAACAAGGAAACTACATTCTAATGAAGACAGATGAATTCAGAATCAATCCCAAGACAAAAGCCGAATTCACTCCAGGAGAAGCGAGAAGTTCGGGAAGAACTTTAAGGCAATGAACATTCGATGTGCGCCATTAGCTCGGAAGAATATAATCGAGTCTCTGCTCGTGACTCTGCCAAAAGGTGTGGGATACTTTAGTCAACACCTACGAAGGTACAAGTCGGGTAAGACAAGCGAAGATCGGTCGAGTATCTTCATAAATATGAGCTTTTCAAAATGGAGCCAGAGGAGAACATTACTCGGATGTTCATTCGCTTCACTGAGATTACCAATAATCTCAAATCTCCGGGAAAGAAAATTTCTCATGAAGAAATATGCTTGGAAAATTCTCGAAGCCTACCCAAGAAACAATGGGGTCCAAAAGTAAGCGCCATAGAGGAGGCTCGAGAATCTTGCACAACTGAAACCGAGACGAGCTGATAGAAAAACTTCTTACTCACGAAATCCACCTAGAAGAGGAGGATGCTGAGGCAAGCACAAAAAGAAATATCGCTCCGAAGGTCTCGTAAACCCAAAATGAAATTCCGAGTTCCTCGACTCGGAAGAAGATCCCATGGCGCTGATTGCAAGAGGCTTCAAGAGAATAATGAAGCATAAAAGATGGGATAAACGACCAAAGGAAGAATTCTACAAGAAAGACAAGAGGGACGAGAAAAGGTAAGTATTCCTCACCCTCAAAGTTATCTTTATCTAAGAATTCGGATGTTTTGAGTGTGGCGGCAAAGACCACATAGTCAAGGACTGTCCAAAAAGGAAAAGGGACAGAAAGAAGAAGAAGGCCATGATTGCAAAATGGAGCGATGAGGACTTATCGAGAGAATGACGAGGACTCGAGACGACTCGAAGTGTTTAATGGCAATGTCGACTCGGAAGGCTGAAAGAGAGTCGGACTCGGACTCGAACAATGAGGAAACTAATCCTCAAGAGGTAATTGACTATTTCCTCAAATTCTCCAAAGTCGATTTAGCTAAGTACATTTTTACTTTGGAAGAAAAGTCCAATTCGATTCTACTCAATTCAAGGAATAACTTGAGTCAATTTCTTCGAGAGCACGCTTTTGAAAAATGAATTTGAAAAGCTGAGACTCACGCTCGGAGAACTCAAGACTAGTGCTCAAACTAATGAGGCCGAGTCCGAGTCTGCTCGGGAAAGACAATGAGCAACTAAAAGGAAGCTCACTGAGTCTCAAGATCTGGTTTTAAAGTTTACTCAAGGTCGGAAGAACCTTGACATGCTCTTAGGATCACAATGTGTCTCTTTTCGAAAAGAAGGTCTTGGTTTCAACAACGAAGAGGAATCTAATTCCTACTCGGAAGCTGTTTAAAAATGATTCCGAAGCGTGAAGTTCGGGAAAGCTGAGCACGGTCCCATTCATAGAAATGAAGGAAGGACTAAGCCCAGAACTCGTTTACAAAAAGAAACCATTCTCTCCTATTTCAAAAGGAAAAGTTTTCAAAAAGAAAGAGACACGGACTCGGTTCTCCGAGAGGAAGACTCAGAATCGGACAAAACCCAAAGTCATTCAAATCCGGGTTCGAAACACCTTCTTCCTCGAGAAAAGGACCACGGTAAGGAATGTTACTTGGGTTCGTTAGAGGAAGTGAGAAGGGTTAGATTCTCTCTGTTTTGCAGGTCACTCGAGAAAACATCAAAAGGACAGTGGTACCTGGACAGCGAGATGTTCACGACACATGTCGGGTGACCAAGGACTCTTTTACGAGTTAGAATCATACAAAGGAGGAAAAGTGACTTTTGGAGATGACAGCAAAGGCAAGATAGTGGGTATTGGCAAGATTGGAAATGGAAGCAATCTGGTGAGCCCGAGTCTACCTTGTCAAAGGGCTAAAATACAATCCGCTTAGCATCTCCCAGCTATGCGACAAAGGTCGGGAGGTAAGATTCACTCAATCTAAGTGCTACATCTCATATGAGACCACCAAAGAGGTAAAGCTCTCGGGTAAGAGATCCGGTAACACTTATATCATTCCTCTTTTTGACCCAAGCCAAAACTTGTCATGCTCGAAAGCATCTCTCATTGATGAGTCTTGGCAATGGCATTGTAGATTAGGTCATATAAGCATGCATACTATTAAAAAGTTATCGAGATCATGGCCTAGTCGGGGATTGCCAAGTTGTGCTTTCACTAAAGACAAAGTTTGTGAAGCATGTACAAGGGGAAACAGTCGAGATCTTCATTCAAGTCTCTCAAGACTGTTTCGACATCAAAGGTGCTTGAACTGCTACATATGGATCTATGTGGTGAAATTCCAGTGAAGAGCCTCGGAGGTAAATCCTACATTCTTGTCATTATTGATGACTTTTCAAGATTTACCAGGTGTGTTTTCTCAAGCATAAAAATGAAGCATTCAAGGAGTTCAGCAAACTCGTAGAAAGATTCAAGTTGAGTCTCGGACTCGGATTCAAAAGATTCGAACCGACCATGGAAGGGAGTTCGACTACTCGGAATTCTCGGAGTTACTGCGATCGAATGGAATCTCTCACAACTTCTCAGCACCAAGAACTCCTCAACGGAATGGAGTTGTAGAGAGAAAGAACAGAACTCTTAAAGAAATAGCTAGGACTATGATGATCGAACATGATCTTCCCTACTACTTCAGGCGGAGGCAATCAACACACTAAATAGATGCCTCATCGAGACCAATATTGAAGAAAACACTCTACGAGCTCTACAAAGGGAAGAAGCCAAACATCTCATACTTTAAGCCCTTTGGTTGCAAGTGTTTTATTCACAATAATGGTAAGGATCACTGACCAAGTTTGATGCTAGGTCGGATGAAGGTATTTTTCAGGTTACTCTTCACATAGTAAAGCTTATCGTGTCTTTAACAAAAGAACTAACAAAGTGGAAGAGAGCATCCACGTTATTTTTAATGAACTTGAGCAGGAAAAGCCCGGTGCGTCTTCATACTCGGATCTGAAACTCAGCGAGAGAAGAAGATGAAGCCGAGCTCGGAAAGACTCAAACTCAGCTGACTCGGAATGATGCCACTCGAATGAAGTAGCTCAAGAGTCAACTCGGAACGCTGAAGGTGAAGCCGAGCATGGAGCTAACTCGGAACAGACAGATTAGCCAATTCAGCCCACAAATCTCGTGAATCGGAGAACTGGTAAAGCATTCAAATTTACTTCCAGTCATCCCCAAGAAAACATAATTTCGGATATCAACAATGGGGTAAGAACTCGTTCCTCTCTACATAATCTATGTGCATTCACTGCATTCATTTCATTAAACGAACCCAAAAATGCACTAGAGGCCCTTAATGAACCTGAATGGGTAGAGGCCATGTAAGAGGAACTCAATCAATTCGAGAGAAACCAAGTCCGGACTCGACCAACCGACCTTCGACCACCCGAGTTATAGGAACCAAATGGGTTTTCAAGAACAAACTGGATGAGGGTGGTGTGGTAGTCGAAACAAGGCTAGACTTGTGGCTCGAGGATACAATCAAGAAGAAGGGATTGATTGTGGGGAAACCTTTGCACTGTTGCTCGAATTGAAGCCATTAGAATACTATTGGCATTTGCATCCAGCATGCATATTAAATTATATCAAATGGATGTTAAGTGTGCATTTCTCAATGGTTTTATTGAAGAAGAAGTCTATGTTAAACGACCTCCTGGTTTTGAAAACTCGGAATTTCCAAATCATGTTTTCAAACTTCAAAAGGCTCTCTATGGTCTTAAACAAGCACCTCGAGCTTGGTATGAAAGAGCTGAGTAGCTTCTTGGTTCAAAATGATTTTAAAAGAGGTCGGATCGACAAGACTCTCTTCATAAAAACTAAGGGGAAAGATTTCCTTATTGTTCAAATCTATGTTGATGATATTATCTTCGAGTGCTACTAATGAATTTATGTGCTGAGAATTTTACGAGTTGATGAGTCAAGAATTCCAAATGAGCATGATGGGGGAACTTAATTTCTTCCTTGGCTTACAAATCAAACAAGATAAAGATGGAATCTATGTCCATCAATCAAAGTACACCAAGGAACTACTGAAGAAATACAAACTCCAAGATGCAAAACATGCATCTACTCCCATGAGCGACGAGTATAAAGCTTGACTCGGACGAGAAAGGTAAAGCAATAGATCAGAAACTTTATCGAGGTATGATTGGATCTTTGCTATATCTTACTTCCAGCGAGCCGGATATAATGTTCGAGTGTTTGCCTATGCGCAATATTTCAAGCTAACCGAAAAGAATCACATCTCACTTGCGGTGAAAAGAATATTCGAGATATCTTGCAGGTACTCGGAATTTAGGTCTATGGTATTCCGGAGACTTAGAACCGACTCTTACTTGGATACTCGGATGCGGACTACGCAGGATACAAAGTTGATCGAAAGAGCACATCCGGAGCTTGCCAATTTCAGGTCAATCCCTAATATCTTGGCACTCAAAGAAGCGGAACTCGGTAGCTCTATCAACTGCTGAAGCTGAATATATTGCAGTTGGAGCTTGTTGCGCTCGGATTCTATGGATTAAGCAACACTTGAAGGATCTTGGACTATTCCTCAACTCAATTCCAATCAAATGTGACAACCAAAGCGCAATCAGCATCACCAAGAACCTTGTCCGAGCATTCGAAAACAAAGCATATCGAGGTCGAGATATCACTTCCTACGCGATCACTCGGAAAAAGGTGATATTGAACTTGAGTTCATTCCTACTAATATTCAATTAGCTGATATCTTTACTAAGCCTCTTGGTGAAGATCGGTTTCGTTTTATTCGGAATGAGCTTGGTATGTTAAATGCTTAATTATATGCTATCCATTGCATAATTACGTGTTATGTGTTTTCACTTTTAATAACCATTAGCTCGGTTGATTCGGTGATACTTGGGCTGGTAGTTATTTCGTGTTTCGAGTCACTCGAAAACCTATCCGAGTCAAACTCGGACGTAGAGAAACTTGGACTTCAAATTTTACGAAACTATCTCTAAAATAGTGGGGAGTTTTGGATCATATTTTCAAAATCTTTTCTCTCTCTTTCTCTCGAGCACCTGTGATCGGTCGATAGCCGTGGATCTCTAACCGCTGAAATCTTAACCGTTGAAGAAGAACCGTCACACTGGTCTTCGATGAGTCGATGGACAAGCCGAGTCGAACGGAGTTATACTTAACGGATAGTTGACGGGCTTCTATTTTCTATAAATAGCGCCTATTCATCTTCGTCTCGGTACTCTACATTCCATCTCTCTCAAACGAAACTTTTCGCGGAAGATTTCTACGTGAGCAGTCATCCTTGAACTTCGCAAGCGTCGAAGAAGCCATCTCTCGTAAGTTTCGATTGCTCTCATCTTTTTCTTCTACACCTTTTTCGTTTCTTCTCTTCTACCTCTCCTTCTCTTTCCTACTTGAAAGTTTCATCTTTCCTTCCTTCTCTCAAAATGCCTAAAATAGGTAACCATCCCGACTTCCGGGTCTCCTCCTCTTCCAAAAGGCTCGCACCAAAACGCCGAAAGCTCAACCCCCCAAACCCATTGTCACCCGAGCACCTTGCATGCTGGACGATAAGTTCTTTCCTACAACCAAATTTTCTTGGTTGGCTCACATTCAAACCACCGGAGCATATAACTTCATGTGCTTCGGTGAGTTCATCTATCCCGAACTCGTTTCGAGTTCTACACTCACCTTACCCACTCGGAAAATGTTCTAACCTCCGGGGTTCGAACATCATCGTTCGCATCAACACCTCTTTTCTCCACCGCCTGTTCCAGGTCACCTCCCTCTTCTTGAACAGTAACCCCATTCCTTTCACTGAAGTCGCCGACGACTTCTTTGAAAAATACGCCAAAGAGTTCCCCGAGTCCCGGAAAAACTTTTACGTGACTCGGTTGAAGTCGAGCTTCGCCTTCTACGCTTTCGCTAATGAGAACCTTTTTCTCATAGCATTCCAGCAAGGAAAACCCCAACTCTAAGCACCTCAAAGCTCTCTTTGACATTCTTGAGGGCTACGAAGTAGACCTCTTCCCCTCCATCATTGAGCGGATGGCCGCGTGCCGGCTCGACTTCAATCTAAGAAGAACACCTCCCTTCCTTTCGGTGCTCTTCTGACCCTTGTCTTCAAATAATTCCAAGTTCCTCTCCCCTCGGACCCAAATGTCGTATGCGAGGCTGCCGTTGTTGTCGGCAAAAGGAACTGCGAGGGTACGGATACCAGGAAACTAACCCCGGTGTCCGGGTTCATAACTTCGAACCGAGGCCTCCTCTCCGCCTCGGACTCGAAATCAACCCCTCTCTCTCTTCCCTCTCCACCTGGTGGTGCTTCCGCCTCCGGTGCCTCCAAAACTTTCTCTGCTCTCTTGTCCCCGTTTTTATGGACAAGATCAGCTCTGTGTCCTCTACTTTCCAGGACACACTCCGGTCTTTCAAACTTGTTCTCCAAAATCCGACCATTAACCAAAAGACCGATCAATCCCAAATCCGAGAGCAGCGAGTCTCTAGTTCTTGAGATGAGGAAGCTGGTTAAGGAGCAGAAGGAGCTGGTCGAGCTCCTCGGAGAGAGAAGGTCCAAGGCGGCTCGGGACCATGATGACTCGGATGCGTCCGAAGCATCTTCGAGCCCGAGTCCGACCTCCTCGGACAGCGGGGATGAAGAAGAAGAAGCTGCAGATGCAGAAGGCTGCAGACGCCGAGGAACCTGCGGGCTGAGGCGAGTCCATCTCGGGCAAGGGAGGAACACCAAGAAGAAGCGAGTGGGAAGCTGGCGAGGGTCGGCTCGCTCCGTGAGCTCAAATAGGCTGTACTCGGCTCGGACAGCGATCTGGGTGGGTCGGAGGACCTAGCTACACCAGCGGGTCAGACAGAGCAGCCCCTCCAGCTCTAGAGGTTCCAAGGGCGGAACCCCTTGATCCACTCACCCCGGGTCATCCACTCGGAGCTGAGCACCTGACGATCATACCGGTTCTCCCTCCGCCGTGCTCAAGCACATTGTCAAGATCTTACCAGCGCTGGCGAACCTCCGCTCCCTCCGCCTCCACTCGAAATCCCCTCTCCCTCGTAGGCGCCATGCATTGTGTCACAATGCCAAAGTCTGCAGATTCTTCTTCTTTACGAGAGATTTCTATTTCTTTTGTCCAGGACATCTAAGTTGCACTATTTGTTCTTTTCTTCCCTTCTTTTTGTTGTTTTCTTTGAAAGGCAAGGGGGAGAAATAGAGCCAGAAAACTTGTTGTCTTGTTTAGGGGAGTTTTCCCTTTTAATCCTTGTAATTTCTATTGAGTTCAATGAATTAATGCTTTCTCTTACATGATTTACGTGTTTATAATCTTTACGAGTTTACATTATTTCATTGCTTATTTCATTGCTAAGCATTTTTACTTTATGCTCGACTATATACCTCTTGCTCACGATACACTAAGAATTCTTTACTCAACTTTCCTCATGAGCAACTACTCGAGTCGATTTTTTTACTAACAAAGTTTACGTCTAAGAATGGAATGCCTTTCATCAAAAGGGGAGATTGAAGACTCGGACACTTCTTAACGCATTTCCGAGTTGCATTAAATGAATCGAGTACAACCATCTCGTACTTATAGAGTTTTGATTCCAAGGCATTCTCTATATCTCGTAAACTTCTTTGAGTAAAATGGTATCTTCTCTAAGTGATACAACTTTTACTTCTTATATTTCTTGCTTATCCGTAAGTGACTCGAAAACCGATTCTTTGTTCCGAGTCCAAGCATCACTCGATTTATCGCAGATTGAATAGACTAGTATTTCGTCTTTTCTCACTCAAAATCGACTTCGATTATAAGCTCTATTTCGTTAGAGTCGGTACCTCTAGTCCTGTTTCATACTTAGTCTATATCAAGTTATCTCACTCTGATATTCTTCACTTATCTTGATATATCGCTCGGACTAAGTCGGATGGAATTCCGAGTATCATTGATATTGGACTCGTAAAATTCCATTCCTCTTCCGACTCGGATAATTAGTTGTTTAATTATCATAATTATTTTATTATCTGTGTCTAACCTTGGACCAAAGTATGTTATACTTTGAGAACCAAAATTAATTTACTTTTGTAGGTTATTCAATCGAGGATACACTTTTCAAACTACAAAAGTAACCGGCTTCGTAACGTCAAATCACCAAGCAGACATGGCTTTTCTCCTTCTCTCGCTCCATTCCCGGAAGATTGTGTCGTGGCTGTCTGTTTCCAAATCTGAAAAGCTGGAACGCCAAGCTTAACGGTGGTTTCCACCTTATCTTTCAAGACACCGCCAATGGTTTTGGGACTTCCAAGAGAGTTAAATCGTTATCCAACGTTCACATTACAACGGATACTTTCCGAGTGACTCGAAAGCTTCTATCAACGGTTACTGAGAGGACTCTCGGTCGGCAGATGAAGATAACAGACTACTCTGCCTGGTCATCTATAAATAGAAGCCACTTCACAAGACTTGAAGATTGGGGCCGAACATATTGTTAATACACATACTTGCTCAAAGTCTTTGTATACATTCTCAATCTTCTACTTACAACTCCTACTCTGTAATTTATTACTTTTTGAGTTGTAAGGCCTTGTACTTAGTTACAAACTCTTTCTTACGTTCTTTGTAAGGTCCCTTGATTAAGCTGTAAGGGTTAACTCAGCTTAGTTGTCCCTACCTGTAAGGGTTATCTCGAGTAGGAAGTACTAGATCGGATAAGGGAATTTCGAGTCTAGGAAAACTTGTATAGACTTGTCTAAGGGAGCAACTCGGGTTCGGTCAGTTCACGGTATTTTGTGGACTCAAAATAGTGGATTTGACTTCGTGTCCGGATTGACACGGTCCGTGGTTTTCTGCCCCGGGAGGGTTTCCACGTAATTTCTAAGTGTTATCTTTCCGAGTTCATTCTAGACTCGGACAGTCATATTACTCCTGCTTGACTTGCTTGTTTATTCGTGATAGCGTTTCGAGTCCAAGCTTTTCCGACCTGCTTGTTTGACTCGGAACCTGTCTCTGTCTCTTCGTTAACAAAAGAGCTAACGTTTCCACGAAAAACTTCTATCACCCTATTCACCCCCTCTAGGGTGACTCGGACTCTCCCGAGCAAACCTTCATATACGTAATTAAAGACAATAAAATAAAAATATAATCTAAAACAAGAATTTAGTGTAATCTTAAACATAAAAATAATTTGTCCATTGCATTAGTCATTGATTTAAATAACTAAATAAAAAAATCATTAAAAGGACAAAAATAAGAGGTGTCCTTTGCATCATGGTAGGTAGCTTTATTTGATCTTCAAATATTAAAGGTATTGTTCTTTAACTTGTCCAAGAGTGTTTCTTTATTGTGCCGAATTTTAACTTTTTATTATGCACATATGACAATAATTGTGATGAAATCATTTCAATTATGTTTCATTTAAGTGTATTTGGACATGTAATTTGAATTTTGGTAAGCTCCTCCTTTCAAAAGTTAAGTTTCATTTGGTACATGTTCATTGTAGCAGCAGGGGTCGAGTCAATTGAAGGAAGTTTGTTATGATTAAGGTATGGGTTTAAATTTGTTTAATTCTGTTTGTTTGGATTATAATTTTCTTTATCTCCACTTCCAATTTTGTGACTATTTTGTCTTTTATTGTTTGTCTTAGTTTTAAATAATTTTGATATATAAGTTAGATCAAACACAAGTTTAAGCTCAATAGTTACTCATTGTAGTTCAATTGATATCTTACAGTTGCAAAAAACAATGTGCATATGTTGTAGGTTTATTTATCATTATAACATATTTCTATACATGTATAATGTTTAGTACGTCCTGTCCTTCTTTTTTTTTTTTTCTTTTCATCTTCTTGGCACTTCTTTTTTCTTAATGTTTTATTTAATTCTTTTACAAAGATTAAATGGTGAACGTATATAACCAATTTGGAAAAATATGTAACATAAAGAAAATATCTAATATTATAGAGTGCAGACACTTTTATTTGGGTTGGCGGGGGAGATGAGTCAATGGGAAGACATATTAAGCATGTAAAATCAAACAAGAGAAGTAGATTAATTCGTATTCCAAAATGTTGTTAAAACATGGAATTATCTATATTTGGGTGAAGTTTATTTTCAAGGCTAACTCTTAGATATTTGCTTATTTTCAAAATTGGTAATATTTTGAGTTGAATTTTCATGCTCAAGTCGGTGTTTAAGACACAATAAAACTCAATAGGTGATGTATTGCAGTAACTCATATTGACTTCATGCCTGCTTTTATCGTTATATTACAGAATTGGTTTAAATATATAAAAAAATTTATATAAAAAATTTATATGTTTGACTAAATGCATTCTGATTAAAGTTTTGATGTATACTCAACACTTTTATTTTTTCTTTCAGAAAGGTGTGACCATGGTGATGGAGTCACTTAAAACAAAGCTTTTTCAAGGACAAATATAAATGTACTAATTAGGTCATTGGTACAATTGAATTGAGTAACAATAATTGGATATTTCCTCTCATGTTGATCAATTTTTTTAAAGGAAAATGAAGAATTGAATTGGATATTGACAATTTATTTGTAATATAATCACCTATTTATTTATTTAGGGTTTCGATTATGAGTTTTCATTTATTTTTGTATATAATATGTGATATTATTATAGGTGTAAAATATAATAATTTCCTGTAAAATTTTTACTTTTTTATTGTTTGTTTTTTTACTTGGTACCATAATGCAATTGTTACAAGTATTTTAAAACTAAAATTAACACAAATATATTATAAAAATAATTTTTCAATATTTGAATGTTTGAGGAAACATTTGACAATTGCTAATCTCAACTCATACTAGAGACCTCAAGTAATTATAAATTAGGAAAGTAAACATACAACAATTAAAATATATGATTCAAATATGTTGGAGGATAAAACATAATAAACTAAATGATGAAAACTATATCACTTCAAGTTTGTAGTTTATGTCATGTTTGAAGGAATAAATTCATCTATCTCAAAATTTTTGTATAACATACAAATCATTTTTTTTTGTTACAAATATTATTTATTTTAATATCTTCCTAACATTATTTATGTTATAATAGTGAACATAAATTTGGAGTAATCATGTTCTTTACCATGATATAATTTTCAACTACTTACTAGTTGCATTGTCAACTATATTGGATGGCTTCTATCATTATAGTATTTTGATTATTAATTTTATTTATAAATGTTATTGTTAAATGTTTACTTTCTTAATTCATAATTTCTTAAGGTATATTATATTACTCCGTGCACAATATAGGTCCAGACTAGTTGTAAATAATATTTACCCTTCTTTAATTAATTACATTTCCCCTACAATTTAAATACTTCTTATTCCTTATTTTAATATTTCAGTTACAAAATTTAGTTCATCTTATTCCTCCGAACTAATGCAAGTTATTGTGTAGTTTTTCATTAATATTTTTTATAATTTTTTTTGAGAGATTAAGATTTTTGGTAATATGTAGATATTAATGAGGTTTTTCTTATAATTTCATTTGATGTCTTAGATATAAAAACATTTTTAGAAGATATTTTGATTTTAAAAATACTTTTTCGAGTAAATCGAAAGGAAAGGTTAATGCAATCAAATTTTGTAAGAATCTAGTAGATGAAAAAGGCAAAATTAAATTTTATACTTAATATTATTATTTAATTATAATTTGACATTTCAACTTCTTGTGCATGCCACTACCTTAAAAATTTTAAACTCATGTTACCACAAGCTATCTAGTTTAGTTCCAGTTAATGACTATAAATCCAATGTTTTTATCCGAACTTGAACTGATTATTCTTTTATTTCAAAAAATTATTTTTATGAATTTGTTAGTTGATAATTTCTTCGCTATTCTGCTTCTTATTTGAGTGTAGGTATGGACGATTTTGGCCGTTGGGCTAATGTGGCCTCTTGTTCAGTGCCCCCCCAAACGACTACACTGTTTTCTCTGATATCACTCTCTCTTTACCTCCTTACAGGGGGAAAAATGAAATCTCATTGCATTTGTATTTACAACATCATGACCATAATACTCACATTTCTCTCCATTTGTATTGTCTTGGCGCATTTGGCATTTGGAATGTGCAGTGACATTAGTTGTCCTCAACCTCTCAATGAAACTGAAAGAACACACTAGATATTAATTGGATACACTATTTTATTCGGTTACAAATTCAGTTTGCATTTCCTTGAACAAAATTAATAAATAAATAAATTGAATTAACCAAATCGAAATTGAAGTCCTTTCCAAAAGACTTGACCAACTTGTGTCTAAATAGGCCACGTCTCGATCATGTATGACCAACCTAGGAACCAACTAAAATTGCTGCAGACCTAGCTTGAGTGTTTTTTTTAGTAGAAAGGTAAGATAGTTTACATTACATTCAAGCAACAATCCAAAAATTACAAATTCTTTCGAGGCATACCCTAGTATTGCATCACAATTACTAACAAAGCATCCTCATCTAATCATGCTTATAATTACTCGGCCATAATCCTTAATCAGTAGGTACACATTTGTAGTTACTTGCACGAATATTCTTCTGTTTCTTTCTCTCCGGCAAGTGTAAAGCATTATAGGGAAATATGACCGCAACATATGAGTTTGCTTGGTTCTGCCTTTTCACTGGTAGAGTTCAACCTGTCATTCACCCCATTCATACTCTTTTTGTTGCTAGTTACAATTTCAGATAGTACACTCCTACATACTACTTAAGTGAATGGACAGTGAAAGAACAAATGCTCCTCATTGGTACGCAACACACACATCTTTAGTTGTCATCCCAAACTTGTTGAGCCTGTCCCTTGTTGACAGCCTTTGGTGTTGAGCTAACCACACAATGTATGAACATTTCGGTATTCTGAGCTTGTGACAAACTAGAGAATACCATTCAACCTAAGTCCCTTTTATGCCTAAGCATCTCATACCCATTTTTAGCTTTATATCTCTCACTAGTTGTGGCCACACAATGACCATTATTAAGATCCACACCAGATTGCAGCAAGTTTCTTAATTTTATTATTTTTCTCCGACACGAATTATCCTTTGCACATAGCTTATACTGATATATGATCTCATTTTCAATTAGTAATGAGTCACCCATTTAACCAAAAAAGTATCCTCTTTTTGTGCAGCATTCCAAACCAGTTTGAAGATCAATGCAATATTCCACTTATAACATGCTTGTCTCCCTCTTAGGCTTACAAAGAGTATCCCAAGAGAGGGGTGTATTTGTCCTACTAGCCCCCATAAAAATTGACTGCAAATCTTATTGACTTTATCCAATACGAGACTTTTGGCAATATAAAAATTTGAATAGTTAAACATGCTCAACAACATAGAATTAATAAGCAGTACTTTACCTACAGAAGACAATTTTTGCACTGGCCGAGCTTACATCCTAGTTATTTTGTCCAGCTACAATTGGCAATCACTTTTATTTAATCTTTGAGCTTACATTGGTACACGCAGGTATCTAAAACGCAATTCTCCTTTCCTATGCCCTGTAATTTTGGTAAGAATTGCTCCCTCTTCAATCTAGATTCCAACCATAACCATTTGTGATTTCTCCATATTAGCTTCAAGCACTGAGGCCCAGAAAAAGTGCTGAAATGTTGTGTGTATACTCCACACATTTTTCATGTTTGTTCTATAAAAGAGGAGTAGGTAATCTACAAAGCACTTGCAGCAAAATCGAGTGCCCTACAACCTGGGAGGAACTTAAAACCTTGTTGTGTTATAACTATTCTCAAAGCTTTATTTAAATATTCCATGGCAAGTACAAAACATTAAGGGCAAAATGGGATCACCTGTCTGAGCCCCCTGCCACTATCAACATAGTCATACGAATTCTGGTTAATCTGAATTGAGCAATCAGTTGTTGTTATGCAACCTATAATCAGGCTTAGAAAATGACTAAGTAGTCCATAGCCTAACATCAATGCTTCAACAAATCTCCAATTAACTGAATCATATGCTTTCTTTAAATCCACCTCCATCGTACAACTTGGTGAGATGCCTTTCCTATTATACATTTCAATTATAGCCTAATATATTAGTATATTATGCAGAATTGACCTTATAGAGAGAAAAGCACCTTGTGACTAATCCACAAGCAAAAGCAAAATGGTCCTTAGTCTTTCACAAATTATTTTAGTAATACGCTTATATAGTGTATTACATCATGTAGTAGGTCTCGTATCTACTGGACTTGTAGGAATTGCTACCTTAGGAACCATTTCCAACATAGTAGCATTGACCAACTTGAGCAGCTTGCCATGTAGAAAGAATTCTTTTATGGCAACACAAATATCAGGACCAATTATCTCCCATGCAACTTTAAAAAAACCACTCCTATAACCAACTGACCTTGGACTTTTAGTGTGATCAATACTAAACATAACCCTTTTTATCTCAGCATCAGATATTGCTTTTGATCACTGTTTGTAAAATGACCTTAAAAGAAGGGCCATTCATTTGGTTTTGTACCCTAAGAATCCTAAGAAATAGTCAGCCAACATTCCCCAATCATCTCTTGGTAATATGATTTTGTTCCATCAATATCTTCCATAAATTTTATGGTAGCAATAACTTTTAGAAGCTAAGCGTGCATAGAAGAAAGCAATATTATGATCCTAAGAAATCTCTCTTAGTCTTGCATAACAACTGGTACTCTATTGGAGCCATATACTCAACCAAATATTACAAAGTATTCCTAGGATCAACATGGTTGCTTCTCGTGCCTTGTCAAGCTAAACTTTTGCTTTAGTAATTCTTGCATGAATCTCTCCAAACCTATCACTGTCAAGCTGCTGAAAGGTTTCTTCAAAGCCTTCAATTTACACATCAATTTATACATTGGAATAACATGGTACTTGGTTGCCCAGACAGTATGCACACCTGCTCAAACTCAAGACATAATGTCCACATATTAAAAAACATAAATCTTTCGTGCCTCTGTACCTTCTCTGTCGTGAAATACACCATTAATGCACAATGGTCTGATATACCATCATTAAGTGCCTCATACTAAACCTTAGGATCAGATAACAACCCTTGTTCATTAATAAATACCCTATCAAGTTTTGAGAATATCCTTGTATTGCCTTGCTTATTATTCTAAGAAAGTAGTACCCCATATATCTCATCTCTTACAATTCACTCGAAGCAGCCACTAGTTAAAATCCTCTACTTTAACAACGTTAACAACATCTCTTCCTAATCTTTCCTAGATCCTTAAAAGAGAATAAAATCCTCTCCAATAATCCAATGGTCATTAATATCAAGTTTAAGTGCAAGTAGGACAATCCATGAACATGCCTACTGTTCTCATCGTCACCATACAATGCGATTATAAATATGTCTTCTATTCCACTCCATAACTATATGATTAAATTGCCCATGGATAACAAGAACAATAGCCCTTATCAACCTAGGATCCTATATCATCCAAATTTACTCCTTAACTCAATTGTAGCATTAGCAACAGTGGCCAGCCCTTGCCCTAATTGCCACCTCTTTACTACACCAAGTCTTGGTCTCCAAAATGTTCATCAAGTAACATTTATTCACCCTAAAGCAACTTTTCACAACTTCTTATCTATTGGGACCATTAAGACCTCTAATATTCCGAAATCTTATGCTATCTATGGTTATATGCAAGAGAGCCAAACTATTCTGTAACATCACCCCTATAGAAGGAGTATTTCATCTGGACAATTTGAGTCGGTTGATCAACAGATATTATTCACAACCTCTAGTAAAGTCTGCTCAATAGGGATAGAATTGTCCAAACCTTTAATAAAACTTGCGTTAGACTTATTTTGTGTTGCCCTCGTCGGTTGCCAAAGGCCTTCCCACCAAGCTAGCAATCTTGCTTAACCCGTTAACACTCCAAAATTTTAAGTCAACTTCAAGGAACTTAGCCCACACAAAAAATTTTGGCATTTTCATTCTTCATAGTTCACTGTTCAGTAGCCCATGGGTGCATAAAAGGTTGAAAAATCAAAGGAAGTTGAGAGAATTTTGTGGCTCTTATTTATTCGTCTCGATCTACTCAGTACATCAAGTATATATAGAAGTATTGACCATTGTACAAAGAACTATCTAAAAGTTATTTCCATTTCAAGCTACTTGTAACCACTTATACTAATAATAAAAAGTTTGTGCAAATAATGTATATGTACACTAATCTCTACACTCCTCCTCAAGTTGAACTGTGGAGGGTCCACAAGTCCAAGCTTCGCAGACAAGTGATGATGATGAGGACCTTGCAAGCATTAGGTGAAGATGTCAGCAATTTAAGCCTTTGACTTACCATGCACAATCTGCATAAATTCCTCTTGAATTCTATCTCTCATACAATGACAATAATGCTTGAAGCAGTTGTGGAACATTGAGTTAGTTGCTATTTACCAAGAAACTTTATTATCACACACCAAAGATATTGAGTAATACACTAGAACATGAAGATCTCTAAGAAAGCCTGCCAACCAAACAAGTTCACTTGTAGCTATTGACATGCTCCTATACTCTGATTCTATAGAAGACTTGGATGTTGTTTGCTGCTTCTTAGCTTTCTAAGATACTAAAGATTCCCCAAGATACATGCAGTAACTTGTAATTAATTTTCTACTAAAAACATATGTAACCTACACAACAAAGCCTTTAAGCTATAAGGAGGAATGAGCAAAATATAACAAACCTCTATTGATGATACCATTAGGATTCCTCAACACATGATGGACAACATACAAATGAGGCTTTCTTGGAGCACGTAACATTTGACTAAGGTGTTGAAATGAAAAAGACATAGTCTTGTAAGATTTAAGTACAATATCCTACCCACAAGTCTTTTATATTGCCAAAGGTTAGGTAGTAAATCCCTGAAGTAGGAGAAAGATCTAATCCTGTAGGAAGAGGGTAGTGGCAGGTTTATAGGCCAATAGCCCTACATCAGCTAAAATATTCATGGTGTACATTTGCTAATTAAGGATAGTACCACTCTCATACCTTGCTATCTCAATTCCTAGAAAGTACCTTGCTTAATCGAAGTCTTTGATAGTAAAAGCTTGATCGAGCTTGTTTTACCTGAATGATACCTAGCTTATTATTACATGTGATCAACATATCATCAACATAGACTAGATTAGTAAGAAATTTGGTATCCTGCAGTCAAGTAAATAAAGAATAATTCTGTTTGAATTCTTCAAAACCTTGCCCTTTAAGGAATCTACTGATCTCTAAGTTCCACTACCTTGAGGCTTTCTTTAACCTCGTATAAAGACCTCTAAGATTTATACACCTTTCCAAAAGCAATAACATAGCCTTTAGGAGTAGTAATATTGATGGATTTACAAAATTTTATTTTAGAAAAACTTTAAAAATAATAATTAGGAAATTTATGTGGTTTAGAAGTGTTGCTTGGGGAAGGAGTTTTGCTTTTGTTAGGAAATAATAATTAGGAAATTTATGTGGTTTAGATGTGTTGCTTAGGGAGCGAGTTTTACTTTTGTTACTTGGGGAAAGAGTTTTGTTTTTGTTACTTGGGGAAGGAGTTTCAATATTTTGTCTTACTTGACTTAAGTCCCTAACTCTTTTGGCATAAATTAGAAATGTTAAAGTCTTATGGAGATCATTAAATATGCAATGAATACAAATCAAGCTCCGAGATGCTAATTTCCTTCTCTCTTCTCTTCTAAAATTTCCTCTTTTCCTCTCTAATTCTTCTCTCCCCTCTAAATTCCCCTCTTCTTCTCTCTTTTCCCCTTCTTGTTCTCTATCAAATTAGTATCGGAACAAGTTCCCGATTTTCAAACCATCCTAATTTTGTTGCCCGCCCGGAAAGTTTGAAACAACAAAAAAAAACCCCTACTGTCCCAGAACTGCAAACCACAACCGCCCATCCCAACACACAACCAACCATCCCAACACACAACTAACCATCATTGCCGGCCGCCACTGCTCAGCGGAGGGCTACTACCGCTGACTCTTGTCTACGTAAATCAAAGAGGTTCTAATGGTTTCTACTACATGCTGACCCCGAGTCAAAGGCTTACTCGTGACTATGCAAATCAAAAAGGTTGAATTTACTTTGGTATTGTTTACATTCTTGCTTGGATTTTAGGACTTTTGGTAATTAGTAGGTTGTCAATTATTTGCTTAGAGCTTAAATTATTTTCTATATTAAAAAAAATCAGGACGATTAGGGTAATTACATGTTTGTCTTTGTTGCTCTATTTACTACACATGCATTAGGAGTAATTTATAATTTGAGTCACTTGTGTATTTTATGTTGAATTATTGATGTCAAAAAAAATTGTTTGCATGCCCATCATTAGGTCAATTGCACTAGAATAAAGAGTCGATGGAATTGATAAAAGACTTGAAGAATTTGACAAAAGGATTAAAGAACGCAATGAGTCAACTAAAAGTGATTTTGTTGTCCGTAACTCTCTAAATGCTTTAAATGTTGCTCTTGAAAAACTGGAAGCTAAATGGACTTAAAAGTATAAGTCAATTGAGATAGAGACTAGAGAAAACCACTACCACACCACTATACTAGAAAGTCAAGTCCAAAGTCTCCAAAATATCGTCACGGGTTTCCGAACTCAATAGGTGGTCTTCATGGAAATGTCTCTAAACTTGAACATAAACTACAGTCTCACTTGTCTCAATGTGTGCATAACGTGGTTAGTTCTAGTTATGTTCCCCCTTCTGGAAAATTGACTTGTCGATGTCTACTCTGCATGTAACCCAGAGACCATGAACTCTATTCTTGGAAGGCTTGATGGGATCTATACCTCAAGAGGGCCACAACTTAGAGTTACAAATCCTAATCCTCATGATGTTGAAGATGATTACTACTACCGAGATGGTTCTGATGAACCGATACCTTATCGCTCTAGATTTAGGTACCGAGGATGACATTATTGGCACTCTTTGCCTAGAAGAGACCAAGGATATCCGAGAAACCAGGGTCATGATGATCCTTTTGATGTGACTAGAAAGGTTAAGGTTGATGTTCCTGATTTTGATGGTAAACATGATCTCAATGCATTTATAGATTGGTTAGATCGCTTAGAGGACTACTTTGAATTTTATGGCATGATCGATATTCATAAAGTTCGTTTTGCTAAAATGAAACTTGTTGGGTCTGCTAAGAAATATTGGCATAGTGTCCAAAGAGAGATAGACTACCTAGGTGAACCATCTATAACTTTATGGGATAAAATGAAACAAAAATTGAAAGAAAAGTATTTTCCTTCGTTCCACAAAATTCGGATGCTAAATGATTGGTTGAATCGAACCAGTTGTCGTCTGTTAATGTGTCTTACTATTATGCTGAATTTGAAGAAATGAAACCGATGTGTGCTGTAAGAGAAGAACAATAAGTAGTTATGACTAGGTTCATTAATGGACTTCGAGAAGACCTTAGGATAGATGTGAGCTTGTGAATCTTTGATGGAGGCATACCAAAAGGCTTTAGAGATAGAAAAGTACAAAAGGCCTCCTTACTCTTATAGGTGGACTTCCTAAGCCGGAGAGCCTAAGTCTCCTAAGATTGTGACCTTTCAACAGACTTCTTACTCTCAAAGGCCACGATCTAACCAATTTTCTAAGAGTAATTCCCAACCTAATTAGTCTCGTTGGTTCCGCCAAGGGTATCTCCCTTAATTCACCTTCGATTCACCCTTTTTCCTCCTTTCCGTCCATGGTATGCCATAAGTGTCATGAGAAAGGTCATCGAGCTGCTCGTTGTCTCAATCGTGCCCTACCATACGATCACACAACCTTGAAGAAAATGAACTTGTAGATGACTTGTCTATCCATAGTTGGTGATACCGCTACTGAGAGTGAACGTGAAGAAGATGAGAGATAGAGTCATCTTATTGTCATGAGGTGTTTTCTTTCTACTCGCTAATTGTGATTCTTGGAAACGTACTCCTATCTTTAAAACTAAAATACTTTGTGGCAACAAGATTCTTCGTTGAGTCACCGATAATGGTAGTTCCATGAATGTCATTTCCAAGACTAGCTGTTAGACTTCTCAACCTTAAGCTTGTACCATATTCCACTCCTCTTAAAGTTGCTTGGGTTGACAATACGTCTTTGACCATTTTTAAAAAGTGTAAAGTCCCTCTCCAATTAGGTGCATATTTTGAAAAGGTTTGATGTAATGTTTGTCCTATGAATGTTGCTCACATTTTGTTGGGTCTGTCCTTGGATTTATGATAAAAATGCCACTAATTTTGGAAAGGACAATACTTATGTGTTTACTCATGCTGGAAAGAGGATTAGGTTAATCCCGCCCGACCTTCGAGCATAATAAGACTAAAGGAACCGACTCTAACCCCTCCCATGATAAAAGAGAAACTAAGAAGTCTGTATTTTCGTCCGGACATTAATGTGAAATAGAAGGGTGACAATCTAACATGTTGCTTGCATTAGTATTCAAGTCTCAACCTATGTTTTCTTGCGATACTCCATGTGAGATGTCACTTGACCTAACTAGAATTCTTGATGACTTTAAGGATGTGTCCCTTGAAGAGTTTCCTGCTGAGTTACCTCCTATGAGGGATATTCGAGCATGCCATAGACCTCTGTCCCAGGATCGTCTTTACCCAACTTACCTCATTATAGGATGAATCCTAGAGAATGTGAGGAATTGAATAGACAAGTTGATGTGATCTCGCAAAGGGTTTTATTCAACACAGTCTTAATCCATGTGTTGTTCCTGCGCACTTAAATCCTAAGAAAAATGGTTCTTGGAGAATAAGTATTGATAGTAGAGCCATCAACAAGATCACTTGTGAAATATAGGGTTCGATACCTAGACTTGATGACATGTTGGATCAAATGTCGGGATCCGAGTGGTTTTCTAAGATTGATCTTAAGGTAGGATACCATCAATTGAGAATTAGACCTGGAGATGAATGGAAAACAGCCTTCAAGACTCTCGATGGACTGTTTGAGTGGTTAGTAATGTCGTTTGGGTTAACTAATGTTCCTAGTACTTTCATGAGATCCATGACTCACATTCTTCGTCCTTTCATTGGAAAGTTTTTGGTGGTGTACTTTGATGATTTTCTAATATACAACACTTTTAAGGAAGAACAACTCAAACACTTGAGGTTAGCCCTTGAGGTTTTTCGAGCTAAAAAGTTGTATATAAAATTGGCTAGGTGTTCTTTTCTACAATCTTAGGTTGTCTTCCTTAGGTTTGTTGTTTTTTATAAGTGATTTCTACCGATTCCGAAAAGGTTAGAGCTATAGTAGAGTGACTTGAACCTAAAACCATTTCGAGGTGCATAGTTTCCATGGGTTAGCTACTTTCTACAGGCGCTTTGTCAAAGATTTTAGTTCCATTATGACTCCTATTACTGACTGAATGAGAAAAGGTGAGTTTAAATGGACTAAATCTGCAAAGGATGCTTTTAATCGATTAAAAGAAAATGACCGAGGCCTCATTTTGCGACATCCTAATTTTCTAAAGTATTTGAAGTTGCTTGTGACGCCTCGGGGTTGGGATATAAGGAGTTTTGAGTTAACAAGGACATCCAATATCGTACTTTAGTGAGAAACTCAACGATGCTAGGAGAGATACTTACACCACCTATAAGAAAGAGTTCTATGCTTTAGTGCGTTGCTCGGAACATTAGAGATACTATCTCCTTCCTATGGAATTCATTCTTTAGGGTGATCATGATGCTTTAAAATTCATTAATAACCAAAAGAAGCTTAAAGAAAAACATGCTAAGTGGGTCGAGTTCCTTCAAGATTACTCCTTTGTGCTAAAACATCGATCTTATGTTGAAAATGTTGTTGTTGATGCTCTAAGCAGAGTAGGGCTTCTATTGCATAGATGGGCCATATCTGTTATGGGATTTCAAAAATGAAAGATCACTATACCTCATGCCCCAACTTTGTTATGACTTATGATGAGGTGTTGTATGGTAACCGCCGCAACTTTATTGACTACATGATTGTGGATGGTTACTTGTTTTATGGGTCCAAATTGTGCATCCCTCACACTTCACTTCGTGATTTTCTGATATGGGAATTACACGATGGAGGCCTTACTGGTCATTTAGGTTGGGATAAAACTACTAGTCTTGTTACTTGACTAGTTCTTTTGGCCTTCTTTGCAAAAAGATGTGGCTCGAGTTATGTCTCGAGTAAAATTTGTCGACTTGCAAAAGGTAGGAAGCAAAACACTAGATTATATATTCCTCTACCTGTCCCATATTCTTCAATTTTTTTTTGTACATGGTAAGCGGGTCACCTTCCGGGCCCCTTGTCTCGGGGAAAGCCCGGACGACTTAGATGGGCCGGCGGACGGGGAGGGGTGTCAAAGCCTTCGTGTACTTCCTTTCGCACATTCCTCAAATTGAGGAAATTGTGGCCCCCAGGATCGAACCTCGGGGGTGGGGATGGAAGTGAGGTGGGTGGCTACTAGGCCACTCACGCTTCGACTGTCCCACGTTCTCCATATAAAGACCTTAACATGGACATTGTCCTAGGTATCCCCGAACTGCTAGAGGTCATGATTGCATTCTTGTTGTGGTGGATAAATTCTCTAAAATGGTACATTTCATCCCCGATAGTAAAGCTGTTGATGTATCCCCGAATTGTTAGATTGCATGGTTTGCCCTCTTCTATTGTGTCTCGATAGGGATGTTAAATTTATGAGTCATTTTTGGAGGACATTGTGGAAACTGTTTGACACTCATTTGAAATTTTCTGCCGTTTTCCATCCTTAAACTAATGGACAAACCGAGGTAGTCAATCGGAGTCTAGATAACATTCTTAGGTGCCTTGTCGGTGAAAAACGTAGTACTTGGGATTTAATTTTTCCTACCGCTGAATTTGCGTATAACAATGATGTGAATAAATCCATTAGAAAAAGTCCTTTCGAAGTTATGTATGGTGTCGTTCCTAGACTTCTAATTGATTTGGTGACATTGCCTATTGATTCTCGACCTGTTGAATTTGCTGAAACATTTGCTAAGCACATTTATAAATTGCATGACAATGTTCAACCGAAAATTGCATAAAGTAATGAAAACTATAAACTTGTAGCTGATGTGCGTCGTAGGAAGCTAGAGTTTAATGAGAGTGATTATGTGACGGTCCGAATTCATCTCGAAAGATTTCCAAAATACTCTTTTAAGAAGCTTTTTGCTCGAGCTTCGGGCCTTATCGCATTTTGAAACGTCTTGAATCCAATGTATATTTAATTGACTTTCCTCCTGATTTATCTATTAGTCCTATCTTTAATGTTGAGGATTTGACACTTTATCGAGGAGCTTTTGAGCCTCCCACATTTTCTCGCAAGTGTCACCGATAGGTCGGCGACTTCGCAATTGATGATGTTGAAGCTATCGTCGAAGACGAAATTGTTAGTACTGCTGATAGAGGTTTTGAACGCTTTTTGGTTCGTTAGAAAGAGCATCCTCAATCGAATAACTCATGGGTTAGTAAAGATAATCTCCGTCGCATAGCTCCTGATCTACTTGATGAGTATCGTCATGAAAACTCTCCGGGGCTAGTTTTTCCAAGCCGAGGAGAAATGATGGATTTACAAAAGTTTATTTTAGGAAAAGGTTTAAAAATAATAATTAGGAAATTTATGTGGTTTAAAAGTGTTGCTTGGGAAGGAGTTTTGCTTTTTTTTAGGAAATAATAATTAAGAAATTTATGTGCTTTAAAAGTGTTATTTGGGGTAAGAGTTTTGCTTTTGTTAGGAAATAATAATTAGTAAATTTATGTGGTTTAGATGTGTTGCTTGGGGAAGAAGTTTTACTTTTGTTACTTGGGGAAGGAGTTTGGTTTTTGTTACTTGGGAAAGGAGTTTCAATATTTTGTCTTACTTGACTTAAATCCCCAACTCTTTTTCAATAAATTAGGAATGTTAAAGTCTTGTGGAGATCACCAAATATGCAATGAATACAAATCAACACCGAGATGCTAGTTTCCTTCTCTCTTCTCTTCTAAATCTTCCTCTTTTCCTCTCTAATTCTTCTTTCCCCTCTAAATTCCCCTCTTTTGCTCCCTTTTCCCCTTCTCATTCTCCATCAAATATACACCTCGTTATCCAAATAACCATACAAGAAAACATTATTTACATCTAATTGATGTAAGTTCGACTTCTTTGTAGTATCTAGACCAACTAAAACTCTAACAGTGAGTAACTTTGCAGTAGGAGAGAAGGTTTGTTTATAGTCCTTGTCTTTGATTTGAGCAGAACCCCCAACAACAAACCTGAATTTGTGCTTGTCTATTGTACCAACAAAATTGAACTTTACCTTGTTAAGCCATTGCTCTTTTGCTTGGAGGTAAGTTTATAATTTGCCAAGTCTTATTGACTTTTAAAGCATCCAATTCCTTACTCATAGCTTCTTCTTATATGAGATCTCCTTTAGCTTGTTCATATGTAGCAGGTTCATGAATAGATAACACATTACATAAGAAAGCTTGATACTCCTTGGTAAGAAGAACAAAATTAGCGGGCTAGAACAAAGGATGTCTAACTTCATCATGCACATAATCAGAAGCGAGAAATCAAACTGTTGATGTAAAAGACTCCTAATAGGCTTTGGCAAAGGAATTGGAGGTATAACCCTAGGAGAAAAATAGAAGATGCAGAAATAGAGATGGAATAGATAGGCAGAAATTATTAGCAACATAACTAGGATGATTAGGAAAAACTAATTCGTTGGTAACCTTGTCAATTCTATCTACCCAAAGACCATACAAAAGTAGTGTAAGTAGATAGAATAAAAAATTTGTAAGCCTTTTGCAAAGTAGGATATCCCAAAAATATGCACTTGCTGCCCTTAGGAGGAAATTTATTCGAGTATTAGTGTCCAAACAAGAATAAAGTGAGACCCTATCGCTTTAAACTTGGAATAAGATGCTAAATTGCCACATAGCCTCTCAAAAGGAGTTTGCAAATTTAACACAATATAAATAAGTTTGTTGATGATAAGAGTGGTTGCAAGAATACAAGTTCCCCAAAACTTCATAGGTAAATTGGCTTATAATTTGATGCTCTAGAAGTTTCAACTAAACGTCTACATTTTCTCTCTACCCAGCCATTTTTTTAAGGTGTTTTAGGAACACTCTTATAATGTAAAATTCCTTGTTCTTTAAATAAGGAAGCACATTGCTCCTAAATAAATTCTATGACATTGTCACCGCCAACAAACTTGATCTTAGTCTTAACATGAGTCTAAACATAGGCCATAAATTGTTTAACATGCAGATCATCTATAACTCATTCTAAAGTAAATGATCCTAGTTTGACTGTCCAAAATTGTAAGAAAATAATGAGCACCACTGACATCAAATCCATGTGAAATAAGTCAAATGGCACATATGCAAGAGAATCACTTCTTGGAAAATGAACTCTATGGGACTTAGACGTTAAACGAGGCTTCAAAATGAAAAAAATATGAAGAAATGTGTTTCGGTTTTGGCATATGCTTCATCTTGGATACTGAATAATGACCAAGTCTAACATGAAACAACTGAGTATCTACATATTTGTAAGATTTATCACACCCAATTTTGCTAGACAAAACAACTTTGTTGTGCTCAAACTTTCCGACGCATTCACTGACTTCATCTTTATTCCCAACAAAGTTGTATAAACCAACACTTCTTGAGTTGTTGCCACGGTTAGAAAGGTCCTGAAATAGGCAACCATGTTTAGTAATTATGGTGATAAGCTGAGAATTGTATAGTAATTTACTCACGAGATAGGAGATTATACTTAAACTCGGGAACATCCAAAACATCTTTGAGTACAATCTCGGGTGTAATTAAATATCTCTAATTTTTGTTACTTGTGTAACACAACCATCAAGTAGACCAATAGTAACAAGAAAAATTAAGTTACGATGAGCATAGAAATGACTCATACGAGGACTCATGTGATCAAAGGCCCTAATATCATACAAGAGCATGCATCAAAAGTATTGTGTAAGCCAGCGAGAATTATAAGCGGCAATGGAATCAAAAACCTTACCAACTAGGGGTGAGCATGGTTCTCGGGTATCCTGAAACCTATTTGGAGTCGATCAATGATTTTGGTTCTGGTTACAAAAAGGAGGACCTCTGTCACAATCGGTTCCTAATTGTGGTTCCCCAAAAATATGTGGAATCGGAACACTGGAACCAGGTTAGGATAAAGGAAGGTAGCAATTTGTTTGTTTTTCATACACTTCTTTGGTTTCACAATTCTTCTTTTCAATTTCTTTTTTTATATAGACGAATCTTCAAGGTAGTGAATTTTAGCCCAATTTCAATCATTTTTCAATTACTAATTCATAGATGAATATTCTACTACAAGGAAAAAAACACCTACTTCTATAAATAACTTCTTGTTTTATGTAAGAAGTGTAGGTAAAGATTAAAATCTCTCCTCTGCTCCTCCAAAAAACTTTAAAAATTAATTTATTAGGTCATAAAATTTCCAAATTAGGTGTGTGAGGGTACCTTGCAACCGAAACCAAAACCTAAGGTGTCGGCTCTGGTTCCAACAAAATGGGAACTTGTTTGACTGGTTCCAGTTTTAGTCCCCAACTTTTAGGGAGGGTTCTCGGAACCGCTCATTGCTATTACCGACTAAGTTTGCCCTGCCTATATATGAACCAGAAACTCATTTTCCTTTAAGGCCTTTCAAAATTTCCCGACCAACTACTTCCATCACTAATTAATTAATATTGGATGCATTATCATCCTCATTTTCATGCATTTGCTCGATTACAAATTGCCACTTGAGCAGCCATTTTCAGACCTTTGTTACCACAATCACCTTTCTACCACTTTGGATAATTGCGGATTTTAAAACACCGATCCATAGTGTAACCATAGGTTTTGCAATGATCACAATATTTGTCTTGTTTATTCTTCTTCTTATCCTTCTTCCTAAGGGTTCCAAAAGAACCTTTTGTTAAACTTTTGTCACTACTAGTGCCTTAAAATCACTTGTAATATTCATGATTTCAAAAATCTACCTTTGCTTTTCGATTTGTTGAAGAAGATAATAAGCTTGATTAACCGGAAGTAGGGGATCCATGGATAAAATCCATCCTTGAGTGTGATTATACCTACTGTTTAGGCCCAAACGAAACTGCATAAGTTGATTTCACAATTTCAGGTCTTCGATATGCTTAAGCAAGTCGCCTTTGTGGAGTTTGATTGCACCACAAGCACATTATGACATTAGATCGACTGATTGAAGTTCATCACATGATCTCTTCACATGAACTCTTCATTCAATCATAATACAAAGTAATGGAATTATTTTCTTGCGTAAGATTTGAGATTCCATGCTTCAATTTGTAGATTAATGGTCAATTAGTTTGACCATACCGCTTTTGAACTTCATTCCAAAGTTCTTGTGAGGTTTCCATGTAAATGGAACTCTCCATAATTTTAGTTGCCATAGAATTCAATATCCAACACATAATCATATTGTCTTACCTAAGCCATAAAAAATGATCGGAAGAAAGTTTCACCTGGTTTAGAACAAGTGTCATCGATGAACCCTAACTTGATTTTAGTACCCAAAGCTCTTCTTACAACTTGACCCTAGATGACAAATTTCATGCGATAAAATTGTTTGGTGGGGATTTGCATTCCAACATGATCAAAACTAGAAAGAAATAATGGATCATCATAAGAATACGAATTTAACAAAGAATTTGACTCTTGATCGAAGTATCGGTGATTTCTAGATCCATGGAGATCAACAAAGAATCAATCCAGATTGTAAAACTTAACAAAGAAATACAATAAAGAAAACGAATTCTTATCATAATTCAAAGAAGAAATAAAAGAAAACACAATGAAAGATCAAAGATCAAGGATCGGAGACGAAGAACACGCACAACAAGTGGAGAGCAAAACTAGGACTAAAATCCCTTTTCTTGCTCTGATTTTATGTAAAGCATGGTGAATCTCAAAAGAAATTGAGAGAATTTTGTTGCTCTTATTCATTAGTCTGGTTCGTTCAGTACATCAAGTATATATACAAGTATTGACAGTTGTACAAAGAGTTATCTAGAAGCTATTTCCCTTTTTAGTAGCTTATAACCACTTATACAAATAATAACAATTTTGTAAAAATAATGTATATGTACACAAATCTCGATATAAAACTTGTAGGATCTACTCAAAAGTTTAGGTAGATCATCACTACTTATTTTGAGTGCAAAAATTCAAACCAATCCATGGGTGGTTATGAAAAAGAGTTTGAAAGAGAACATCCCATCTTTTTGCCATAAAGTTTACCCTAGTCAACCCGGATGCTTCACCTTAGGTAGTCCACTTCTGGTGTGACTAATTACATCAACAATTTTAAGGGTTCATTCAACAATGAGACTTTCTTGAGGGCGCTTCCATCACCATAGCTTGATTTGTTCGGATTCTGCAGACTGACCTTAAGACTAATTACAAGGTTTTAGCGATTGAAAACTTTGATAAGTTTTTCCATGTATAGTTCTCCACTCCCTTATTTAGTATCCCTTGATGATCTCCCTCTAAAGTGGTCTTGTTTGAGTACGTCTAATCTCAAGGCTCCTAGTTTTTTTCTAAACAATCTATGAGTGATAGTGCTTAGTAGCAATTCTTGCCTCCCGAGCATATAATGTCCAATGTTTTACCTATTGGAGGAGATGTCAGTATGCCTTTAGGTGTCTCCATTGTACATGTGCCTAGTGAACTAGTTGAACTCGGGAAGAGGTTGTTAAATATAAGGAAAGCTTTGAGTACTTGTTACTATTGAAAATAATCTTCTTTATAATGCACATCTTAAGTTGTAATGTGTCTTTTGATAGACCCAATATTGAGTGGCGAGTGGTACATACCATGTTGTATACTTTATTAAGTGTAGGGACACATTTATACAAATAGTTATAGATTAGGGTAGCATAATGAATATTGTTGCATATTCATACACCATGGAGAATCCAATCGTTCGTTCATGATATGAGAATTATGCTTTTATTATTCTCTTATTCAATTACCATGTTTTTAGAGAGGGTAATATGACAGCTGATTGTATTGTCAAATTAGGATGTGTTATAAAGTCTACAGATCACGTTCACATCCTCTTCTTCGCGAGACTTTTCATGTATACTTGTTAATGATAACATGGGTAGAACCCTTGAGAGAAGAGTTACCTAATGTTCTTTGTACTTACCATAAAAAAAAAAAAAAAAGAATTTTGCTACATAATCTGCTATAAAATATTAGGATATAAGGTACATACCATCTTTTATTTGTTCAAAAGGGAGATAAAGACAGTAAAATAAGTATTTTACCTCTGGGGTTTAAGGCAATAGCAATTCCTACTACACTAAAAAGTCATCATTGTTATTCTCCCAAAAAATGTCAAATTCTTTAACCTACTCTCTACTCTTCCGGCCTACCTCTTCTCTTAATCACTTAAGCGTCGGAGGGGTTTTCTTCAGGTCTAAGTTGTGATCAACCTTGTGTGTAGAACAAGGGAGGATACATAACTGTCAAAAATATATTGGAAAGTCGCCATTAGTAAGTTTGGATTTCCCTACCTTAATCTATCAAATTTCTTCAAGAATAAAACTCCTTCAAGCATAATTTTATTTTTCTTTCCCTTCTCTTTTTATTTATTTCACGTTTATATCCAAGTCTTTTTATTTTCGTTTAAATGTTTTTGAATTTTGTTGTGCTTAGATGTTTGTTGTAGATAGATTAGTTGTTTGATTCATGCTTAGGTCTTGTTTCTTAGTTTGTCTTCTTGTTGGAGTTAATTTGTGTTAGCTTAGTAATTAAATTAAATTTTATATTTATAATATATTGGGTGCGGTCCCCTATTTTTTAAATTGATGGTAAAATTAATTGCATTCAAAAGTTTTTAGTGTAAACAAAGTTTTTATTCTTTTTATATGATTTGCTGGTTGTGATAATTTTTCTTCAATATGTTGTTGTTTCTTTGACTGAAGCCCCTAATTTTTTATTTCACCGGCTATGAGTATGTCCCCGCCTCCATTCTTATAAACCATGTAGATTAACAATGACAGAACTATAGACAATTTGTTTTGTCCAATAGAAACAATGTATAACAGGCTATTCAGATGCAATATACTATAATCATTTAATTTAGTCCACTATAGAACTTGATTTATAAGAATTCACTTCATGAATTTTCGACTTAGATTAAAAAGAGTCGTAGTTTTTTGAAGCAAGTTCGTTGCTTTCTATTCATTCTAGCGTTTTGTGCGTAATTATACTCAAAATGATGTTTACTTTTTCACTTGGTTTGTTTGGGCGGGGGGATGGATTATTGCAGAAAATATGAAGGTTTTGATCTTTTTCTATCCTTTTACAGGGCTAATCATAATGTTTAAAATCTGATTAATTACCAAAGATCTAGGTGCATCGAGCTACAGAATAACTTGTGAGAGTGAAGCCAAAAGGTGAGAAACAACAACTTATAAATGCAGCGGCATACCATGAATTGCAATGCTTCTCCAATATGATTCAGTACGAACACCCCCCAAAAAAAAAACAAAAAGAAAAGAAAAACACAGAGTATCAAAGTAAAGAGAATTTAGACCGAGCGGCTAGGATCTTTTAGGCTTTTAGTCATTGAACAATAGCCATAGGGTAGTCATGCTAAGATTTGTATGCACAGCCCCAAAATCTGCTGTTTACAAAAGAAGCAGAGAAAGAATGAAATAAAAACTAAACTAAGATAAGCAAATTACTTTCCTATCAACACAAAAAGAAAAAAAAACAAAAGGAGCAACTCCAGCACATATATTTCTGGAATAGGAGGTGATCCGGATATTTCCCAAACGGTTCCAGCTCACCTGCCATGTCATTGGCCAACTGTGCCTAATTAGTCGGATAATGAAGATATCAACCCAAGTCTACTCTCAACGGGCCAGGTAAAAGTCCAAAGCCCATTAGGATTAGGGTTTCCTCTTAAATTATGGTAAATACTATATTACCCCCGTCAAAATCCTCTATAAAGTCTCACAAATCCCAAAAAGCCTTACTCGGTAAGCAAATCCTAAGAAATTCCCTTCGTGCACATCGAGGAAGATTTCCTCGATTCATTCAATCAGTTCATCACTAACTTTAGTGTCGGATGGGCATTCCCAGGATCCACCCCGGGCTTCGCCTTTTGCGGGTTTAGCAATCGCCATGTGGAATCCCTTTGATCACACCATGCCTTCACAATTGGAGCAAGTAAATCCTTTCTCCCTCTCGAATCATCATCCACATCATCATACAATTTTTCCTCCGGAAACATTTTGGCGCCGTCTATGGGGAGAAGGGTAACTTATGGTTGCTAGTGGAACCCGGATCACGATCCAGGATGACACGTGACGCAACTAATCGACCTACTCCTCATCCTCATTATTCCATGCCTACAGGGGGCCAATCCCGCGGTGACCACAAATTCGACGACGTGGAGTCTTCCCGGCGCTCCATGGGCAACCGCTAATCTCAGCCGGAAGGCTACAACACCTTAGGGGCTATCCAAAACTTAATTGAGATTCTTAAGACTACTCGTTGCACAACAAGTGTAGGAGCAGAGTGCGAGCCACCATTGAGTAGCTTCTCCCCATCATGTTATTTCAATACACTCCAACTCCTAGGTATGGCGCAACCCCTGGGGAGGTCAGCCTATTGGCCACTTCTCGGTAGGGATGCCCTCACATGCAGCCCTAGCACAGCCAACCGAGGCTCCAACTACGCTCGCCCCGATAAACCAAGTGCCCCCTAACGAGGCGCCACGAAGAGGGAGACATTAGGGGGATCATTAAGGCCAAGAGAGCTCTTCAAAGAGCCAATGAGAATATCGCAACATCTCACACAGCCTCGACCCCTTATGCCACCTATAGTAGGTGCTCGCCTGGTTTGAAGGCCGAGGCAATGCCCTTGCGCCAAATGCAGGGCCCAAGCCCGAGGGGAGCAGAAGAACAACTAGCCCCGCACGATCGGTTACTCGTGGCCGCAACTCCCAGCCTATCCTACGATGCTCATAAGCATGACCAGGAACAGTCTGTCCTTCAGAGCGCGAGCGCTCAAGGGAGAGGTATCATGAGCAATCGGCTATGAAGGGTCTTGAGAAGTCGGAGAGGATCAAGCGCACTCCCCTCGATCCGAGAGGAGGAAGAGCCCTTCCCCGGTGGAAGTTCCACAACACCAGCCCCGCATTGTTCCCGTCTCGGCTCGACTCAAGGCCAGCCCGACCTACTTTGAACACCCCATTTTCAAAGAAAATCATGAACGCCCCAAGAATGAAGAAGATAAAAGTCGCAAACATTGACCCATACAATGGTACAACCGATCTTGAAGATTGTCCGGCGTACTATAAGTCCCATATGTACATACAAAACGAGGATGATGCAACCTACTATCGATTCTTTCCTGCCACACTAAAGGGAGTCGCATAAAAATAGTTCCACAATCTTCCTCGGGGAAGCATCTCCTCATTTAAGGAGTTGTGTAACAAGTTTGTCGCATAGTTTATTGTGAGTTGCAAGCGTAAGAAGACGAATATCCACTTCTCCAAGATCAAACAAGGGAGGAATGAGACCCTTTATGACTACATCCGAAGGTTCCATGGAGAGGTCGTCCTTATCCCGAACTCGCAAGACAGGGTCACCTACACCGCCTTCCTTAATGGACTCGGGAGTAGGAGATTCAAATTCTCCCTCGTTGAGCAAAAGATAACCACTTTGGCGGAGGCGCTTCGGAAAGTAGCCGACTTCATCCAGGCCACGGAAATATGCTCGAAGAGGGAGAAAAGGTCGAAAGGAAGGGAGGGGATGGATGAAGACTCAAACACTCGCTCAATGCTTTTCCGAGTTGTATAAAAGGAATCGGGTATAATAATCTCGTACTTATAGAGTTTTGATTCCAAGGCATTCTCTCGTTTGTTGAAACTTTTCCGAGTGATATGGTATCTTATCTAAGTGATACAACTTTTACTTCGTGTATTTCTTGCTTATCCTTGAGTGACTCGGAAAACCGATATGCGTATCTCACTCGGTTCGAGTCCCTCATCACTCGGATTTATCGCATATTGAATAAAATAGTATTTCATCTTTCCTCACTCGGATCCGACTTCTAGTTATAAGCTCTATTTTGTTATAGTCGGTATTTCTAGTCTGTTTCTTGCTTAATCTATATCAAGTTACTTCACTCGATATTCTTTATATAACTTGATTTTTCGCTTAGACTCGGACGGATGGAATTTTGAGCTATATGGATATTAGACTCGGAAAAATTCCATTTCATTTCGACTCGGATAATCGGTTGTTTAATTATCTTAATAATTTTATTATCTCGTGTCTAATCTTGGACCAAAGTATTTTATACTTTGAGAACCGAAATTGATTTACTTTTGTAGGTTATTCAAACGAGGATACACTTTTCAAACTACAAAAGTAACCGGCTCGTAACGTCAAATCACCAGCAGAACATGGCTTTTCACCTTCTCTCGCTCCGAGTCCCGAAGATTGTGTCGAGCTATCCGTTTCCAAATCTGGAAAACTGGAACGCTAAGCTTAACGGTGGTTTCCACCTTATCTTTAAAGACACCACCAGTGGTTTTGGGACTTCCAAGAGAGTTAAACCGTTGTCCAACGTTCACATTACAACGGATACTTTCTGAGTGACTCGTAAAGCTTCGTCAACGGTCACAAAGAAGTCTTAGTCGGCAGATGAAGATAACGACTACTCTGCCTGGTCATCTACAAATAGAAGCCACTTCACAAGACTTGAAGATTGCCGAATTTATTGTTAATACACATACTTGAGCAAAGTCATTGTATTTACTCTCAATCTTCTACTTACAACTCCTACTTTGTAATTCATTACTTTCGAGTTGTAAGGTCTTGTACTCGATTACAAACACTTTCTTACTTTCTCTGTAAGGTCCCTTGACTAAGTCTGTAAGAGTTAACTCAGCTTAGTTGTCTCTAGCTGTAAGGGTTATCTTAGCTAGGAAGTACTAGATCGGATAAGGGAAATTCTAAGTCTAGGAAAACTTGTATAGAGTTGTCTAAAGGGAGCAACTCGGGTTCGGTCGGTTCACGGTATTTTGTGGACTCAAAATAGTGGATTTGACTTCATGCTTGGACTAGCACGGTCCGTGGTTTTCCCCAGGAGGGTTTCCATGTAATCTCTAAGTGTTATCTTTCCGAGTTCATTCTAGACTCGGACAGTCTTACAGACTCTTGCTTATCTTGCTTATCCATCCGTGATAGCATTTACGAGTCCAAACTTTTCCGACCTCGCTGATAGACTCGGAACCTGTTTCTGTCTTGTCTTTGACGGAAGGGCTAAAGTTTCCACGAAAAACTTCCATCACCCTATTCACCCCCTCTAGGGTGACTCGGACTCTCCCCAAGCAAACCTTCAATGGAAAATTCAATCATCGAAATGATAAGAAGCCCCGGAGGCATGAAGAGGACCACCGCTTTAACACCGACCCCCAAAGTATTCCGATGGAGATCGGGGGCATCCCATGCTCAAGAAACCACCTCCCATGTCTACTCCAGCCAAAGCACGAGCTTCCAACAAGTATTACGAATTTCATGAGCAAATCGGACACAACATCTGTAGAGTGTCGCGCGTTAAAAAGGTGCTTAGGGAGTTTGGCGGATAATGGGCAAATTGATCGCTTTCTCAAAAAAGATACTCATGGAACACAAGGAGGTTCTTCAAGGAAGGGATATGAGCACTATGATGACGATGATGCTACTAGGATTGTGGCCACCATCGCTGGGGGCTTCGTAGGGGCATGACCCCCTCTTCTGGAAGACTCACCTCGAAGCGTTTAAGAGGTCCTGGTCACTAGCCAGGCTCTACCTGTGAAGGTGCCCATAGTCACCTTCGGAGAATAAGATTTGAAAGGCATGGCCACCCCACATGAGGATCCTTTGGTCATCACATTGAAGATCTCGGACGCTATAGTTCAAAGGGTCCTCGTAGACACGGGGAGCTCGGTAGACATCATCACCATGAAATGTCTAAGTTAGCTAAAGTATACCCCTCATAATCTCATTCCCCTCATCAATCCTATCCTTAGATTTGGGGGTAGAGGATACACCCCGTAGGCATGATCCGCCTACCAATCGGGGTTGGAGAGAAGGTCGGGGCCGAAACATCGTAGTGAACTTCCTAGTGATCGACATCCCCTCCACTTATAATGTCATCATTGGACGTCCCACCCTCAACTAGATCAAAGCGAGGCATCGCTCCATACCTTCTCCTCATGAAGTATGAGCTTGATGATGGATCCGTAGGCGAGATCTATGGAGACCAAAAATCGCACGTGAATTCTATGTCGTAAGCCTACGAGCTTTGATGAAGAAGCAAAAAGAAGAGGGGAAGACTCATGATGATCCCAAAGGTAAGAGGCCAAAGGAGGAGCCTTTTGCAAAAAAATCTGGAAACTATGATGGTGTGCTTCGTTACCACTAAAGGCCATGGCAAGGTCCGAGCTACACCTTCGAAGACATCAAACTTATCCCCTTAGAGGAAGCTTGATCCGATCGTTTTGTGCAAGCGAGTAAGAACCTCCAAAAAGGGATCAACGAACACGACAAGATTGATGGCCAATCGGAAAGGACCATGCGTCATCCATGACGAGATCTGCCTGGGATCCTATAGGTTAGCCACTCTAGAAGGGTCGGTCATTCCCGGGACGTGGCACAAGCAACAACTTCAAAAAGTGCTTCATCTAAGTACTTAGGAGCACCATTCTCTTATAAATAGTTCAAGCTCATCATCCGGCGTAGGGGCCTTTCTTTAATGATCCAAGACCCAAAATTTTGTAAAGGAATCACTTACGCTTGACGCAGCTTTTTCAAAAGCGCTCAACTGGGGCACACATTCCTCCTATTGTATAGTCTTTGATCTTTTATCTTAATACAACGAGCAAGCTTTCTGCATCTTTGTATCTCGCACTTTACCTTCACCGAGTTGGGGGCAAGAATAAGGGCTAATATGATCCCCTAGAGCAATCAAACCCTCTATCTCTTTCGTCGTATATTTTTACCTTTGCCGAAGTTGAGGGCAAAAGTAGGGGCTAATATGATCCCCTAGGGTAGTTAAGCCCTCACTTTTCTTTCGTTGTGTATTTTTACTTGTGTCTATTTTGGGGGCAAGACTAGGGGCTAATACAACCCCCTAAGATAACTAAATTGCAAAACTCAAATAAGACCCAATCATGATGAAGAGTGATCATGTACCCCAAGCGGCAAGATAGCACAAATCGGCAATAATAAAAAGAAACAACGAGGCAAGTAAGCATCGAGTAAGCATCAAGCAAGGTTCAGCCGAAGATAAAAGTTCAAGCAAAATGAATTTGAAGTAGCAGAGTATCAAGTCATATGGCACACAGCCCATAAAAAAACACTCCTAGTCTACAAATAGTCATGAAAAGGGGCTAATCCACGAAGCCATCTCCGGCATCCTCGTCAACTCCATCATCCTCAAGGATCTCCCCTCATTTGATGCCTCCTATTCAGGGGTAGACTCAGCTAGAGAGCTTGACTTCGGAGCGAGAGTTTCGGAGCGAAGGTTGGAAGCATAAGCAACCCATCTCTCAAGCATCTCCTCATCATCGCCCTACGCAGCGAAAACCTCCATGAAAAAGTTCCTAATAGTTGTCCTTGATGGCTGCGCCTTCCTCTTAGGCGAACTCAAGGCGAGACTCTAGATCCTACTTCCTCCCTCGGACAGCCTCTGGGTAAGCCCTTAGCTGGCTTGCTACCTTGCGAAGGAAGATCGGAGGAAAAAGGTTAAAACTCCACGGCTTGAGCAACCTTGAGGAGAGTCCGTAAAGCAAGAATGTTAGAGCGACTAGGAATAATGCAAAAATCAGGCTAAGGCAAGAAATATATGGCAAATCAAAGCAAGCGAGATCTAAGCATGAAGAGATCGACTACGGCCTCCAGATGCATACACTCGTCAAAAGTAGGCCTCTTGGACGAAAAAAAAGAAAAAATATTAAGTGTACACAGCTCGTTAAACGAAGATCCTATAGGATCATAGAAGATCCCTAAGAGACATCACTCAAGCTCTAAGTTACCGAGAAAAAGCACAAGGTCGAGGCTTTTAAAGAGCACTTTTGTTCCGTAAGAAACTACCCCAACGCTATAAGGTTCAATCTATGATCGCTTATCTCTCGGACTCCAGCAAAGGTCAATCGGGTGCCCACATTTTTCTCAAAAAAAAATAATAATGAAAGGAGCGATGGTTTGCAAATTGAGAACGAAGAGGATTTTTGGCCGTCGATACGCACAGTCGTTCTTATAGCCCAACGCTAAAACATTGCTAACAAAGTCCTCCAACATAAAGTTGCGACTTGGGCACAATTAGAGGCACCCTACGAAGGCCCATACCGAGGAGTCGACAGATTTCAGCTCGACGTGGAGTTAACACATTGTCACTCGAGGGGTTCGATTTTTCTTGATCAAAGGATGGCCAATATGTTTCGACTAAAGGAGATAGGGCTGTCATATTTTCACTCCAAAATGGGTTGATATTTTTATTCAAAGGAGTCTGCAATTTCTTCGCCCTAAAATCAAGGTCGGTATTTTTCCTCTCCCTTCAATATTATCTCTTTACGCATAAAATTGGGTTGGGAATGTTCCCCTAAAAAATATGCCAACACAATTAATTAAAGGAAAAATTAAAAATTTGGAGAGTTAGAGTTTTGGGGGTTTTTTGGGGAGGTCGGGTTGGGGTTCAGGTGCTGGGGAGTCGGGCTAGGCAGGGGTTAGAGAGAGAGAGTGTTGTGAACTTAGGGGAGTGGGGGGTTGAGAGAGAGAGAGAGAGAGAATGTTGTGAACTTGGGGGTGGGGGTTTGGAGAGAGAGTATGTTGTGAACCTGGATAGTAGGAGGGGTTTTAAGGAGAGTGAGAGTGAGAGAGAGTGAGAATAGAGTTAAACCCGGGTTGGGGTAGGGGTTCGGAATAAGGGAGTCCGAGCCGGGGTGACGCGGCTTTGAGGGGTTGAAGTTGTGAGTCGTCCAGGGTTGAAAACACTTGTAAAAATTTAACTTAAAAATCACACAACTTTGCAAGAAACGCAGCGACGAGACGAACTATTTCGGAGCCCAAACGTTCACTAACGTCAAGTGACGACTTAGCCTCCGGGAGCTAAAAATCGCATTCCCAACTCCATAAAGGAATACCCCTTAGAGGACACACCCTTAAGCACTTCCAAGCCTTTGGGAGCTAGAAGGTCGCTCAAAGACCCATTCCATCATGGGCACTCGCACTCCTTAACGAGAAGGTTAGGGGTCACGCTCTCCGTGGGATGTTCCCTAGCGAGACTCATGCACTTTTAAGACTCCGGGAGCTAAAAAGTCGTGCAAAGACCCATGTCCGCATGGGCACTTACATTCCTAACTTAAGGTTAGAAGGTCGCATAAAGACCCATGTTCGCATAGGCACTTGCACTCCTAACTTAAGGTTGGGGGTCGCGTCTCCATGGGATGTTCCCTAGCGAGAATCATGCACTTCCAAGTCTCCGGAAGCTGGAAGGTCGCGCAAAGACCCATGTCCGCATGGGCACTTGCACTCCTAACTTAAGGTTAGGGGGTCACGTAAAAGACTCACAACGATGTCACCGTGGGCAAACTCACATTTTTGAACCCCGAATACGCAAGGGCTTGAAGGCCTCGAAGGTCCAAGAAAGACCGAGGAAGGACTCTCCTCCCCACAAGACTCACTTTTTAGCTGTAGGGGCTAAGTAAAAACCGTTCATCACAAACGGATCAACAATAAGATAGAAAAGCGAAGAGAGGCAAAGATGGAAAAATAAACTTCGTTTATTCATTCATTCATTGAAACAAGGACGCGAAGCATGCCACTACAAGGAGGATAAAAGCATCTAAAGTTCAAGCTAGAAGAGATATAATGTTGCTTTTACGCTACCGGATCGAGAGAAGAACCAGGGTCACCGACTCACTTCTCCTTAGGAAGATTCCTCTTCTTCTCTACAGGGGACTTTCTTCCTTTTGCCTTGGACAAGTCCATTTGGCCCCGAGAGAAGCGGGAAGAAGGACCATCGACTAACTTGGTGCTCTCTAAGGAAGGATGAGGTGACGAGCCTACGCTCGAAGTGGCACCTCCCCGGTTGTGTCGCTCCTCAAAGAGCGTGAATGGCTCATCCGGAAGTAGATAAGACGTTCACGATCGCGCCCTACCCAAGCCTCGAGATAGTCCTAGTCGAGCATTTGAGGGCTGACCAGCGCACCTTGTAGTCACCAACGTTCACGAACTTACGTTCACCCACGTCCGCAACAAGATACCGGTAGAAAGTCTCCACAATGAAGTAGGGGCAACGGGTCGCACGAGCTAGCTCCTCCGCTTGAGCCCTGTCAAAATCTGAGCACAAGCTTGCCGAGCCTAAAAATTTGAGCTCAAGGCTCGGCTCACTTAAACTCACGAGCCCTCACGAGCTTTTTCGAGCCTATACTTTGCGTGTTCTCACTAGATATATTGTTAAGATGAAACGATCAAAACTTAATTCAAATCCTTGACATTGAAGAAGAAAAGTTATCATAACTAATAATAGTAGAAGATTGAAAATAACGATGATTAGAGAATGATAATAATGAAAAATAAGATAGTTTATAATCATAATGAGTACGATATATCATTTTTACTTTATAATATGTAGGAAAAAATGAGTGATTGATGAAATAGATTCCTAGTTTTATTAGTCAAATATATATTTTAATTCTTGAAATTATATCATAAGTCGAGCCTAATATGTATCCCTCCCTCCTCTTTATGAGCCTCACGTGCTTAGCGAGCCGAGCTTCCTCATGCTCGGCTCGACTCGTTTGTATAACGAGCTCGAGCCTAAGCTAGCTCGAGCTTTATCGAGCCGAGCTTTTCCGAGTTTCCGCTGAACTAGCTCACGAGCGAGGCTCGGCTTATTTCCACCCCCTACTTGGGGCTATAAAGCGTATCGGTGCAGGCTCCACATTCACCTACCCACCTCAGGAAGCGTGTAAGTAGAACGTGAGGAGCTAAATGATCCGGATATTTCCGGACAGTTTCAAGCACGACCACCACGTCATTGGCCACCTATGCCTAATCGGTTGAACAATGAAGATAGCAGCCCAAGCCTCTTCTCAATGGGCCGGATAAAAGCCCAAAGACCATTAGGGCTAGGTTTTCCTCCTAAATTATGGTAAATTACTATCTCACCCCGTCAAAATCCCGTATAAATACGCACCAACCTCCAACCTCATGAAATATGCTCACAAGCTCACATCATCAATTGCAAACACTTTTCTCTCTTTGGGCACATTGAGGAAGATTTTCTCGATTCATTCAATCAGTCCATCACTAACTTGAGCGTCGGAGAGGTGTTCATCGGGATCCACTCCCGAGCTTCGCCTTTTCCGGGTTCAGCAGTCACCACGTGGAATCCTTCGATTACGCCACGCCCGCAACCGGAGCAATAAATCCTTTCTCCCTCCGAATCATCATCCACATCATCACACAAGTTTTTCTCTTAAACAGGAGGAATTATGAAGGAAAATTCAGTTTTTGTTGCTAGTATAAACTCTACTCTTCCTTTTCTTCTTTCTTTTTGGGAATGAAGAATCATTGCATAATTCAAGGGAATCCTTTTTTGTTTCTTTCAACTTTTTTGATTCTTTTTTGGGGTGATTTTTTTTTATTGTACTTGGATTCCACTTTTTCCCGAACGCAGTTTGGTTTGGGAAAATAATTACCTCCTTCTCAGAAAAAAAAGGCTTTAAGGCAAGAAGGCTGCTCCCCGGAGGGAAGGCTGCTCGTCGGGAGGGTTGTACTTTGGAAATTTTGCTCTCATCTTAGAAAAAACAAATGATTACAGAATCCACATGGGGTTATGGACTTGAAAACCTTTCTCTGATATGCCTCTCTTGCTTGTTCTTGTCTCTACTAGTTTTAACAATCGTGTAATTAATATAACATAGGGGATGTAAAAATAAACAAAATAACATGAAGCCTCGGTAATTAGCCACTATCTATGGACATAGCGAAGAGTTTCATATACCATCAAGATGATTCTTTTATGCAACTAAATATGGAAAACTAGACAACAAATTTTGACACAAGTTATGAGCAGGGTTTCACATAGCTTCATCTGTTCCCTGGTGTGAAAACGTCTTTATGAATTTTGATATTAATTGTCAACTATAACAAATTAGTTTCCAAGTACAGCTTAGTACATACTTTCATACTTGAACAACACCACAGTCCATGCAAATAAATGTGCGGTCCTTTAGGCGTGAAGTTCCTAAAAAGCTCTGTCCTACATATGCTGTGTACCCACAATGTGGCTTGATTTTTAGCTCTTGGTCGCTGATCTGGGCTCAATGCCTCTGCTGCTCTCATCTTCTGTTGGTTCTTCTTGTTCCCCTTTCCTAGTGTTCCTTGTGAAGGATGTTCATCGCAAGTCTGTCAAGATGCTTGCAATACCATTGCCTCCATCTCTTGATGTAAAGCAGAGGACCGATGAAGATGGTCAAGCCAACAGGAAAGCCAATTTCAGCACCCATCAGCATCAACTCCACCATGCTCTTATTACTCCATGCTGAATCTTCTGGAGAGGTTGGAGCCTGCTGATTGCTAAAACTTTCTGTCAATGGCGGGCCATATAACCCGGGATTTCCTTCATATGAGGATGGACCAAAAGTCTGAAGCTGACTACCTTTTGGAATTTGTCCTGCTAATTTGTTGAAAGATAGGTTCATAGTCTCAAGGAAACTTAATTTTGCAAGCTCTTGAGGTATATTCCCACTGAGAGTGTTACATGAGAGGTCCAATGATTGAAGCTGACTCAGATTCCCAAATGATGGTGGAATTTTTCCTGACAGAGAGTTGTGAGAAAGGTTCAGAACTATAAGAGCATTCAGATTCCCTAACTCTATGGGTATCTCCCCATGGAAATCATTTTGTGACAAGTCTATGCTGTTAAAGATTCTAAGGATCTTTTGTAGCTCAAAACTGAGACCTTTAAGGGTGACTGCCACTCTATCTTCATAGAGTCCATATTCATCTGTGATACGATATTGTAAATGGTCCTGTTCTGATTGGAACTCATTCATTCCAGCCATCATTGAAGTCCACTTGACAAAATATTGTGCCTTGAGATCCCCACTAAAGTTGTTTGCGGCTAGGTCCAGTATTTGTACGGATGGCCAATGTGAATTCTCCTTCTGGCAATCAATTGATCCGCTGAATTTATTGGATCTGAGAATGAGAACTTGCAATTTAGACAACCTTTTTAGCTCGCAAGGGAAAGTGTCATTTAATTGATTGTTCCCAAGATCTATAACTCTCAACTCTTTGCAGTGAACTATTGATCTCGGAATCTGTCCTTGCAGAAGATTGCTATTGAAGTTAAGAGTTTGCAACATGCACGTCTTACCAAACTCATCGGGGATTACGCCATTTAAATTGTTTCTCTTTGCATTCAGCACGTGAAGATTTGGAGATATTGCAATTAAACAATGAGGAATTGTTCCCTTGAAATGGTTATCCTCCAAATCAAGAACTTCTAGGTTGGTCGCATTGCATAACAATGTAGGAATACTCCCATGCATGTCATTCCTTGCAAGAGACAAGAAGATAGCTGAAGAGAGATCACTGCCAGTGTCGATGGATGTGAAATTATTGCTCGAAAAATCCAAATATTGTTTTCCTTCCAATGTTTGAGGTGGAATTTCCCTTGAATTTTGTTGGAGTGGAGGTCGAGGATATTCAAAACTGGAGCATATGGAATAGGCTGTTCTAGGTCCTCAAAGTTGTTGCAAGAAAGGTTCAAGTAGCCCAGGCCTTCACTAATTGCCCATATCCATTTGGGTAATGTGCCCTGAATTTGATTGTTCGAAAGATCAAGATCTAACAACTGTGATTGATGTCTCAGAAATTCAGGCAAGATGCCCAAATTACAAGAAGCCAATTTTAGACCCCATAACTGGGGAAAAGAGCAGTTTGTGGTTTCAGAGCTCATATGGGTATCAATTGACAGGAAGTTGTGTGAAAGATGGAGGTACTTGAGGTTCTTGAGTGGACAAAGAATCTCATTTGCCTCTAGTTTGTCGTTGAACCTGTTGCCAGAAAGATCCAACAACACAAGGCCCTTCAATTGGAAAATGAACTTTGGGACTGGCCCTTCTAACCTGTTGCTGCTTAAGTCTAGTGTTTCTACCATTGAAAGAGGTGTACTCTCAAACTCATTCAGCTGCCCATTGAAGTTGTTTTTTGCCATTCGCATATTCCTAAGTGGCCGCACATAAAACAGGGATGTAGGAATACTGCCCGTCAGTGAATTATTTGACAAGTCAAGAGATTCCAAATTCCATAAGCTTCCCCAGTCTGTAGAGGTGATGGAACCTTCTAATTTGTTACTGGAAAGATCCAGTTTCCTCAGATTCTTAGCTGATGAAATCGATGGGACGGGACCAGATAATTTGTTGTTGGAGAGATCGAGGAACTCTAGTTGATTGAGACTAGAGATGGATGACGGGATGACTCCTTGAAAGCTACAATAAGAAAGATCAATTGTTTGCAGGTTTTTAAGTTGCCAATGGACATGGGTAAGAGTCCAGAAAATTCAGTAAAGTTGAGTAATAAAGTATGGAGAGACGCATTTTGCACAAAGTCTGGCAACTTCCCTTGTAACATGTAATTTCTGGTCAAGTCAAGAGTAACTAGTGTTAGCATTTGCAGTATTTTTTAGGAAATATCCCTGTTAACCCACAATAGCTTAGTGTCAATGTTGTCAGGTTTTCTAAAGTGGCTAAAGATTCTGGTACTGTGCCTGGCAAGTCATTGTTATCCAGATGGATCACAGAAAGAGAGTTTAGCTTTGCAAGGGAGGGAGGAATTTCACTAGTAATGTTACAAGTAGACATGCTCAAAACTTGAAGGTGAGGGAGCATTGACAATAATGGCTCGAACCATCTCTTCCCATTGGCTGAAAGATCAACTCTGTCTAGGTGAAGTTCTCTTAAGTTTGTCAGGTTCTGAATTATGGTAGCTAAATTTGGGCTTCTCATCCATAATGTAAACCAAACTGGCTGAAAAATTGGTTGCGAAATATCCAGAATATGTAATTTCACAAGATGCGAGAGGCTGATTGGTACCTGCCCTGTGAAGCCTGTGTGGGATAAGTTGAGGGAAGTCAAGTCGGAGAGTTTGCCCATTGTTGATGGTATTGGCCCATGGATGTAAAGGTTGTATGCCAAGTTCAAGCTCTGGAGAGATTGCATCTTAAACAAACTGCTGGAGCTGTCTATAGGACCTGCGATTCCTTCATTGCTCAGATCCAAGCCAATGACTTGGCCATTTGAAGGGTCACAAGTGACTCCACCCCATAAGCAGCAATCTGTACTGGGGTTCCATGTCACTAACTTGGTGGATGCTGAGTGGTTGAACTCAAGAGTGCTTCGCAATTCAATGAGTAACGACTTTTGATAGTCAAGACATAGTCCTGAAACAGAATGTATAGTGATCGAGGCGCTTACGAATGTAAAGATCAACAGAGTAGGCCATGAGGTAAATAGCGGGATTTTCATTATCAAATGTCTGGGTTTGTTCACAAACAGAGAGATTGAGGACCAGAGAGGGATGAAGAGATGTCACAGCAACAACTAACTTTATGGAGCTGTGCTTCTGGAATTTTAATTTTTTCTCTTGCCTTTTCTTTAAATAGAAAATAGAAACCACCAAACACTTGCTTTTGGTGGAGTTGATTAAGCACATTTTTCTGTTTTCTTATTTTATAAATCTAATCATTCATTGTGAATGCATGAAAAGTGTATTCTGGTAGGCCTAGCGTAATAATTTTTATTATCTTAACCATGTGAAACTTGCTATGCTTTGTTATCTACTAGACCACTTGCAGTTGGACATTTTTCTAGTTCTGTTTGTAGTTTTTCAAATTCAAAAGTGTCATCTCTTTGACTACACGTCTTTGCTTTAGCTTTTTATGGATAAATAAATGCTCTTGCGTTTTAGCTTAAATTTTCCATTCGTTATTTATTTTTGTGAATTAGTTTAACACTCTCTCTATTCTGAAAAATCCTGTACCCTGCAGATGTTGTCCATCGTTGTAAGATATGCAAGTGACCTTCATCCTCCATCTTCTTATCCATCAGTATATATGGACCGGCTCTTTGCAATTCTACTGTCATTGCTGGACTTAGGATAAATTAATTCTTCTGGGGTCGAGGAATCCTGATAAATGGATCATGAGCTCTTTGCTATTCTATTGTTTCCCGAAATTTGCTGTATGCCTTTCTGCTTCAGTTTCCAAGTTATACAACACAGTTATGGGAGAATACATTTCGAGGGGAGGTACAAGTAGAACTTGTTATTTTGAAATGCATGAAACATATCGTTTCTGCTTTGCAGAATTTACTGCTCTTAAGTTATCAGACTTCTCTAACTCTATTTTTATACATTTTGAGCTAGCTTTTGGAAAAACAGTAAATTCGAATAAATGGAACAATTCTCTTGGTTGAATCTCCCTGTTTCACTTAACATCATACTGGTTGCTATTGTCAGTTTTATCGGTGTTCTGTTTCACTTGACAATAAATACTTGATGATAATCTTGTTAGTTTACAGTCCTAGGTTTACCTGATTGAAAGAGTCAGTGATTTCTTCTCAGAGACGAAGATCGCGTAGTTTCTTCAGGATGCCATTGGAGGTTTTGGTGTTACTGTATTTCTACGTACAAGAATATACAACCCTCATGTGCGGCAAGTTTTTGTTGGATTCTTGACTTCAATTTCCTTTGCTTGTATGTTTGCTTTGCCATTGTTCATAAATATAGCGCGTAGCTCCCTGAACAAAAAATAAAAAAACAGCATATACAATTTATCTTTGGCTAGCAATATTATTCTTGATATTCTCATTTTTGTGTCAGGAATCTTCAAGTATGATGTTTTTCATATGTATCTTGTCCTCCTTTTCCCTGTCACTGTTGGTGGATTTTGCACTAGACTATAACATGCTCACTCAAACATGAGGAGAGAGAGAGAATCTAGAGAGAAATTAATTCTCATTATATGAACAACTATATTAATTGTGTACAAGAGGAGGGTATATATACATTGCTGAGCTGTACAACTAATCATTATCCTCACAACCTCAATTACTCAACTAATCTTCTAACAAACTCTCTCCTAACATAATTCACAACTAATTATATCAATTATAGAGATGATACTCTCTACAGTCCCCCGTCAAGGTGGTCTTGGATGAAAGACAAGTCCCAACTTAAGAGCTAGAGAGCGATGATGCTGAGCTAGAAGTGGTTTAATAAGAATGTCTGCAAGTTGTTGCTGAAAGGTAACACGAGCTGTTTGGAGGAACCCTTCTTGCAATCTATACCTTACATAATGGCAATCTATACCCAAATGTTTGGTCCTATTGTGAAAAACAGGGTTTGTTATTATGTATTGAGTAGCTTTATTGCATAATATACAATGTGAATGACATCTGCTTAGGTACTTGAAGATCTCTAAGAAGTCTTGAAATCCACACAAGCTCACGTGTAGTTTTGGATATTGCCCTGTACTCAAATTATGCTGAAGACTTTGTGATTGTTTTTTTGTTTCTCTATTTCCCATGAAACAAGAGAATTTCCAAGAAATCCTTTACTGAAAAGGCATCTTCCCCAATCTGCACTAATGTAAGCTTGCAAATTTGTGGAAGAAGCGGGCGGATAAAACGAACTAGCATTCAGGTATCTGACCAGGTGTAAAGTTGCTTATTAATGAGGTTGCCTGTGTTGGCTGAGAAATTGACTCAAATGTTGCACAAAATAAGAGATATATGGTCGAATAATATTAAGGTATAATAGTCTACCAACAAGCCTCTTCTATATACTTTAGGTTGAGATAACACCTTAACCTTATCAGTAGATAACCTCAAGTTGGTTAGGAGTGGAAAGGGGTGCAGGCTTGCAAGCTATTAAACCAACATATTGCAGAATATGAATGATATATTTTCTTTGATTAAGTATAGTCCCTTCGAGGGTCGAGCCACTTTAATACCTAAAAATACCTCATATACCCTGATTCTTAATAGTAAAGGTTTTGACAAGATACTTTTAAGTGAACAAATACTAACTTCATTTGCTCCAGTGATAAGTAAGTCACCAAATTACTCAAACAATAAACGAAGAAACTATGCGTTAGGAGGAAGGGGTGGAGAGAGAGAAAAGTGAGGTTTTCCGATGGGAGACCGAGAGAGGCCGAGAGGGGGTTTCGATGGGAGACCAAAGAGAGGGGGAGGATTCCAGGTGGTAGCATAGAAGAAAGAGAGTGAGAGTGTGAGAGAGAGAGAGAGAGGAGAGAGAGAGGGGAGAGAGGTTTTCCAATAAGAGACCGGAGAGGCCGAGAGGGGGCGCTCGATAGAGACCAGAGAGAGTGGGGATTTCAGCGGCGCTAGAGAGAGAGAGGGAGGGAGAGACACAGTATTAGGGTTATATTGTTAACGAGACTTTTCAACTTTCAATTTTAACACCTTTTAACAACGGTTTCTTCTTTGAATCGTCATTATAAATATACCTATAACGATGGTTCATTTAAAAAATCGTCATCATATGTACATTATAAGTCGCTTTTTGACAAAAATGCTACAAGCATTATTTTTTACAACGGTTTTCCATTATAACCGTCGTTAAATATCCGTCATTAAAAGTGGTTATTGCTATAGTGAATTGAAGAACATTACACAAGGATGCCATAAAATCAGGATGAAAAGAATCAAGATCAATACTGCTGAAGTAAGGGATATAAGACTTTAGTATGATGCTCTTGTCAAGGATTAGAAGTGGTGATAGAACAATCAAAGTCTTATAGTCAACCTGATGGTTTAATGGATTTTGTAACTCTCCTCAAGGGAGGGGAAGATTGAATGGGTGGTGTATAACAGTCATGTAAATCTGGAGTAGCATGTTCAAATAAAATATAAGGGGTTAAAGAATCTATCATAAGAACTCAGGTGTAGAATCAACGGTCTCATGTAGATTCCATAGTAGGTGAAGAACTAAAAATCATGTCATCAGTAGTATCTTCACAAATAGGTGTTAAATGGTGAGGTAAAATCTGATTCGCAACTAGTTGATGCTTAAAGGGAAAAACTTCTTAAACATGAACATCTTTACGCATAAATACAGTATGACTATCAAAATCATACAACTTATATGCCTTGTCCAGAGGGATATCTTAGAAGGATACACCTACCTTTAGATGCAAATTTATCATGCGCATGTTAAGTGCATAGTAGAGACATCCAATAGTTCCGAGATGAGATAAATCTACTTTAGAACTGTATAAACAGTCATAGAGTGATCTCCAACCTAAAACAAATGATGGTAACTCTGTTTATTAAGTAGGTGGCTGCCAAAACACAAGAACCCCAAAATTTAGACGGAAGATTGGCACGAATTTCAACAACTCTAGTCGTTTCAATAAAATACCTGTATTTTCTTTTCACTTTCTCATTTTATTGAGGAGTGCCAACAACACTTCTTTGATACAACATATCAAAATTTCCAAATATAGAAGAATAAGTGTCTTGGAAGAATTCAGTACCATTGTTTGTTCTAATAGTCTTAATACTACTAAAATAATGATTCCGGACATATAAAAGAAAATGCTTAAGTTGAGAAGGGACTTGCATTTTATTTTGCAACACAACTACATCTGGGATGATCATGAAGGATAGTCAAATAATAATGTGTTCCACTAGTATCCGGAGTTTTGTAAGCACCCTGTAAATCTTCATGGACTAAATCAAAAGCACTTGTAGCTTTAAAAGTACTAACCGGAAAAAGGTGCCTATGAAATTTGGCCATTTTACAAGAACCAAAATGAAATTTTGTAATCTAAGTAGTAGACAAATCAACTAGATGTGACATGTTGGAAATAGAAACATGACCTAGTCTAGTATGTAACGAAACCAGATCTTTTGTGGCAATATTATTAACATTCTTAGCAACATTATTAGCAAAATGGATCAATCGTATTCTTACAAAATGTCCTTAACAACAATTTATGCTAAAACATTATTAGAAACATGATCTAGTGATCAAGTTATATAGCCCAAACTTCTTATTTCCATCAGCAATTACTCTTCTAGAAGTAAGGTCCTGTAATATAAACCCTTTAATAGTTTTCTAATAGATAACAAACTATATTTGAAATCGTCTACATACAAAATGTCCTTAATAACAATTTTGGGGGATATACAAATATCATTAGTTATGGTAACATGCTTAAGACCCCCATCAAGTAGTGTAACAAGTATAGGTTACTTTAGTACCCTTCTTGTAAACAAATCCAACCGAGATGACATATTATCCGATGCTCCTATATTAATTATCCAATATGTATTCATGGATCCATCATAATGCATAAAAGATAAAGCAACTAGTGAGTTACCTGCAAATGAGCCATAACTAGAAGAAGCTCCAGTCCCGTAACCTCCGAAGTTACGCTTGAGTGCCTTTAAAACTTCTTGACAAACAACACTCACTATAGTTGTGCTGAATCTTGATCATCGGGTGGATCATCGGGATGATTGAGATAATTATCTACCTCGGTTGTGGTTAATATAGTGTTGGGGTCTAGAAGTGTCACTTAAGTAGCTAATTTGGACTCATATTTTTTTATACCATTTCCATTCAGTTTAAAACATTTGATCAATGGTATGCCCTTTGATCATACAATGCTTGCAGTACTTGTCATTCTTACCCTTCTTATTGTTGTTTTAAACCCAAATTCACTTTTATCATCTTGCTTGTAAATAACATGTACAACAACTTCAAGATTAATCAGCACAATGTCCCTCAATGTCTTTTACTTTTCTCATTTTCTTGTTGTTGATTGACATAATAAGCTCTATTTATTGTTAGAAAAGACTCCATTGCAAGAATTTGATTCCGAACAATATCATAATCAAAATGCAATCCCATTAGAAACTGAAACAATTTGTTCCTTGAATCCAGTTCTAATACTCTTATGTAAGTTGCAAGTACAACTTTTGAATGCAACACAAACATAAATATGAAAATCTTCAACCTCCTGCATTTCATCTCAATTTTTTTCATCTTTGAGTAGTAAATTGAAACATGATCATTGTCTTGTGCAAGAAGAACAAGATCATGATTTAGTTGAAATATAAAAGATCCATGAGCTTCATATCGTTCCGCTAGCTCATTCTAGAGCTCATTAGCATATTGAACATTCTCGAAGCTCTAAGCTAGGACTAGAGCAATCGAGTTCAATAACCAACACCTAACCATGTAGTCGCACCGATAAATTTTTGAAGATCAAATCCTCTGTTTGGCTTCTTGCATGTTCCATCAATGAAACCGATTTTTAGGCGAGCTCCAAGACCCATTCAAGCATATTTGTTCCAATCGGTCAAATTCTCACCATCGAATTGCTTGTTTGTAAGCTGCACTCTTGGATTATCGGTGTCGGACACTATACAAGGATCTTCATGAAAATTATGATTCAAATTTGTAACTTCGAGGAGCCATTTAAAGAAGGCAATCTATTGATCAAGAAAAGAAAAAAAAGATTAAGACTAAGGTGGGAATTGGGAGGGCATGGGGTGGGTATACTCGAACTCATAATTTACCCAAAGATGACATCACCCAACTCATACTAACCCAAAGTGATGGAAAGTGGACAGCCCTAAGCTTTGAGCCGAAAAGCATTCTTCTTGATGAAGCAAACGTGCATAAGGATCAACCCGAGAAGCTTGACGTTCTTATAATTATGAGCATGGTGCAAGTTGATCCAGGAGGATGAAAAGCTTAGAATATCATTTTCTAGTGATCTTATGTTCATAAATAAAGGAATCAAGAAGAATAGATGAGAGGAATCAAGATAGCCACCTAAAACCTCCATGTTGAGGAAAGTGAGTTCGGCTTTGTCAAGCCGTGGAACATTACCATTTCATGTTCATAGTACATAAATAAATTGGTGCTTAAGTATGGTCGGTCCATATTTCCATATGATGAGACCTAGGCCGGAAATAGAGCAACAAGAGAAGAAGATTACAAGGAAGTCTAGAAGCATCATGAAATGAGAAGCTTGGGAAAGTGGAAAGAAGCCTCGGCCACATGTTCCCAAATTCTCAAATACTTGGCTAGAATTCATCCTAGCTTAACTTGGAGGAGAGGAAAGAATCTTTATGATTTTTGTTTTAATTTTCAGCTTTGTAAAGTGCCATTTTGGAGCACTCGTAAATTCAGCATGCATACACCATGTAAAAACACCTTTTGATGAAATATATGAGTTTATACTCGAGCTGGATTGCTAACCCTTTTTGAATCTCAATTGTTGTATCCAAGTTGGCTACTTGGTGGTGTTCATTGAGTCCTGTAATCTGCCCGGTGGTGTTTCCGTATCCGGCTGGATTATTGGTGCCCCTTGGTTCCCTCGGTGGTGTTTCGTATCCGAGATAGAGCCTTGGTTGTATCCCCTCACTTCACCGATCCATATCTCCCAAACCGCTTATCCGTTTCACTCCAAAGTTCACCCATCTCCAGCCGAGCAAGTCTACTCCATCACCACCAAAAATGGCCTCCATCCAAGAAACCCTCTATCCCCCACCTTTGATTGTTATAGAGGATATCATCCTGGACAGTCGGCCTAAAACCCTGACTTTCAGCCCTCGGATCAAGGTGTTCCCGGCGACAGAAAAATCCCAAAAAATCCTGGAGCTTCATCAACCAGTTGAGAAGTTCCACACCAAAAATCAGCTCCAAACTCATCCGTTTGCCCCTCCTTTCACCCATTCTCCCAAGATCACTACCGCGGACCTACAATCTGTCCGGGTAGCCTTCTTGCGGTTTTCCCCCTTTCTTTTGCTTCCGCCTCACTACACATCATATTTGGTATCAAAGCAAGTTCTGATCCTTGTGGTGTTTCATCCATTTCCTCATAAACCCAAAATCCAAAAACAGCCAGCCTTACGAAATTTCCAACCATGAGTGCAAGCATCACTTTAGAAGAGAGGTTTGAAATGTTAATGAAGGAGAATGAGTATCTCCGCAAGCAGCTTGCGCGTGACATGAAGGCTAAGCGAGATCAACTTAGGAGCAACTCACCTCCTACTCGGTCTATTCCTAGCCTCCATGAAGATGATGAAGAGAGTAACCCTTTTGCATCCTCGGATAGTGAAAGGAGATCAAGGAGGAGCACTAGGCGTTCAAAACCTCACCAAATGACTTTAAAGTTGAAATTCCGAATTTGAAGGGCGCTTACACCCGGATGAGTTTCTTGATTGGTTGAGGACCATGGAAAGAATTTTTGACTACAAGGAGGTCCCGGATGAGAAGAAGGTCAAGCTTGTGGCCCTCAAGCTTAGAGGTTTTGCCTCTACTTGGTGGGAAAACCTTGTTCATAAACAAGTAAGGGAGAGGAAAGCTAGAATCAAGAGTTGGGAGAAAATAAGAGCTAAACTCAAGGCCTGGTTTCTACCCCCAACCTATGTCCAATATAGCTACCTCCAACTTCACAACCTTCAACAAGGTAGCATAAGTGTAGAAGAGTACACTCGGGAGTTTGAAAGAATGATGATCAAATGTGACCTACAAGAGCATGAGGACCAAACAATTGTAAGATAACTTGGTGGTTTAGACGCAAGGTATGCCCAAATTGTAGAGTTGCAACATTTTTCAACATTTGATGAAGTGTGCCATTTAGCACACAAAGTTGAGCAACAAAAGAAAAGCCGGTTTGTCAAGAAAGAAACTCTCAAACCTTTTCCCCTCAAAGGAATCAACCCTTCTACAAGGGGAGTCCCCAACCTTTGCCACAAAAATCCCAAACCCTTCAAATCAGCCCCCGGCCATTCCAAACCCAAATCCTCCCAAACCAATGCCTAATCCAAGTGATCCAAGAAGGTGCTTCAAATGCCATGGTTTTGGGCACATAGCTTCGGAATGCCCAAACTGGCGCATAGTTACTCTAGTTGAGTATCAAGAGCAACTAATGGAGGAAAATGAAACCGAGAGAGAGTTGTATTTGATGGAGGAGGTAGAGGAAGTTGTTGCAAAGGTGGATGAAGGAAAATTGTTGGTGTTAAGGAGAACCTTGAGCGGATTCAAGGAACCAAAAGAGGAGCAACGTGAGACTATCTTCCATACAAGGGGAACGGTACTTGACAAAGTATGCTCAATTATCATTGATGGTGGTAGTTGTGCTAATGTGGCTGCCTCCTTGATGATAGAAAAGCTTGGGATTCAAGCTTTGGTCCATCCCCACCCATACAACATCCAATGGCTCAATCAAGGTAAAGGACTTCAAGTTAATTCTTGTTGTCTTCTTTCATTTAGCATTGGCAAGCACTATCATGATGAGATTTGGTGTGATGTAATTCCTATGGACGCTTGTCATTTACTACTTGGGAGACCTTGGCTTTATGACCGGAAGGTAATGCATGACGGCTACAAAAATACCTATACCTTCACTAAGGATGGTAAGAAGATCACCTTGGCTCCTTCACCCCCAAACGAATGTATCAAATCAAAACCGCAAAGCTCTTCTCCTCAAACCGACCTATTACTTGTGCTTAGTGAACCACGTCTCAAAGACAAGCAATGTGAGCCTAAGGCCGTCCAAAACTCACCCTCTCACCATCTTATGACACCGAGAGACTTCCACAAAAATTCCACCCCTCGCCACAACCCCACACACCAAATTTGACCTTGTCTTTCCAAACAAAAACCCTCCTAGTCCACCACCACAACGAAACTCACAACTCCCAAAAATGGCCATCCCGAATACTATCTTTCCCATCCAACAAGATTGTGATGTTAAAACTTTGGCGAAGGGCTGAGAAGAGAAGCAAGAAATCCCATGGGACGAATCAAACATTTTGATACTAAGGAAGGGTGGCCGCCTTCATGGCACTGAATTTTGGAGTTCCTCTTATGATGCACGAGAGCTGTCCGACGTGTTGAGCACCATGGCATGACTATGACCATGTTATGGGAATATCCTTTAAAGTGGAACATGGTAGCTTTAGAGGATCCAAGGGCGTGTGGAGAACCAATTTTTATGATACCGGAAAGTGTTATTTTTCTTCCCAATAATACTCGGATTTGTGTGCCCCATAATGAAGCTTTTGTTGACCAAGTCTATCTCTACACCATGAGGATGCTAGAGAAGCATCCATTCTAGCTGAATGTCCAAAACGTGGCCGCGCAATTGGCCGGTTGCACAAACACAAAAGGGCCTTCCATCCTCGATTTCACCCCAAGCTTTCACATGTCCAAAATTTTTCCAAACTTGGAAAAGGGTACTTGCGAGAATTTGAGGCCAAATTCTTCTCTACAAGGGGAGAATGATGGAAAGTGGACAGCCCTAAGCTTTGAACCGAAGAGCATTCTTCTTGATGAAGCAAACGTGCATAAGGATTAACCCGAGAAGCTTGACGTTCTTATAATTATGAGCATGGTGCAAGTTGATCCAGGAGGATGAGAAGCTTAGAATATCATTTTCTAGTGATCTTATGTTCATAAATAAAGGAATCAAGAAGAATAGATGAGAGGAATCAAGATAGCCACCTAAAACCTCCATGTTGAAGCAAGTGAGTTCGGCTTTGTCAAACCGTGGAACATTACCATTTCATGTTCATAGTACATAAATAAATTGGTGCTTAAGTATGGTCGGTCCATATTTCCATATGATGAGACCTAGGCCAGAAATAGAGCAACAAGAGAAGAAGATTACAAGGAAGTCTAGAAGCATCATGAAATGAGAAGCTTGGGAAAGTGGAAAGAAGCCTCGACCACATGTTCCCAAATTCTCAAATACTTGGCTAGAATTCATCCTAGCTTAACTTGGAGGAGAGGAAAGAATCTTTATGATTTTTGTTTTAATTTTCAGCTTTGTAAAGTGCCATTTTGGACCACTATAAATTCAGCATGCATACACCATGTAAAAACACCTTTTGATGAAATATATGAGTTTATACTCGAGCTGGATTGCTAACCCTTTTGGAATCTCAATTGTTGTATCCAAGTTGGCTACTTGGTGGTGTTCATTGAGTCCTGTAATCTGCCCGGTGGTGTTTCGTATCCGGCTGGATTATTGGTGCCCCTTGGTTCCCTCGGTGGTGTTTACGTATCCGAGATAGAGCCTTGGTTTTATCCCCTCACTTCACCGATCCATATCTCCCAAACCGCTTATCCGTTTCACTCCAAAGTTCACCCATCTCCAGCCGAGCAAGTCTACTCCATCACCACCAAAAATGGCCTCCATCCAAGAAACCCTCTATCCCCCACCTTTGATTGTTATAGAGGATATCATCCTGGACAGTCGGCCTGAAACCCTGACTTTCAGCCCTCGGATCAAGGTGTTCCCGGCGACAGAAAAATCCAAAAAAATCCTGGAGCTTCATCAACCAGTTGAGAAGTTCCACACCAAAAATCAGCTCCAAACTCATCCGTTTGCCCCTCCTTTCACCCATTCTCCCAAGATCACTACCGCGGACCTGCAATCTGTCCGGGTAGCCTTCTTGCGGTTTTCCCCTTTCTTTTGCTTCCGCCTCACTACACATCACAAAGTCTTCAATAGCCACATGGATATCACCATTGTGGATATTATCCACATGGGTGTTACCCATGAATATCCCTAAATTTGTAGTATTAAAAGGGTATGGAATGTGTATACTTATATTTGTGTTTTTTTGGAAAAATAATTAAGAAAGTATGCTCACAAATTAATATTGATGAAAAATAAATTAGCACTACAAAAATACGTTTTAATTAAGTTGCATGTATAATTTTTGTTTGTAACATTATTATTGGAGTTTTGATCTATGTAAACAAGCATATTGCAATCAATATAATCATTAATATAATAATCATTTAATTACTTCATCAAATCAAATAATTCAAGATAAATAATTAATTATTTATGTACCACCTTTGAGTTTCACAACTATTTTTATATATATACAATGCTAGGATGTGATTTAAAATTCTATAACTTATTTTTCCATCAACACATACTTAAATTTTATAAAATTAACAATATCCTAAAAATAACATTAAAATATTAAAATATAATAAGAATTAACACAAATTCAAATAATAGAAATATATAACTGTAAATATAAATACAAGTTCTAAAAACCAATTATATGATTTAACATAAAAATTTAATTCAAAGGATTTAAAAAATTGCTATAATTATAATATAGGGAGAAGGAATGGAACTTATACATAGTATATATGACCCATAATCTTAACTATATGTTTAACACCTCATTGTTAATATTATTTTATCATATGAATAAGTTGAGATATTTGATTAATTAGATGTATTGTTAAGTTTTATGGTAGGTGCACGTTAATTTTATTCGAAATAATTTTTATTTTGAGGATTAACTAATCAAAAATCATTTTAAATTGTGTCCACCAAAATAAACTATTTTTAAAAATATTTTATGTTAGGTATTATATTTATGAAATGAAAGGATGTAAATTAGGACTTACCGTATGGGTTAATACACTAAAAATAAAAAATAAATATAGAATGCTAGTAAACAAAATTTGAAAAAAATAACTATATTTTTTGTTCAAATAAATTATGAAAGCAATACAATATAATGTTGAACGAATATCAAAACTAAGACCTATTATCTTCAGTATCTTAATCTTAATAACTTAATAATTTCATATTGATAAAAATAAAAATAAAATAGAATGATATTTTAACATAATGAGAAAATAGATAAAGTGAAATTAGTCAAATTGATAGACTAACAAATATAGTATATAAACAAACTTCTTTGTTTTTTAATTCATTATTCCATGAAAATCATGCAATTTCGTAAACAAAGAAAATTAATTCATTATTCCATGAAAATCATGCAGACTCGTAAACAAAGAAAAATAAGATTCGAATCGCCCTAAATTATATGTATGTATGAAAATAAAATTAACCTATCAAAAAGATATATAATGTCTATTTTTTGATCAAGAATATAAATAATAAGAATTTTTTTAATTTTAACACCTCTAATTTATAGAAAATGTAGTATATGGATGTGTTTTGGCTACATTGAAGAATTAAGTTGATAAAATTTTAAACTATCTTATTTTTCTTGTTTTCTTTGAAACTTATAAAAAAACTAAAACCAATTGCAGGCACCCCACCCCTCCCCAGCGAAAAACAAAAACAAAAAAAACACTCAATAAAAAAAGCTGAAGAAGCCTAAACAAGGAGGCAGAAGTATTGCAAGGAGGAAATTGATGATTCAAATCAGAAAGTCATGGTATCATATTAGGTTAATAGAGGAGAGAGAAAGTAGAGAAGGGATGTCAATAACTTACATAAAAATTGGTAATGTATGAGTGCCTAATTTTAAAGTTTTTATGTAAATGTATTCGATTTGAGAGGATATTGTTGTCTTTTTAATTATAGTAAATGGGTATGTAGATATGCATGTATCCATTGAATATTCATCATAAATATGGTTATCTTTCCATCATCCACCCGTTATCCATTGTTAGTGGGTATTACCCATCCAATTTGGGTGGATATGGGTGGTTACCCAACTTATAGATACTAATTACCACCCTTAATGAAGAAATCAAAGAAGGACTAGCAAAGTGATCCTATTAAGAATCAAAAATCTGAATCTAACCACAAGGCTGGATCAATTGATGGAACAAATCAATGAAAAAAAATTTGTGTCTATTTTACGGTAGGTAACCAATTAATGTCAATTAATTGAAGAACAAAAATTAGGGAAAACCATTCAGGATATTAAAACATGAGAGCTCTAATAGTATGTAGAGATTCGAATCAATTGATTGAAGAACAAAGATTAGAGGTAAACGATCTCAGACTATCAAAGCTCCGATACCGTGTGAAGAAATGGTTGAGTTTGAGAGAAAAGAGAGAGAATCTAAACAGAGACTTTAGAAAGAGAAATTGATTCTCATTATATGAACAACTATATTAATTAATGTAGAGATAGAATTTACGGAGAGAAATTTATTCTATGGACAACTATATTCATTTTGTACAAGAGGAGGATATATATACTCTGCTAAGCTGTACAACTAACCATTATGCTAACAATCTCAATTACTTAACTAATCTTCTAACAAACTCTCTACTATGACTGAACAACAGGCCGGATTGGGCTGGGCTTGGACTGGCCATGGCTATAAAGGGCCGTGCTGGGTCAGGAAAAAATAATAGGCTGGGCCAGGTCATGGGTCAGCCGACCCTGACCTGTCCATGACCCGCCCATGACAATTAATCTTTGCCAAATATTAGCCCACAAACTGAGAAAGAAGAATATTGTTATATAAAATTTCTGAATTTCTTGATAATTAGGGAGGGGAGGGGAGGGGGAGCGAGAAAGAGAGGTGCATAATCTTTAAACGTAGGTATCAGGCATCAAAGAACGAAGAACAGACAAATAACCATTCATTTGCTTCCTTCGATTCCTCTCAACAGCTATGTGAGTCATCCTCTGATTCACAATTTCCTCCTTGTTCTTCTTCGTCCTGGGTCTGCACCGTCGTTTCGGTCGCTCAACCTCCGCGGCCGGAGCTCCGCCGTTCTCCTACATTTCGGGCGACGAGGAGTTCAGATTCGACCGCCATTGTTAACAGTCGTTCAAGCTGGCAGCATCAACAGAGGTAGGGTAATTGTAATCGCAGTAATTACAATTATCCCAGATATGAGTGATGTTACTGCCGCTAATGGCGTAATTATGATGCCACTCATCGATGATATCTGAAGATTATTGGTTGTTGTTTTCGAGTAAGTAATCAAAAAATGAGGAAGAAGAAGCCCAGTTTTTCGAGTAATAATGGTATAATAAATCCAAATTTCCATTAGCCCACAAACCTGCGTAGAGAGAGAGAGGAGGTGAGGGTTGACCCGCGTCCGGCCCGTTATTGACCCATGTCTAACCCTTTTTCTACCTGACCCTTTTGAAAATTAAATGGACTATAATTGTTTTTTGTGACCTTGACCCTGAAAGTTTATAGGGCTCCCTGCCCATTGGCCTGCTCTCTGCTAACATAAATAACAAGTAATTATATCAATTACAGAGATAATACTCTCTGCAAAACATGTAAACTAATTCCAGAAATATTGTTTATATAATGATAAACTTGTGCTACTTTTCTCTGCTCTTAGATGGGATTGGTACCATTCCAGTCAATTGGCATGGTACAATTAAGTTTCTGCACTAATTACTGTAGCAACTTGAGCAGAGGAACATTTGATCGTACATCAGATTGGATGATGATAACCCCTTCTTGTACATGTATTTACCTCTTATTTAACCTATGATATGCCTGAATTAAAGTCTTTTTTATCTCCAAAGGGGTGGATTTCTGTGTGTTATCTTCTCTATGTACATTAGCTCGTTCTGTTCTCGCAGAAGCAGATCATGGCAAGCTGCTTTTCTCGATCTCCTTCCCTTAATTGCGGTGTTGAGGAACAGTAAGAACCAATAAGCTAAAGCCTGAGTGTCTAACTTTGAGCAAAACTTCTCACCTGATTTAGGATGTATTTTGCGGAATTCATCCCTACATAATAAATATCTTGGACCCCTTGTCTCTATGATCTTGTTTGTCATGAAAATAGCAAGTTTCTGTCATTGTAATCACACCTGATTGTTTTCCACCTGCGATCTTCCCTAGTTATGGATAAAGTCCGCCTATAGAACATTTATGTGAAGATCATAGTAGTGTGAGAACATAATAATTTCCCTTTTGTTATAAAGTCATCAATTTATGGTGTTCAATTCACAAAGTTCTTGTGCTGTGTGGTCCTTCTCTCCCGAGGGTGTAGGCATTGTTCGGTCTGTGATTGTTATATCTGCTTACTAGTGCTCAGAATAGATCCTTCACTCACTAATTGCCGGTATACACGTGTAATTTGTTCATGTTAGTTCTGCAGGGAACTTTGCAAGCGTTAAAAATTTGAGTTTGACCCCTTTCCCACCCCAAAATAGAGAAAAATGGTACAAACACAATAGCAATAACCAATGTGGATCCTGTTCTTGGTGGCGTTTGAAAGATTCTGACTTAGACATTTTTAGCTTTACAAGAAAAGAGACTGATCCTCAGGATGTGACCTAACCCATATGTTACATATTGAATTACGATCCTACATTTGAGGATCAAGCCTATATGTCAAACTTTATATAATTGGACATAAATTAATTGAGTGTGCATATGATATAAATCATGAAATTTCTCCCGAAAATTAAATAATAATGAAATAATTAAATTACAAGTCCATATACATACTTAAAATCATCTATTTTATTAATACAAGATAACAATTGCTATTATATTCGAGTCATACTTATCCACAGAGGAGGGACATGTGGAAGACAAAAAGTACTGAATTCTTGCAAACTTTGAGAGTTCACGGGGCAAGGCCGCAATATACGGCGGGGGAATATTCACAAATCACAGACAATTACAAACACAACAGCAGCAACAGGGTCACATCACTATAATTATTTTTTTTTTTTTGTTGCGCAAGTGATGTTATATATTATATTGATCGATTGTAATGGAAAAGGAGTGGACGAATAATAGGGAGTGGCACTAAAAATAGTACCGCATTTTGCAGTATACTAAGCGAGTTAACACAAAAATTACTGCTATAATCATAATCATGGAGAAGCCTTCGTTTTCACTTCCCAAGCTTGCCATCTTCATTGCTATCCTCAGTTGCACTATGGCAGGTTAGTAGGTTACCCTTGTTAACTCTATCTTCTATTTTGCCTTGGCTTCATCACTACTTTTGTTCTACTTTTCTTTTTTCCTTTTGATCTACAAATCTTACTCGCCTTTTGTTACTATCAGTTGGTCATAGTAAACTTTAGGCAAGGATTTCATCACGTACTGAGTTGGATGTCACTCTACTACATGGACGTGTATTTTTGTAAAAAACTTAAATAGGGTCACTATCAAGTCGGATAATATTTTTGTAAAAAATATAAGATAAAGAAAAAAATGCTTTTAAGCCATATATTTGAGTTCCAAGGAAATGGATGTCTCTCATATAGTGAACCATTGAAGATGTTAACATAACTAGTGACCACATGCGCGCATATATTATGGAGTACGTACGTATATGATAATCTTTGTTCAGCAATAACACTGATATATCATTATATTTTGATTTTAACAGTTCCAACATTGGGAAAGCAGTCAGAGTCGAACATAAGGAAATTAAGAATGCCAATGAAAGAGGAAATGGTGATGGAGGAAGTGATATACGGAAAGCCTGAAACAGTGACAGAAGTTGAAGAAATATTAGAGATGGTAGTCCAGCAAAACTGTGCGAGCAGGGGATCTAAAAACAAATAAATATATTAATGATTTATTGTGGCATAGAAATTCGAAAGAGAAACAACGAAGAACTACTGGTCTGGAAGTTAGAAAAGTGTTGAATCTTCCTTTAAAGTTTGCATATATTTATTTGAAGCATTTGGCGATTTTGGATACAAAAGTTAGAGGCATATTATTGATTAGAATTTAGGAAAGCATATATACACACATCTTCCAGGCCAAGATTATGACTGACTTGAGCCCCGCCCTTCCTTTATCCAAATTCTATAGCTACAATCATAGGGTTGTAGGTGAGTAAGAGAACGAGCTACTTGTTGCGGGTTGTGGAAAGGGCTTGCATGAAGAGGCATCGCAGTAGTCAGGACTTGGGGAGTCATACTGCCAATGGACTACTCTTAGGAATCCATCTTCATCCACTATAGGTTCCTGAGGCTGAGTTTGTGCGGCATGCTGTTTTGTTTTGGACACCTAGGGCTTCTTGGGCTTTATTCTTCCTTATGCAAACTTCTTCCCCGCACACAGAAGTTAATTTTTGGATGCAATTTCAATTCTAACCATCCCCAAAACTCAGGTGTCGTTAAATAGTGTCACACAGAAGTTAATTTTTGGATGCGATTTCAATTCTAACCATCCCCAAAACTCAGTTGTGTCCTGATGTCGTTAAATAGTGTTACCCCCCAAACTCGGTTGTGTCCTAGTATCGTTAAATAGTGTTAACCTGATTTCGTTAAATAATGTTAAAATAGGTACTGTTCATAGCCAAAAAAAGTTGTATTTTTTAGCCAATAATCCCAAAATTCATATTATTCAACCCTAAATATTTCCCTCTGGCATTTTGGCTGATTATTGTGAATTCTCAATGCCAGATTGCCATGGATTGTCATTAACTTCAGTTGGATGCACTTAATAGTACTTGTGCACAGTTCATTAGTATGGAATTCTTGTGTATTCTAAAGTGTTGAACTTGCTTCATTGTAGTCTCATTTGTTGCATTGTAGTCTCAAACTAGTCATATGAAATTGTCTTGAGTGACAAAAATGCAAGCGAAAAACAAATGTCACGAAAACTTGAAAGCTGATACTGACATTTAATACTGACATTTATCATGTAATAACAAAAAGGCAGCAAGGATATCATCTGCAAGATTGTAGCCACTGGCGTACTACATCTCAAAAATAAAAACCAGACGCTCAAGAAAGAGATTGTGATTAGCATCAAATGAAAAGTTTCACTAAACCACTGTTAACGCTAACAGTTTCCATTTGGCACTTTGTACAAATCAACAAGTGTATCGGTTCTTGGCTGCCCTATCATGCTTCTTTGCATCGTCCTGGAAATGATGCCAAAAACAACCCCTTCAGAGATATTTTAGGAAATTTCACTAACATAACAAATAAATGAACAAGGCTTACATGAAAGATGAAACCTATGGTGTCACTATAATCGAGGAACTTCTTCCACTGCCGTCCAATGCTCAGCTGTAGCATGAAAATTTGACATTAAGGGAGGCATACATAACAGACAAATACATCTAGGGATGAAACACCACTGTATCACAATTCACCGTTTCCAATGTCATTGATGTTGAGAAAATTTCAGCAGAACACACATCACTAAAATGTCGACAAATTTTACATAATACAAATTTTTAGTGTTAATCTCTAAAAAACTTATCCAGGAACGAGGCTTAGGATGTCATATGACAGTTTTTTTTTTTTGGTATGAATATGTATTATCATTACCAAGGAGAATTAGCGCTTATTTACAAGAATGGCAGGGGAGGGAAGACCCAAGCCCTAGGTAGAAACTTGCTCAACTCAGCTCTATCTTTTGTCTTCTTACTATTTCTAGCCAAAAAGATTAATCTAGACAGAATTAAATATTAACAGTTACTTGTAATCTCAAAACAAAACTGCTGGATTCTGTTGAAAACACCATTGTTCCTTGCATTCCAGAGACAGTATGTCATGACTGTGATGCACAGCATATGACAGTTGAATCAAGCGAGCATTGCTGAGTATCCTTAAATAAAAAGGGGATCCCTTAGACAGTCCCCAACAGATCCACACAAGAAGGTTTTGATGCTGTTGCAGACTTCGTATTGACAGTCTCTACTGGTATGTCCAGTTCAGTAATACTATGTTTCCTGTACTAAAATTCTAAGGGGGAGGGGGTTTGAAATCCTATCTTTGAAATTTATTTCTCAACATAATTTAGAAAATATTTATTCTTCAATAAATTTTTAGAAAACTAAGGAAATTACCAATCTAAACTATTATTCAAAAATAACGAAAAAATTGAAAAAAAAAGGAAGAGAGAATGTGTGCAAAACATCCAACATGAAGTGAGTTGATTCAAATGTCTCCTATCACTATGATGGGTGAGTTTACAGATAGGAATATGTTGAGCCAATGCTGAGCAAACTCATCACACAGAGCTCCACTCAAAATAAGCTCAATGAAAGTTGTTGCTAAGGCTCAAGCTTTGGTTTGTCAAACCAAGCACAAAGAAGTTTAGATGTGTAGTCTCACGAAGAAAATAATCACATAAGGACCTATGATCTGACCCTAAAACTAGATACTACAAATTAATATAGTTAGGATCCTTTCATCAACAGATCATTCCTTTTCAACTGTGCCTTCAAACCTCAGGCTGCCACCATCATACCCACTTCCACCATACTACTCCTAGCCTTCCATTTCTATCGTCTATCGTTGTTGCTGCTTTCAAATATCATCACATTATCATGAGATGATTAAGATCCATGTCGTTCACATCTTAGGAATAAAAACATTTATTTGAATTCATTTTCAATTGTCATACATTAATTCTAAAAACTAATGGGAAAATGGAAAGCATTGGCTGATGAACACTCGCAAGGACTCGAGAGCTTCGGTGGGCCCCACTCAACCAGAATTTTCTGGCCTAATAATCTTGTAAGTCAAAGTGAGTTTGCAAAATAATTCACAAAGCAAGCCTTGAGCCTAATGCAACACATCGCATATATGTCAGCTCATTCCATCCCTACGGCTTCATTTGGGTACACAAATTGTAGACTGTTTGGAGTCTTGTAATACAGCAGAAGAAAGTGCCGCATGAAACTCTAAAGCAAATTCAGTTCTCCCAGAGTCATATATGAAGGCCTCAAAGATCTAATTAATAAAAGCTTGCTAACCGTTGGGCCTACAGTTGGCTTTAGGATATGATTTTTAGCCTAATGGCTAATGAACCGAAGTTGCGCATAGTAGCAAGCACAAAGCTGAAGTTGCAATAATTAAGCCGGTACATGAAAGAAGCGCTAAGATGGCCAGGTGTGCAAAGAAATTTCAACAGTATATATTCAAAGTCCCCATAGCTGTTTTCCTTGCAAAGATCTAGGCAACTGGTACTTATTCAAACTCCTAATTTACCAATTTTTCCTCTCAAAGAAGTATGCAGCTGGTATTTCCCAAAACAGGTACAGATTTTATAACTTTAAACCATGCACGCAACCGCACAAAAGACATTAGATCAGAGGATACACTGGGATGCCGAAGAAGTTTCAGTGACATGAATCTTCTAAAACAGATGATTGAGGATGTTATGCAGAAGGAAAAAGATATCCAAGGCACCTCTATAGGTGTTGAACATCTCTTAAAATTTCTAGTATAGAAGGCAACTCTACAAAAGAAGACAAATGCAACCATAACAAAAAGCATAATATATAAATGCTTCTAAGCATATTCTGAGCCAAAAGCCACAGGGTGGGAGCTGGAGAAGGAAAAAAGGGCGAAAGTAATTTTTTTTGCCCACAGAGACAGGTCTGAAAACATAATTAGGGAGAAGGTTATGACTGATTAACCCCTTTCTAAAGGCTAAACTCTCGTGAGGGGCTAAAGATGGCTGGCTACATACACATATAGCCAAATCATGATGAAACAAGACACACGGTCAGAGGCCACTGCGGGACTAACATAGAAAAGCCTGAAGATTAAAACCCATCAGCTTAAGGCCAAACATCTAAGCAACTCTAAACACAAAAAGGGCTTCGGTCTCCATTATGTTTGGCAATACTCTCTTATCAGCGGAAACTAATATCATAATGGATAGCATTAACTTTAAGTCAACTTAAATTTGGGGATGGAGTGCTTTCCACTGAATGTAGTTGTTGAACTTACTAAATATCAGTATTTTGACCACCATGAAAAAGGTTCTTCTGAATAATTTGAAAACATCAACTAAAAGAACCCCAGTGAGACGGATGGAATAGAGTATATTTTTCTGAAATTAGGTGAGGGAGTGAATAAATTGGATAAACATTATTTATGAATACCTCGAAAGACACAGGTTCACTTGAAAACAACATTATATCAGAATCATTGCACGCACTGACCAACACTACAGTAATTTGAAATCATCCACTGATTATAGAAAGGTTGTTTTTTGTAGCAGGAATATCGCACAGAGGGAAATATTCCCTTCAATCTTTCGCTTGAGTGGAACTCTAGGGTGTGGATTTGATTTGAATTCAGGAATACGGCACATGAAAAATCACTTCCCTCAATTTCGACCTTACTTCAAAAGGATCATCTCAAAGAATAAAAAGGAGAAAGCCAGTTTCCTACATGAGTAATCAGCTTAGTATACATCAAAACTCTTTAAAACCTAACCATCTGACAAGACTAACGACAATAAAACAAATGTTGAGCTGACAAGAGCTTTTATAAAACATACCTGAGCAGCTTCATTTGCAGCATTTTTGGTCCACAGGGCTATTTTCTCCTGTTTACCCCTCACATTTACAACTGCTCCACATATCTCATCTCCATGATCAAATTGCTCTCCAATCATTGCCAGCAACTACAAATTATTCACCATTTCACCTTGGTTAGAAAAGGTTCAGACCTCAGCATCAATTCATAAATAATATAAGACTTCAAAGGCCAAAGCATACCGTGTAGAGCCAAGATGTATCAGATTTCCCCTTCGGGAAGGTGACAGTCCACTTGCCTCCATTAGCACAAACTGGATCCTCCCATTTTGGTTCAATTTTATACTTGAAACAGTGAAAATCTGCTCCAACGGCCAACTTGCTGGGATGACGTATGTTGTTGTACAGGCTGAAACAGAGACATTGTAGAAGTGTTATTAAAATTCATATATGAGGATGGGCAACAAGAGCAAAAGAAATACAGTGAAGACATACTCAACCTAACCAACAAAACAGACAGACTGGCACACTTCTTGTACACATAAGGTGTCTTTGCTGGATATAAGAACAAAATGACAACAAAATAAAAATGTAGCCTAATTACATATAAACTTAACAGACTATACTTAGTACTTGCAAAATCAGAATCCTTACAAACTTAACTCACATTTATTTCTAGCAAGAATAAAAATGAATAGATTAAAGTACGAAATGCCTCCTTCTAAAGGTTGTGCCAGTGCACTTTCATAAAAACCCCTTACAAATTAGATACTCTTCAACCAAAGTCTCAGATTTCTCAACATCATTTCCTACTTCCTATATTCTTAGAAATCACTGGCTTACCAAAATCAATCATCGCATATGTCGCTCTAAACTGGTCAATTACTCTAGGGAGTCAAAATATGATAAGCCAATACAATATGGAATTCATTCCTAGCAAGTATATTGAATAACCAAGGAATTAATTACTTCAGATCGATTTGATACATATTTTTCCTCCACTAGTTTCAACAAAATTAGACATAGCCATCTCCTAAATCCTGTTTTCCCTCTACAATTACATTTTCAGCAAGAAACTACTTAAACCCTCCACGAAGCCGAAGAAGAACAAAAGCCTATAAACCCTAGAAAAGAAAAATCAACAAAAACGACCCAATCAAACAAGAAAATAACTCAAACATCGCACTCCATATTCGAAAAAGAAAAACAAACAAATTGACAACATCAGCCACTCAAGAAATTACACCCAACATAAAAAAGGGGGAAAAGAAATGAAATCGGACCTCCAGAACTCTTCGACAGTTGAGAAGGTGTAGATAGGACGGATAGAGCTACCCCAAGCTGCCTGTTTGGATTTTGCGGAAGGATTGTCGAACCAGAAGGTCCAAGAATGTTCAAGAGGGTGAGTGGGGGCTAAGGCTTTAGTAGGCTTCTCCGTGGCGTCATCTCCCTCTTTCTCCTCCACAATCTCACCTTCCTCTGCCTCTTCCTCCGCCTTCTTCTTCTCCTCCTCCTGCTCCTCCGTCACTGTCACCATCGGCTTCTCGGCCTCTCCCACCGCCATCTCTCTCTCTCTCTCTCTCTCTCTCTCTCTCACACACACACAGAGTTTGCACTTGAGTTTGTTCGGATTTCGCCGAATTGAGAGAAGAATGTCTTGAAGGCTTGAAATGTTTGAGAGGAGAATTTTTCTTCTTAAACGTCCACGAGTCGGTTAATGGATACACTGGCGTCGTGGATTTATCGGGCCCTTTTCATGCAGCCCAATAGCTCTTCAGCCCCCACATTGAAATTCATGTTAAGCAACAGCGATTTGGAATAACTTTTCCGTTTTGGCCAAGTCAAACACTAATCAACTAAATATTAACGTTCGGTAAGGTAGTATTTTAACTAACATTTACAATAACTTTTAGCGTTTTAAGTAGTGTTTCGAAAAGCTAAGAATATTAACTTTTCACATTTGAAAGTAGCGTTTTATATTTTTTTGACAAAAAATCCCTTCATTCATTTATATTTGACAAATTATTTATATCCTTTTACGTCAATTTATAATAATCAACTAACTTAACCGCTAAATTTACTAAACACATTTATTCAACCGCTCAATTGAACAGTTATCCGCTAACGACTAAAATCTAATGATTATCAGCGACCTAAACAACTATCGATTACACAAACGAGTTATCCGCCACTCAAACAACTCATTTTATCGAACAGGGCCGAAATCATTGGACATCAAAAGATTAATGACCTTATTTAGATGTTAGCTTTTTTAATGACTTTTTAAATCGAAAATAGCTTTATATTTTAGTTGTTAGATTTTTTAATTTAATTTGTTTGGATTGGGGTTAAGGGAGGAAGGGAGGAAAAGAGTTTTAATTACCTTTTCTTTTTCTTGTTTGGGATAAAACAGAGGGGATGAGGATGGGGAACTAATTCCCCACTTTCACCCTAATTGTTGATTTTTTTATTTCCCTCTAAAGTGACGGGAAGGAAGGGAAGGGAAATAAGCTAAAAAATAAAAGATTATTTTATTTTATTTTAATTATATTTTATTTTCACTCATTGTCCCATTATTTTTTACTTCCTTCCAAAATTCTCCTTTTTCTTTATTTTCCCTCCAAAGTAATTATATATATATATATATATATATATATATATATATATATATATATATATATTAACATTATGGTTAAACTCTTATTTTATTTTACAAATTGTCATCTAGATTAATGTCTCTTCACCTTTTTTTTTTTTTCTTTAGTTAGTAACTAATCTAATTCATATATTGTGGACATTAATATATTTATTATTCCCCTAGATTTGATTTTTTTCTTATATTTTGGGTATTTATATTATTTAATTTATTTATTTTATTTTACTTTAGGTAGTAACTTACAAATGAAAAAATAATAATTATTAGAAAAATAAATATTTTTTGTTGATGGAACGTTACTAGGGGAATGAGTTCCATATATTAAATTTAAATTTATTATTTTTAATTTAAAGTGGTGATGGTGGTAGTAGTAGCAATAATAATAATAATAATAATAATAATAATAATAATAATAATAATAATAATAATAATAATAATAATAATAATATTTCCCTTCCCCTTCTCTTTTTAAACCAAACAATGGAATATTAGTAACATTTATTCCCCTCCGTTTTAAATTCAAACAAGGGGAAGGTATATCCGCTCCCCAAGTGGCGGATCCGGGAATTTAAAGAAGGGGGTCGAAATAAATGAAATAATAGTGTATAGAATAAAAAATTTAACATCTATTTTTAAAATTAATATTACATCTATTTTGAACAAATAACAACACAAGCAAAATGTAGCATCTTCCTTTATGCTATATTCTAACCAATTACTCGTACAAATCATACCGGGAGACATTGAATCTACGCATATATTCGGACATTAACGTTTGAGGAAAATTATGATTTCGGGGTTGAAGGGCACCTTTTTGAAGATATGCTCTTCTTACCTCATCTTGTTCATCAGGATGATATCGTGACATTGATTTTCTTGCTCCCGGATCGGATGGAAGTGCATTGACATCAACTCGACTTCTCCCAGTCGAAGAGGGATTGTCATTTACATCACATGTTATAGGGGAGAGATTGGCATTTGCATCACAAGTTGTTGGGGAAGGATTTGTATTTGCATCGCCTTCTTGTAAATTTTCAGATTTAAAACTTGAAGGAATGGAGGGTTACTGTTGCTATCTTTTTGAAATATCTAAACATTTTGACCTAAAATACGAATTTATCAACAAAAAATTAAACCTATATCGTAAAATTTATCTAAATAATGAATGAAGTGAAATTGAAAAATCAATGAAATCACATAAATTAAGAATAGAATAAAAGAAATTAAACCTAATATTGCACAAATTAAATCTTAAATTGATATAGAATGAAAAATTGTAGAAGTTAGAACTTACGGATCCGGAGAGAGCAAGAGAGTTTAGTGTGGTGGCGTAAGGCGGCGTAGGCTGCGCCGGCGGCAAGCGGCCGTGGTGGTGGGGGAGGGAGCGAGAGCGGTCGGGCTCGGGGAGGGGCAGAGCGAGCAGAGGGTATGCGAGTGCAGCTATTATGCGACAGGTGAAGACTCGGACATCTGCTCTATATCTTTCCGAGTCATGCAAAAGGAATCGGGTTTAACGATGTCATTCATATAGAGTTTTGATTCCAAGGCATTCTCTGTGTCTTAGAAACTTACTTGAGTTAAATAGTATCTTTAGCGGATATGGCTTTTCACCTTCCCTGCTTTAGTCTCGGAAGATTGTGTCGGAAGGCATCCGCTTCCATATCCGGAAAACTGGAACGCCAAGCTTAACGGTGGATCTCACCACATTTATCAAGACACAACCAATGGTTTTGGGACTTCCAAGAGAGTTAAACCGTTGTCCAACGTCCATATTTCAACGGATACTTTCGAGTGACTCGAAAGCCTTTCACAACGGTCACGAGAGGACTCTCGGTCAGCGAGATGAAGATAACGGCTACTCGCTCGGTCATCTATAAATAGAAGCCACTTCACAAGACTTGAAGATTGCCGAACATATTGTCTATACACTTACTTAATAGAAGTCATTGTATTTACTCTCAATCTTCAACTTACAACTCCCACTCTGTAATTCATTACTTTACGAGTTGTAAGGTCTTGTACTTCGTTACAAACACTTCTTACATTCTTTGTAAGGTCCCTTGACTAAGCTGTAAGGGTTAACTCAGCTTAGTTGTCCCTAGCTGTAAGGGTTATCTCAGCTAGGAAGTACTAGATCGGATAAGGGAATTTCCGAGTCTAGGAAAACTTGTATAGAGTTGTCCAAGGGAGCAACTCGGGTTCGATCAAGTTCACGGTATTTTGTGGACTCAAAATAGTGGATTTGACTTCGTGTCCGGATTGACACGGGCCGTGGTTTTCTGCCCCGGGAGGGTTTCCACGTAAAATCTCCGTGTTCACTTTCCGAGTTCATTCTAGGCTCGGACAGCCTTAGTGCTCTTGTTTCTTCCGATTCACCGACTTCGAGTCCAGTCTTTTCGACTCTGTCTTTAGACTCGGAATCTGTCTTTGCAACATTTCTGCACAAAAGTGCGAATTTTCTAAAAGAATTTTCTATCACCCTATTCACCCCCTCTAGGGTGACTCGGACTCTCCCCGAGCAAACCTTCAATTGGTATCGAGCCTAGTCTTTTATAAAGGATCTAACGAGTCCAAAGGTTTAAAGATCGGATGGCTCGGAACACCGGAGAGTTCGACGAAGGTAGATCTTCCAACGAGCCACCAAAATTCAAAGGTTCAAATTTCGGTCACTTGGAAGAAGCTGATGGAATGCTTCCTTATGGATCACGACGAAGAAGTATGGGAAATCATACAACAAGGAAACTACATTCCAACGAAGACAGATGAATTCGAGAATGCTTCCAAAGACAAAGGCTGAGTTCACGCCAGCGAAGCGAGAAGTTCGAAAGAACTTCAAAGCCATGAACATCCTCATGTGCGCCATAAGCTCGGAAGAATATAATCGAGTCTCTGCTCGTGACTCTGCTAAAGAGGTGTGGGACACTCGGTCAACACCTACAAAGGTACAAGTCGGGTGAGACAAGAAAAGATCGGTCGAGTATCTTCACAAATATGAGCTTTTCAAAATGGAGCCAGAAGAGAACATTACTCGGATATTCATACGCTTCACTGAGATCACCAACAATCTTAAATCTCCGGGAAAGAAGATCTCCCATGAAGAAATGTGTCGAAAAATTCTCGAAGCCTACCCAAGAGACGATGGGGTCCTAAGGTGACTCGCCATAGAAGAGGCTCGGAACCTCTCACTCTTGAAGCCGGACGAGCTCATCGGAAAGCTTCGACTCATGAGATACACTTGGAAGAAGAAGATGCTGAGGGTACCTCCAAAAGGAACATTGCGTTTAAAGCCTCGAGAATCCAAAGAAGCAATTCCGAGCTCTTCGACTCGGAAGATGATCCCATGGCACTCATTGCAAGAGGCTTCAAGAGAATGATGAAGCATAAAAGATGGGACAAAAGACCAAAAGAAGAATTCTACAAAAGGACAAGAGAGACGAGAAAAGGTAAGTTTTCTTCACCCTCAAAGTTATCTTTGTCTAAGAATTCCGGATGTTTTGAATGTGGCAGCAAAGACCACATAGTCAAGGACTGTCCAAAATGAAGAAGGGACAGGAAGAAGAAAAAGGCCATGATGGCAACATGGAGTGATGAGGATTCATCCGAAGACGATGCGGACTCGGATGACTCAAAGTGTCCGATGGCGATCACCGACTCGAAAGCCGAAAAAGAGTCGGACTCGAACACGGACTCGGATAATGAGGAAACCGATCCTCAAGAGGTAATAAACTACTTCCTCAAATTCTCCAAAGTTGATTTAGCTAAATACATCTTTACTTTGGAAGAAAAGTCCAATTCGATTCTTCTCATTTCAAGGAACAACTTGAGTCAATCACTTCGAGAGCACTTCTTTAAAAAATGAATTAGAAAAGCTGAGACTCACACTCGGAGAACTCAAGACAAGTGCTCAAACTAATGAGACCGAGTCCGAGTTACTCGAAAAAGAAAATGAGCAACCGAAACGAAGCTCACCGAGTCTCAAGACCTGGTTTTAAAATTTACTCGGGGACGGAAGAACCTTGATATGCTCTTAGGTTCACAATGTGTCTCTTTTAGAAAAGAAGGTCTTGGTTTCAACAAGGAGGAAGAATCTAATTCTTACTCATAATTGTTCAAAAAGGATTCCGGAACTGTTAAGTTCAAAAGGCTGAGCATGGTCCCATTCACAAAAATGAAAGGAGGACTAAACCCGGACCTATCTACAAAAGGAAACCATTCTCTCCTGTTTCAAAAGGAAAGGTTTTTAAAAAGAAAGAGACACGGACTCGGTTCTCGAGAAGAAGACTCGGAATCGGACTAAACCCAAAGTCATTCAAATCTGGGTTCCAAAGCACCTTCTTCCTCGAAAAGGACCACGAGTAAGGAATGTTACTTGGGTTCGTTAGAGGAAGTGAGAAGGGTTAGATTCTCTCTGTTTTGCAGGTGTCTCGGAAAAGATCAAAGGGCACTGGTACTGGACAGCGGATGTTCTCGACATATGTCGGGTGACCAAGGACTCTTTTCCGAGCTGGAATCATATAAAGGAGGAAAGGTGACCTTTGGTGATGACAGACAAAGGCAAGATAGTGGGCATTGGGAAGATTGGTAATGAAAACAATCTGGTGAGCCCAGTCTACCTTGTCAAAGGACTAAAGTACAACTTACTTAGCATCTCCCGACTTTGTGACAAAGGTCAAGAGGTAAAATTCACTCAATCCAAGTGCTACATCACGGATGAGATCACCAAAGAGGTAAAACTCTCGGGTAAGAGATCGGGTAATACCTACATCATCCCTCTTTCGACCCAAGTCAAAATTTATCCTGCTTGAAAGCATCTCTTCAAGATGACTCTTGGACTTGGCATCGTAGATTAGGTCATATTAGCATGCATACTATCAAAAACTTGCATCTCATCATCTCGGTTAGAGGATTACCTAACCGTGCGTTTGAGAAGGATAAAGTATGTGATGCATGCACCGAGAGGGAAACAAGTCGGATCTTCATTCAAATCTCTCGAAGACAGCTTCCACATCCAACGTGCTTGAATTACTGCATATGGACTTATGTGGCGAAATTCCTGTAAAGAGTCTCGGAGGTAAATCTTACATACTTGTTGTCATTGATGATTTTTCAAGATTTACCCGGGTGTGTTTTCTCAATCATAAGAATGAAGCCTTCAAGGAGTTCAGCAAGCTCTGTAGAAAGATTCAAGTGGAGTCCCGGACTCGGATTCAAAAGATTCGAACCGACCATGGAAGGGAGTTCGATTACTCGAAATTCTCGAGTTTTGTGACAAGAATGGAATATCTCACAACTTCTCAGCACCCAGAACTCCTCAACAGAATGGAGTAGTTGAGAGAAAGAACAGAACCCTTGAAGAAATAGCAAGGACGATGATGATTGAACACAACTTGCCTTACTATTTCTCGGGCGAGGCGATAAACACAGCCTAACTACACTCTTAATCGATGCCTCATCGGACCCATTCTGAAGAAAACATCTTATGAGCTCTACAAAGGGAGGAAGCCAAACATTTCCTATTTCGGATCTTTCGGATGTAAGTGCTTTGTCCACAACAATGGTAAGGATCATCCGACCAAGTTTGATGCTCTGGTCGGACGAAGGAATTTTTCTAGGTTACTCCTCTCATAGCAAAGCTTACCGAATCTTCAATAAGAGAACTAACAAAGTGGAAGAAAGTATCCACGTAGTGTTTGATGAGCTTGAACAGGGAAAACCAAGTGAATCTTCATACTCGAAGCTGAAGCTCGAAAGGATGACGACGAAGATGAGTCTACAAAGACTCGAAGGAGACCACTCGTAACGAGGTAGCTCGGAATGAGATAACTCAAGAGGTCACTCGGAGCGAGCAAGTCAATGGAGCTGATCACTCGGAACAAGCTTCGAAGATCAAGCTATTCAGTCCACAAACTCGGTGAATTAAAGAACTGGTAAAGCATTCAAATTTACTTCCAGTCATCCCCAAGAAAACATAATTTCGGATATCAACAAGTGGGGTAAGAACTCGTTCTTCTCTTCATAATCTATGTGCATTCACCGCATTCATTTCACTAACTCGAACCCAAAATGCACTAGAAGCCCTTAATGAACCCGAATGGGTAGAGGCCATGCAAGAAGAGCTGAATCAATTTGAAAGAAACCAAGTCCGGACTCGACCAACCGACCTTCCGACCACCCAGTTATAGGAACCAAATGGGTTTTCAAAAACAAACTGGATGAGGGTGGAATAGTAGTCGAAACAAGGCTAGACTTGTAGCTCAAGGTTACAATCAAGAAGAAGGAATTGATTGTGGGGAAACCTTTGCACCAGTAGCTAGAATTGAAGCCATTAGAATATCGTTGGCATTTGCATCCTGCATGCATATTAAACTATATCAAATGGATGTTAAGTGTGCCTTTCTCAATGGGTTTATTGAAGAAGAAGTCTATGTCGAGCAGACCTCCCGGTTTTGAAAACTCAGAATTTCCAAATCATGTTTTCAAACTTCAAAAGGCTCTCTATGGTCTTAAGCAAGCCCCTAGAGCTTGGTATGAAAGACTCGAGCAACTTCCCGGTTCAAAATGATTTTAAAAGAGGTCGGATCGACAAGACCCTATTCATAAAGACCAAAGGGAAAGATTTTCTCATTGTTCAAATATATGTTGATGATATTATTTTCGGTGCTACTAATGAATTTACGTGCCGAGAATTTTCCGAGTTGATGAGCCAAGAGTTCCAAATGAGTATGATGGGAGAACTCAACTTCTTCCTTGGGCTGCAAATCAAACAAGACAAAGATGGAATCTTTGTCCATCAATCAAAGTACACCAAGGAACTGCTGAAGAAATACAAACTTCAAGATGCAAAGCATGCATCGACCCCTATGAGCAGACGAGTATAAAGCTTGACTCGGATGAGAAAGGTAAAGCAGTAGATCGAAACTCTATCGAGGTATGATTGGATCACTACTATATCTTACTTCAAGCGGACTGGATATAATGTTCGGTGTTTGCTTGTGTGCACGATTTCAAGCTAATCCAAAAGAATCACATCTCACTGCGGTGAAGAGAATATTCGGATATCTCGCAGGCACTCGGAATCTAGGACTCGTGGTACTCCGGAGACTCGGAACCGAGTCCGACCGGGTACTCGAGCGCGGACTACGCAGGATACAAAGTTGATCGAAAGAGCACATCCGGAGCTTGCCAATTTCGGGTCAATCCCTAATATCCTGGCACTCAAAGAAGCAAAACTCAGTAGCTCTATCAACTGCGGAAGCTGAATATATTGCCGCTGGAGCTTGTTGCGCTCGGATTCTCTCGGATAAAACAACACTTGAAGGATCTTGGACTATCTCTCAACTCGGTTCCAATCAAGTGTGACAATCAAAGCGCAATCGGTATCACTAAGAATCTCGTCCAAGCACTCAAAAACAAAGCATATTGAAGTCGGTATCACTTCTTACGCGATCACTCGGAAAAGGGTGATATTACACTTGAGTTCATTCCTACTAATCTTCAATTAGCTGATATCTTTACTAAGCCTCTTGGTGAAGATCAATTACGTTTTATTCGGAATGAGCTTGGTATGTTAAATGCTTAGTTTCGCGTTATGATTCTTGAATATTTACGTGCTATGTGCTTTCGTTGTCAATAACCATTAGTTCGATTGATCATGTGATACTGGGCTGATAGTTATTTCGTGTTTCGAGTCACTCGAAACTTTTCGAGTCAAACTCGGACGTGGAGAAAATTGGACATCAAATTTTCTGAAGCTATCTCTAGAACAGTGGAGAGTTTCGGATTATATTTTCAAAGTCTTTTCTCTCTCTTTCTCGAGCGCTGGGATCAAATCATAACCGCAGATTTCAAACCGTTGATATCTCAACCGTTGAAGAAGAACTGTCACACCGGGCATTAATGACCGATGGACAGAGCCGAGACAGAACGGAGTTACTTAACGGATAGTGAACGGGCGCGCATATTCTTTATAAATAACGACTATCCATCTTCATCTCGGTATTCTCAAACTCCTTCCCTCTCAAACGAAAACCCTCTCGCGGAAGCATACTACGTAAACAGTGTTCCCCGATCGTCCGCGGACGTCGAAGAAGCTCTCTCTCTCTCGTAAGTTTTCGATTGCTCTCTTCTCTTTTTTCGTCTACCATTTTCATTATCTTCACTTCTACACCACCTTCTCTTTCTCTTTCTCTTTCGAAAAGCTTCATATTTTCTTCTCTCACCATGCCTAAAAGAGGAAACCATCCCGACTTTCGGGTTTTTCATCCTCCAAAAGCCTCGCTCCAACAAGCCGAAAGCTCAACCCCTTCTAAACCCATTGTCACCCAGAGCATCTTGCGTCTGGACGACAAGTTCTTCCCAACAACCAAATTCTCCTGGTTGTCCAACATTCAAACCACCGAGTCTACCCTTTCTTGTGTTTCAGCGAGTTCATCTATCCCGAACTCGTTTCGAGTTTTATACTCATCTCTCCCACTCGAAAATGTTCTAACCTCTCGGGTTCGGAACATCACTGTTCAGTATCAACACCTCCCTCCTTCACCGTCTCGTTCAAAGTTTCTTCTCTCTTCTTGAACAGACAACCCTATCCCCTTCACTGAAGTCGCCGACGACTTCTTTGAAAAGTACGCTAAAGAATTCCCCGGGTCCAGAAAGAACTTCTCGTGACTCGGTTGAAGTCGAAGCCGAGCTTACGTGCTTCTGCTGATGAGAACCTTCTTCTCACAGCATTCTAGCAAGGAGAACCCCAACTCCAAGCACCTCAAAGCCCTCTTCGATATCCCGGAGGGATACGAATTCGACCTCTTCCCCTCCATCATTGAGCGGATGGCCGCTGTGCCGGCTCAACTTCAAACCAAGAAGAACACCTCCCTTCCTTTCGGTGCTCTTCTCACCCTTGTCTTCAAACAATTCCAAGTTCCTCTTCCCTCTTACCCTAACGCGGTGTCCGAGGCGGCCATTGTGGTCGACAAGAAGGAACTTCGAGGGTACGGATACCGGAAACTAACCCCGGTGTGCGGGTTCACAACTTCGAGCCGAGGCCTCCTTCTCCACCTCGGACTCGAAATCAACCCCTCTTCCTCTTCCCTCTTCACCTGGTGGTGCCTCCACCTCAGGTGCTTCCAAAACTCTCTCTCGCCCTCATGTCTCCTGTCTTCATGGACAAGATCACCTCTGTGTCCTCCGATTTCGGAGACATGCTCGGAGGTTTCAAGTCTGTTCTTCGTGGTCCGACCATCAACCAAAAACCGGTCGAGTCCCAAATCCGAGAGCAGCAGTCTCTCGTTCTTGAGATGAGAGAGCTGGTTAAGGAGCAGAAGGAGCTGGCTGAGCTCCTCGGAGAGAGACGGTCCAAGGCGGCTCGGGACCCGGATGACTCGGACACATCCGAGGCATCGTCGAGCCCGAGCCCGACCTCCTCGAGCACGAGGAAGCCGAGGAAGCGAGAGGAAGAAGCGGCGAAGCGAGAGGAGGATGCTTGAGGAACCTGTGGCCGAGGCAGCCCCTTCCGAGCAAAGGGAAGAAGAGGCCGTGGCAACCGCCGAGGGACAGCTCGCTCCCCAAGCTCAAATTGCTGTACTCGGCTCGGACAGCGATCCGAGTGGGTCGAAGATCTCGCTACTCCGGCGAGTCGCCCGAGCAGCCCCTCCAGCCCCTGAGGTCCCAAGGGAAGAACCCCTTGATCCACTTTCTCCGGGTCGGCCCCTCGGAGCCGAGCCCCTGCGAACTATTCCGGTTCTCCCTTCGCCGCGCTCAAGCACATCATCAAGATCTTATCGGCGCGGCGCACCTCCGCCTCCACTCGAAATCCCCTCCTTCCTAGTTGGAGCCATGCACTCGAGTCACAATTCCTCGGTGTCTCCGGACTTTCTTACGTCAAATCTTCTTTTGTCCGGACAACTTATGTGTATTACTTGTACTTTTCTCCCTTCTTTTTGTTTCTTGTTTTTGCTGAAAGGCAAGGGGAGAAAATGTAGTCGAAACTCGGTTGTCTTGTCTAGGGGAGTTCTTTCAACCCTTGTAATTTCTTTTAATGAATTGATGCACTTTCTTATTCATTTACGAGTTAAAGCATACTTTAATTTGCTTTGATATAGTGTACATTGCTCCGATCCATTCATTATGCCTTATTTTTTTCAAACTACTCAGAATCAATCTATCTCTCTTCTAACAAAGTTTCGTTTAAGTATGGAATGCCTTTCATCAAAAAGGGGAGATTGAAGACTCGGACACTTGCTCTATATCTTTTCGAGTCATGCAAAAGGAATCGGGTTTAACGATGTCATTCATATAGAGTTTTGATTCCAAGGCATTCTCTGTGTCTTAGAAACTTACTTGAGTTAAATAGTATCTTTTCTATGCGATTCGGCCTTCACATATCTCTTTAATCGCTTAGCAACTCGGAAAACTTGTTCCTTATTCTGAGTCCACTCTCACTCGGAATCGACTTGTAGTTACTTACTCTATTATTTACATAGTCGGCATTCATAGTTCGCTTCATGCTTAGTCTATATCAAGTTCTTTCTCACTCGATATTCGCTATAGAACGTGTCTCTTCACTTCGAGACTAAGTCATATGGAATTCCGAGTCTCATGGATTTTAGACTCGGAATATTTCATTTCTTTTCGACTCGGATAATCAATTGCGTAATTTTCATAATTATTTTATTATCTCGTGTCTAACCTTGGACCAAAGTATTTTATACTTTGAGAACCGAAAGGTGTTTTACTTTTGTAGGTTATTCAATCGAGGATATCTTTTCAAACTACAAAAGTAGCCGGCTCGAACGTCAAATCACCAGCGAGATATGGCTTTTCACCTTCCTCGCTTTAGTCTCGGAAGATTGTGTCGGAAGCCATGCGCTTCCATATCCGGAAAAGCTGGAACGCCAAGCTTAACGGTGGATCTCACCACATTTATCAAGACACAACCAATGGTTTTGGGACTTCCAAGAGAGTTAAACCGTTGTCCAACGTCCATATTTCAACGGATACTTTCCGAGTGACTCGTAAAGCCTTTCACAACGGTCACGAGAGGACTCTCGGTCAGCGAGATGAAGATAACGGCTACTCTGCTCGGTCATCTATAAATAGAAGCCACTTCACAAGACTTGAAGGTTGCCGAACATATTGTCTATACACTTACTTGATAGAAGTTATTGTATTTACTCTCAATCTTCAACTTACAAACCCCACTCGTAATTCATTACTTTACGAGTTGTAAGGTCTTGTACTTTGTTACAAACACTTCTTACATTCTTTGTAAGGTCCCTTGACTAAGCTGTAAAGGTTAACTCAGCTTAGTTGTCCCTAGCTGTAAGGGTTATCTCAGCTAGGAAGTACTAGATCGAGATAAGGTAACTTCGAGTCTAGGAAAATTTGTATAGAGTTGTCTAAGGGAGCAACTCGGGTTACGTCAAGTTCACGGTATTTTGTGGACTCAAAATAGTGGATTTGACTTCGTGTCTGGATTGACACGGGCCGTGGTTTTCTGCCCCGGGAGGGTTTCCACGTAAACTCTTTGTGTTCACTTTCCGAGTTCATTATAGGCTCGGACGACCTTAGTGCTCTTGCTTCTTCGATTCACCGATTTCGAGTCCAATCTTTTCGACTCGTCTTTAGACTCGGAATCTGTCTTTGCATCATTTACGCACAAAAGTGCGTTTTTCTAAAAGAATTTTCTATCACCCTATTCACCCCCTCTAGGGTGACTCGGACTCTCCCAGAGCAAACCTTCAACAGGGGAGGGGGCAAGTCGTGCCAGGCGTGGGCTGCGGTGGGCGGCGACGGCCGTGGTGGTGAGGGAGGGAGCGAGTAGCCGGGCTCGGGGGCGAGCAGCGAGAGGGTATGCAGGTGTAGCTATGCCCGGAAGAAAAGGTAACGAAGGGAAATAAAAGCAAGTGATTGAATTTTGAAAGAAAAAATAGTTGCTTGGTAGCGAGAGTCGAACAAGGGACCTCCGATTCGAGAGAACACAAGCCTTACCAACTCAACAACTTGCTTTAAGTAATACTTTTCTCTACATAAAAATTTTATTTGCTTTTGGAAGGGGGTCGGTTGACCCCATTGACCCCAGGTGGTTCCGCCGGTGCCTCCCCCTCCCTTTATTTCCCTCCATTCATTAACCTCCCTCCCCTCTTATATCCAAACGAGTGCATAAAAGTATCATGTCTTAACCTTATATCCATGCTTCAAAATCACTCACACTCTGTGGTTGGACACAATCTCCTCCGTTTATCCCAAACCCATCAATTTGATCCGATCATTCCTGCATTGAAAAACTTGCACCGTTCTCTAATTCGCTAGGGTTTAGAGAGAGAAATCAAGGTCACCCCTTCTATCTCATATCCTACTATCTCACCCTAAATTTAACTCCTGAGAAGTGAGTTTTTGTTGGTAACATTTCCTTGTCGATGTTTTTAACTTTTTATTGGCTTAATCATTTTTCAGTCTGTCCTTAGAATGCTAATGGTTTTTTTTTAGTTAACAAATAAGTTAATCTTGGCATTATTCTTCACTATTTTATAAAATACTGATCTTTGAGTGTTGAGCTGAGATGATCTCTATTTGCTTAATAATCCGAATGTAATTCTTCTTAGAGCATGTTCGAACTTACATAAAAGCTGTCATCTATTACTTGTTTTTGGTTCGTTTCTGTTATAGGTTATTATTATTATTATTATTATTATTATTATTATTATTATTATTATTATTATTATTATTATTAATTTTATAAAACGGACCACTAAAATGATCATATGTGAAGTGTTAAGATTGTGGATATTATAAACGTACACATAACTTACTAATATAATATCAAAAACGATAAGCTGTACAAGTTATTGTGGAACATTTCCAACTACACCAGTAATCATATAAGTTATTTCATCCCTTACAACATTTATTGTTTAGCTTTTATGAGGATCATGCAACGCTTCTATAATACTAGGCCTAGGGAAATTGGAATCTCGTTTTTATGCATCGGGATGAAATTATGCATTATGCAAGTTGTTAAACCTCGTTTTTATCGATTTTTAAGGCATTATTTAACCCAATTCTATGATGATTTCAATGATATTTATTAATTTTTGGGTTGGATTTTGCTCATTTTCTCTTTATCGTCACCTAAGCTCGTAAATCTCTTTATTACGAGGTTTTTGGGCTTAAATTAGAGAGATTTGAAGCAAATTTAATGAAAAATATGAAGAGGAGAGTCCGGGCCTAAAAGGAGGTAAGAAAGAAGCCTAAAACTCATCAAGTGAATAAGTTGCACTGCCAACTATGCAAAGCTGCATAGCCGTGCGGATCATCGAGGCTAAGGGCTCGAAGTTAAGGAAGGCCGCACGGCCCCACGTGCACACCTTGCACGGCCGTGCGAGAAGTTATGAAAGTTGAAGTCGTGCACGGCCTATTGTGCCAAAGTTGCACGGCCCGTGCAAGAGAGGCAGAAAGTTCGGGCATTTCACACGGCCTACCGTGCGAGAACTTGCTGCGGCCGTGCGAAAATTCTGCACGGTTGTGCGACACTGTTTCAGCGACTTTATAAGCGATTTCTATCTAGTTTTTTTTTTTTTTTTTTTTTTGCAGTTCTTTTCTCCATCAATTTTTATGGTTTCTAGGGTAGTTTCCAGCTGTCAAATCTCTTTAGATTAAAATTTAAGATTTTGAATTTTTGAAGATTAATTTGAATTCAAGCATTCGGATTTCTATTCGGTAATTCTTAATTCCCTCTCTTTATGTTTGCTCTTTGCAATTTCTCTATAGTTTTCATATTTATATTCATTGAATCTTGTCAATTATTTAGTATCATGTTTAGGGGCTAATTTCTCTACTTAGGTTGGGATTGATCCTTATTATGCCTTGATAATCATGAATTGAGTACCAATTGAATTGTTCTATGCTTGTTAGGTTAGAATTCACTTCGTTCATCACTTTTCGTTGATTGCCTCGAAAAAGGACTCATATATTTTTATTAGGGTTTTGTAAACATCGAAAGATGAAAACCTACCTAGAATGACGTTGTGAACGATTAGAACTTCAATATGAAAATAATTAAGGTTTTAATCGGGGTTGTGAGATGCATTCTTTGTGATTTTGCTCTTTATTAATCCCATGAAAATAGGATATTAGATTGTGCAAGATTAGTCTTTGACCTTCGAAAGTAGGCGAAGATAGGTTTAATTTGGTGTCTCCCCTTCTAAACTGCTAGCATAGGCAAATCTCAAGTGATATTCGATGTTGATTTCGGGCATAGTAGTGTGATTAATCCTAATCTAAGGCTTTTTATTTATTGATCTCTCATAGTTATTAGTTGAATCGAAAACCAAATCACTGTCGAGCTGAGTTTTTACCTAGATTAGAGGTTTCAGGTGAATTTAGTATTTGAAAGCGAGTTCCTCGTGGACACGACCCCCACTTGCCGGTTCCTAGCTACGGCTACACCGTGCACTTGCGGTATTATTTCCCGAACACAAGTAGCAATTATAACTTTAACTTGGCGCTCGGTACTTGTCCGAGGCATCCTGTGCTTCAAAATTAGTCATCTATTTTTAGGATTGAAAAGATACGAGTCAACTACCTTCCGTAAGGACGAGTGTCGATAATTAAAATTTTCTTTATCCCCATCGGGTGGACCAAATTTCCTAAATTTAGGCACATGAGATCGAACACCCGTTTTCTTGTATGACACATGGACCAAATTTTTTTATATTTGAGAAACATTATAATAAAAATTTTTAATATTTGAGAAACATTATAATAAAAATTATTTTTCTTATAAAAATAAAATATAATATTTTAAAATATTATAAATAATAATTTTTCAAATATTCATTATTCATGAAATATTCGATATTGTGAAATAATATCTTTAATAAATCATATTTGTTCGTTTGTGTTTGTTTTCGTATCGTTTTGTTTGTTTATATTCGTTTCTGTTTATTTATGTTCGTTTCTACTCTTTTATGTTCGTTTTATTTCTATTTTTGTTTATATGTGTTTTGTATGTAAGTTCGAGACGGGTCATTATTCTCCATTATTAAGATTATTGGTTTCTCTATTTTTGGTTATAATTCAAAATAAATTTAATTGAGTTAAAGTTTGATTATGCATCTCTGTATTCTTTGATCTGTTTATGTATTCTTGTCCTTTCTTTGTATAATTTTCCTAGTTGAACACTAATTTAGGATAATTTAATCAAAGGACACGTGATATATAATGGTTCATCGGGGCATAATAAGTTTTTAGCATCTCATTTTTTGGGTGTCATTTCCTTATCGATATGTGTGTGATGAGTGAGGGAAGTCTTATTTGTGCTTTTGTATATGTTTATGAATAGATTGAACCTCAGCAAAATATAGCCATAAATTAGTTCTCATTATATAAAATTAGTTGGTCAATGGGGTGAAAGGTGGTGAAAGGATAATGCTCATGTTGTTTGGAACTTTTAGGATCACAATGGGATTCTTAGCTTTTATTATATCCTATCTTTGGAAGTGAAAGTTGTTGCAACTGGTTTTGAACTAAAAGCTTTGAATTCTACATTTGTTCATCATCTTCTGGTATATGTGGATAATTGTTGACATATTATTGATATATGTGAACATCACTTGCTTTATATTTTCTTTATTTTGTGATAATTTCTAGTTTAAACTTTTGATTTTATATTTATACTGATTTAGATGGCACCGTCTAAAATAAGGGATAAACTAAGTAATCAAGAAGGCAAATAAGGTTGTGCTAGTTGGTCTAGAAATTTTGTTCATCTTCTTTGACATATTTAGTGAGCACATTGAGAAGAGCAAAGGAAAGAGAAAGGGAACAATCTCTCAAAGATTTGATTGGAAGAAAATACTGGCTAACTTTCAAAAGAAAATCAACTTACCATGGGGTAAGGATTCACTCAAGCACAAATATGATCAAATGTAGGTCAAATGGAGTTTGTGGAAAAAAATTAAAAGTTAGAGAAACTGGTTTAGGATGGGATCAAGAGAAATGAACAATTGCGGCTAGTGCTGAATGGTGGATGAAAAAAATTGAGATCAATTTACTTTTTTTTTAAATTCAAATTTATTGATAATAATTTTGATTATTAGGATTACTAGAAATGAGTTTTCTAGGTTATTATGAGTGTTATTCTTATTTATACGAAGACATTAAATTTAAAACATTTCGAGATGAAGGAATTGACCCATAACTTAAGTGTAAACTGGTATGCTTATTTGGAGGCAATGTAGCTATTGGAGATGGTGTAATAACTCCTAACTTTGATCCCCTCCTAAGAGTGGCTAGCGAGAGCAACAATGAGTGTATATCCCTTCCCCACCGAGAGGATGAAAACGTTCAAAATTATCAATTATTAGTGAAGGCATTCATGAAATAAATGATCTTGACTTAGGCACGAGATGTTAGTGCGTGACAAAAGTTGTGGCATGAGAGTTCCCATGTATGTAGCCCTTCTCTGATAGTTACTTCTCCAATTTTACAAGTAATAGAAAATGATGGGGGTGATGAAGGCAAGAAGGTAACTAAATGCAATGTGTGAGGATCCAGATAAGAGTTTAAAGATTGGAAGTGGTAAAAAAAAAAATTGGACATGTCTGCTATATTATGTGAAAGACTTGATGAGATTATAGAAATCATAAATGAGAGAAACAAGAGAAAAATAAGTGCTAGTGAGCCAGCTCCCCTCCCCCTCTCTTTTTGTTGTTGTTGTTACTGCTTGCAGTTGTGGGCCATGAGAAAGGTTCCCCCTCTCCCTCTCTTTTTCTTCTCACTCTTGAATTGAAGTTGGTGATTGCAACCCTATCATTAATGATTCCCTGGTTGCAAGTTCTGAATTGTACTTTAATGTCTTCTAATAGGCAATATTGTGGTTGTCTCACTCTTGAATTCTTCCCAACCCCATGGTTTCGGATTACTCATGTAGCATGGAGCTAAATCTGAATTCAATGTCTATGTCTATGAAACTGTGGATATCTAATAAGCTCAGTCAGTAGAGCACTTGTGTTATTACACAAAGATGTTCAAATCCCATATAGGCTGAAAACAAAACTAGAAACAATACATTCGGACCATTTCAAGCATGCCCAAGTTCAGCGAAAAGTTAAAAACTTGCATAAAACTTGGAGGTTGTTAAGGTCCGGGACATGTCCCAAAAGCAGTCTAGGAAGATGATTCATGAAAAGAAGGACTATCCAAGCAAAGGTTCCAATTTTAGCATATTGAGTTCCTAGTTTTCAACATAATTTTATACTTTTGGGACATTTTTTGCATTTATTGGTATGTAATATTTTAGGTAGTTTTTAGTTATGTTTTGCACATCTTTTGATGGATATATTCCATCCTTATTCTTACCAGCAAAGTGCCATGCCCTCTAGTTCAGTTTAGGCCAGAACAAGTTTATTTGCTAGCAAGACATGTGTATAAAAGTTAAAGGAAGTTTATTTTGAAGCAGCCGGGGTTATGAACACGCCTAAAATGAAGTTAGAAAGGTTATTATATAGAGGAAAGAGCTGTCAAAGCAAGGTTTCCAATTTTAGCATATTGAGTTCCTAGTTTTCAATAATTTTATACTTTTGGGACATTTTTTGCATTTATTGGTATGTAATATTTTAGGTAGTTTTTAGTTATGTTTTGCACATCTTTTGATGGATATATTCCATCCTTATTCTTACCAACAAAGTGCCATGCCCTCTAGTTCGGTTTAGGCCGAACAAGTTTAGTTGCTAGCAAGACATGTGTATAAAAGTTAAAGGAAGTTTATTTTGAAGCAGTCGGGACTATGAACACGCCTAAAATGAAGTTAGAAAGGTTATTATATAGAGGAAAGAGCTCGTTAAAGCAAGGTTTCCAATTTTAGCATATTGAGTTCCTAGTTTTCAACATAATTTTTTTATTTTTGAGATATTTTTTACATTTATTGATCCGGAATATTTTATGTAGTTTTTAGTTATGTTTTGTACATCTTTTGATAAATACATTCTAGCTATGCCATTGAGTTCGGTTTAGGTCAGAACAAGTCCATTTGGGAGCTGCCAAGTCTCGAAACAACAAATGATTCCCATAGGCATACAAATCCAAATAAGCTTAAGATGTGTAAGGAAAATTCAATTACAAAGACCTCAACCTCTTTCATTAATTATCACCCGCCAATGGGAACTACAAGTCAATTAGAAAGAGTTCAACCTTTTAAAAAGATGTTTCAAAAGCCAATACATACATGTTCCTACAAGCATATAAAGCCAAGAACACAAAAGTCTAAAAAGTATTTTGAAAATTACATCAAATGTAAAATGTCCAAGATTTCAAATCCATGAAAGTCGCACTTCCACGTTTTATCCAAAATTTTCAAAGTATGTTCCCACTTGAAAGTTCAACTTCCACGTATTATCCAACATCTTTCACCTAAAGTTAAAAAAATACAATTAAACCATGACAAGAATAATCCAATTATAAATAATAGAGAAATTTTTACCTTTAGTAGCTCTTTGAAGGACAATTTCAGCTATCATGGTAGACTTGTTATCCACAAGCTTTACAAATTCTCAACCTCTTGGCTTGTTGCACCATTGCTTTCTCTTTTTTCATCTTTAATTCATTTACCACTTCCTTTCGTATTGCATTGCTTAGGTGGGAGAATGCCGATTTGATCGGGAGTACTTAATCCAATAAATGACTCTAACTCATTTATAGCATGGCGATGACCGTAGGAAGAAGACGGCAGGTGGACGACTGTGGTGGGAAGCAGCCGGCAGACGTGAGAGAGAGGGAGTAAGCGAAATTAGTAAGAGGGGCAGAAATTGGGTGAGGCGGGAGGTCGAGACCCCTTACGGTGATTTTTTTTTCGTTTTTAAAATTAAAAAATTCTCTTTTAATCCGAGCTCTCTAATTATAATTGAGTGGTTTAGATTAGATATGCTCACCTAATAAGTGAGCATACCTAAAGGGAAGGGCTCACTTGAACCCTCTCTCTCTCTCGTATATATATATATATATATATATATATATATATATATATATATATATATATATATATATATATATATATATATATATATATATATATATATATGGAATTGTTCAAGTGAGCTCTCCCTTTAGGTGAGCCCTAACTTTAGGTGAGCACTTTTAATCTCAACCATTGAATTTTGATTCAATGATTGAGATTAAAATAGGAAATTTTGATTTTTAAAAAAATTATGTTTTTTTGGGAGAGGGGGAGGACTGGAAAATCATCGTCATTTTCCATCCTCTTTCCAGCCCTCCCAAGCTCTCTCTCTCTCGCTCTAGCTCTCGCTCTCTCTTTCGTCCGCCTCCCGTTGCCCACCTCCACCTGTCCATCTGCGGCCTCTCCCCACCGCCGGCGTCTGTTTGGCCTCTTCCCACCTGCGAGTCGGCGAGACTTCCTTGTGGTTCTCTCATGGTTCCCTCTTCTCTCTTTCCGGCCGGCCGGCAGACTTCCTCCCGCCGGCGTCCACCTCCGGTTAGGTCGTCCCTCTCCTGCCCTATCCTCTCTTTCTTCCTTCCTTCTTCTCACCCGAATTGGTCTCATCGGTATCTCTGTCGCCTGAATCACTCGTCGTTGCTATCTCTCTCGCTCGTCGAGTCCCGTCCGTCGTCCAGCCCCATAATCAACCACCGAATCAATCGTCGAAGTCATCGGCTACCCGGACGCAGCCCCGGCCAGCCCCGCAAGTTGCCTTCCTACCCCGGTCGGCCTCCGTCCTCCCTAGCATCCCCCTCCACCGTCGGAACCCTAAATGGTAATTGTTAATCTAAGTTTTGATGAAATAAGATGTTCAACGCGAAAGCTATGCCTACACTTCCGGGATATCCGTTGCTATAACAACTAATTCTGCTAGGAGCCATAAGCAATACTTGACAATTACAAGGTACTCTACTTTGCACAGTTCTAACAAGTGTTTGCCTTGCAAATTCCAGAATCATATGATAAATTAGATATTGTGAGTAAACCTGTTTTAATAATTGATTCGAGATGAGATCATTAGGCTTACCTATGGATACACCAAGATTTACTGCTAGAGATTGGATTATCAAGGCAAATATCAACCCAAAAAGTATCACCCATAGTAGCTGAAAAACAAATTGTACAATTAGTAAACATGTGTACTGAATCAACAGTCTCTTTTGGTCAATTGGAAGCCGAGAGATAGTAGAATAAGAGTTGAATGCTCATGTGTAGGTCGTGTTATTCAACTAAGCTAAACTATCATTAGTTAATATTTGTGTGCAATATGCTGAAATTTCTCTTTTGTTGCTAATCCAAGGTTCATTGCCCATTTTGTAAATTTTGAAATCTGACGAGTACTTAATTATATGTAGGGAAGATAATTAAGATGAGCTTCAAACACTTCAAAAATTCAGAAGTGCTACACATATTGCAAAGGAGTGGATACCTTTTTGTGAAGAGGAGTTCAAACCAAAAGAGGGATTAGAGTTTGCTAACGTCGAAGAATGTGAGAAATTCTATAAATCTTATGCTCGTCATGTTGGTTTTAGTGTACGTAAATCAAGATCTAAGAAGACTAAAGAAGGTGTCCACTCACATCAATATTTTATTTGCTCTAAACAAGGATTTAGGTAAACATCAACGAATGTGAACCCTAATCGGAAAGTGAAGTTAGACTAGAGAGGGTTGTAATGCAATGATTGGTTTCAAAAAAACAAGTATTGGCGCATATGTAATTTTCAAATTTCATGAAGGTCATACACATTTACTTGCAACTCCTAGGAAGCATCATATGCTAAAGTCTAATAGAGTTGTAAATAGTGTGCATAGGACTTTATTCAAGTCAGTTACTCGTGCTAATATTGGACCTTCTAAAGCTCATCGCATTATTAAAGAGCAAGTTGGTGTCTTTGAAAATGTTGGGTGTAGTAAACAAGACTTGAAAAACTTTCAAAGAGACTTGGAGGCATTTATCAAAGATTTTGATGCTCAAATGTTTATTGAGAATTTTAAGAGGAAGCGGGGGTTCATCCATCATTTTATTTTGCCTACGAGTTGGATGTTGATGGTACACTTAAACATGTGCTTTGGGCAGATGCCATTGCAAGACTTAATTATTCACTCTATGGTGATGTGGTCTCTTTTGATACAACATATGATACTAATAGATACAGAATGATATTTACCCCTTTCATTGGGTTGGATAACCATAGGTTGTGTTATACATTTGGGGCTGCATTTTTGGGGGATGAGAAAGCAAAATCATTTAAGTGGTTGTTTGACACGTTTTTAGATGCAATGGGGGTCGGATGCCTGTTTGTCTTATTACCGATCAAGATCTTGCAATGAAAGTGCAATACAAGAAAATTTTCAAATAACTATCCATCGATTTTGCATTTGGCATATTATGAGAAAATTATCCGAGAAGGTGGGATGTTCTTTGAATAGTAACAATGACTTTCTTGCACGATTCAAATCATGTGTCTACAATTCAGAGACTCCTATAGAATTTGAACAAGGGTGGCAAACTGTTATTCAAGATTTTGATTTGCATAATAATTCATGGTTGTCGCATTTGTATCATATTCGAGATTTTTGGGTGAAGTATTGAGAACCACATCAAGATCTGAAAGTGAAAACCGATTCTTTAGTAATTTCACAAATCCACATTTGAGTTTGATTGAGTTTTGGATTCAATTTAAAAGTGCAGTGGAGTTGTAAAGGCATAATCGATTGCAAGCGGATAATGAAACATCTTCTTCTATGCCTGTGTTAAAGACAACTAAAGATTTAAAGAGGCATGCATGTGAAATCTATACCTATGTTAATTTTTATAAGTTTCAAGATGAGTTTTAGAATGCTTTTATGGATTATGAGGTTGAGGATAAGCAAGCGATAAAGGAGGGGTTATTAATTAGTGTGTTGGATAATAGCCGAAATAGGACTATAAAAGGCAAGTTGTATATGACCCCTCTACTCATGTAGCACATTGCTCATGCAAAATGTTTGAATATGAAGGTATTCCTTGTTGCCATATGTTGTGTATTTTGAAGGGAAAGGCTTTACGAGAACTGACATCATATTATGTTTTGAATAGATGGACTAAGATGGCGGTAAATAAGCCAATTTTTGATGTGAATGGCACTATTTTAGAAGGACGTTCACAAATGGAACTCCAAGACAAGTTAATTTCAAGAAATTGGGTTGACTTTTTAGATTGTATGCAACTCGCCGGAAGAAGCACGGAAATCCTCAACCTTGCTAGGAAAAGAATTCAATGTATTTTAAAAGCAGTGAATGAGTTGAAGGGAACTACAAGTGAGAGTAAAATAAGTGAGTTGGAGTCATTTATTGGATCAAGTGCTCCCGATCAAATCGACATTCTCCCACCTAAGCAATGCAATACGAAAGGAAGTGGTAAACAAATTAAAGGTGGAAAAGATAAAGCAATGGAGCAACAAGCCAAGAGGTTAAGACTTTGTAAAGCTTGTGGACAACAAGCCTACCACGACAGCCGAAATTGTCCTTCAAAGAACTTATAAAGGTAAAAATTTCTTATATTATTTGTAATTGGATTATTTTTGTCATGGTCTAAATGTAGTTTTTTATTTTTTATTATTTTATATCTTAGGTGGAAGATGTTGGACAATATGTGGAAGTGGAATTTTCAAGTGGGAACATGCTTTGAAGATGTTGGACAAAATGTGGAAGTGCAACTTTCAAGTGGGAACATGCTTATGTGCACATTTTACATTTGATGTAATTTGTTATTGTTTTGTATTAGGAACATGCTTGTCTTGGCTTTTGAAACATCTTCGTAAAAGGTTGAGATCTTTCTAATTGACTTGTATTCCCCATTGATTGGTGATAATTAATGGAAGAGGTTGAAGTCTTCCTTCAACTTTTACGCGCATGTCTCACTAGCAATGACACTTGTTATATCCTACACTGAACTTGCTAGCAACTACACTTGTTCAATCAATTGGAAGGCATATCCATCATAAGATGTGTAAAATATAACTAAAAACTACCTCAAATATTACATACCATTAAATGGAAAAAATGTCTCAAAAATAAAAATTCTACTGAAAATTAGGAACTCATTATGCTTGAAATTGCAATTCTTGCTTTTACTACTTGTTTCCTCTATGGTATAACCTTCTAACTTGATTTTTAGGCGTATCCGTAGCCCTGGCTGTTCAAAAATAAAATTCATTCAACTTTTACGCACATATCTTGCTAGCAACGACACTTGTTCTATCCTAAACTGAACTTGTTAGCAACTCGCACTTGTTCGATCAATTGGAGAGCATATCCATCATAATATGTGTAAAATATAAGTCAAAACTACCTCAAATATTACATACCAATAAATGAAAAAATGTCTCAATAATAAAAAATTCCGTTGAAAATTAGGAACTCATTATGCTGAAATTGGAACTCTTGCTTTTACTATTCTTTCCTCTATGGTATAACCTTCTAACTTCATTTTTAGGCCTATCCGTAGCCACTGACTACTAAAAAATAAAATTCATTCAACTTTTACGCGCATATCTTACTAGCAACGACACTTGTTCTATCCTAGACTGAACTTGCTAGCAATTGCACTTGTTCAGTCAATTGGAGAGCATATCCATCATAAGATGTGTAAAATATATGTAAAAACTACCTCAAATATTACATACCAATAAATGAAAAAAATGTCTCAAAAATAAAAAATTCCGTTGAAAATTAGGAACTTATTATGCTTGAAATTGGAACTCTTGCTTTTACTACTCTTTCCTCTATGGTATAACCTTCTAACTTCATTTTTAGGCGTGTCCGTAGACCTGACTGCTCAAAAATAAAATTCATTCAACTTTTAAGCGCATGTCTTGCTAGCAACGGCACTTGTTCTATCCTAGACCGAGCTTGCTAGTAACTCGCACTTGTTCGATCAACTTTTATGCATCTTTGTAGTTTTGTTTTCAGCCTATGTGGGATTTGAACCCACATCTTTGTGTAATAATACAAATTCTCTACCAATTGAGCTAATAGGCGTCCAAGGTTTCATAGACATAAACACCGAATGGTGTATGCTCATTTATGAAACAACTCTTTTTTTAGAAAAAATAAAATAGATCCCATACCAGCTCTAAGGACAGGTTAGCTATGACCCCACTCTAGGATTCTATTATTCTAGACAAAAGGCTGTAACTTAACCATAGCAAAATGCTTTCAAGAGACATGAAACTACTCCTTTTTCAAAATAAACTAGACAAGCATCATGCAACTTTAAAGATGTCAACTAAACATACCACCATAATTGACTCGGTCAGTCTACGCTTGAGAATCTCCAAGCTCAAGAGAGCCTTGATTTTCATCCAAGTTAAATTTGTTGCAAACCTTGTTGAAAGGAATGCCGCTTTCTTCCTCGTTCAAGACCATGTCATCTTTATCCACATCATAGCTTCCAAAATCATCCTCATCGTTGTCATTCAAAATCCAAGCAGACTGAAATAATCAGAATTTGTCAACTAGATGGAGCCAAATAAAGACTTAACTCCAGAGGTGAAGTTGAACCAAATGGACCATTGCACGGGAGGAAATAAAATAAATGCAAGAAAATTGACAAGAAATTAACAAGAAACCTATTCTCCAGCTAAGGGATCCGGAATGTTCTCAATGAGCAAAGGCTCTTGCTTTGAATCATCGAGCATTATGGTGTGAATCACCTAGTATGAACAGAGAAGTGCACAAATAAGAACATTTATATGATAGAAAATGTAGCAAAAATATCAGGCTCACATGAAGAACATGATTTCATGACATCTCCCACATCTTTACTCCTTTTGTTGTGTGAAGGACAATGCCCCCTACATTGTAAAGAATATTAAATGAAACTTGAAGTAGCACAACATTTGTTATGAACCAAAAAACAAAAGCAAAAATAAGATATGTTCACCCCATGAGAACTTCTTAGCACAATGCTTGCAACTGGCTCCTGGTAAGTTTGATAATTAGCTTCCAAGCATTAAACCAATGTTACTAATATACTTCGGTAAGAAATTTGTAGAACTGATTGAAAAAATGACATGTGTTTGAGCACAAGGTAGAAAAACCTTTAGAAACTGGGGATATTCTTTTGAAGACAAAAGCAGCACACACCATGCCTTAGCCTCTTCTTTTATGATGATGGTAGGATGAGTTCAACAAGGATGGTTAAATGACACTTTAACTATTTGAATCTCCCCTCACCCCTCCCCCTAAAAAAAAGTCTAAAAACTTGTGCGACATTTGGTTTATGATTGACCTCCGGAGTCTACATATTTGAATCTAAGAACTTTGTAATTGAACATTGTTGAATGCTTGTTTAGCTAAAAATTCCATCTATTCATTAGTTAGTCTCTTAAATGATATGTTGCAATACAATCAATTTTCTTAAAACCTCATCTTGGGAGCATAGACTAAGCAGGAGGGGTGAAAAGGTGTAACTGGAGCTGGTGACTTGGATATCTTTATTCCTGTTAATTTGTTCATCTTGGAGAAAAGTTGTAGACATTAAAAAGACCAGATTACATAATCAATTGATGTTCAAGTATTGGAGATGGAAAAGGGAGGATACTATAAAAAAACACCAAATCCATAGAAATTATACAACAGAAAATAACGACTTCAAGAACCCAACCACTAATCAAAATCACCTAATATTAAAATCATAATCAATTCAATTCAAAAATCCAACACCAAATCAGAATCGACTCAATTATTCAGAAGTTCACCTTGAATGGTATTATGAGCATTTTACGACATTAGATATTAATATTACCTATTTGAGTGGTCATTATTTTTAGATAATTTAGTTCTCATTCTACTTTATCTTCACTAAAGTTGAAAATATTTTCTCCCTATCTCAAGTCACAGAATAAACCACTCGCCTCCATCCTTTCCGTTTCATCATCGGCACCACTAGTAGTTTGAATCACCTTGTCTCATTGTAGTAACTCCACCGCATCATATTGTTTGTCGCATCATCATTATCATCTTTATTTTCATCATACCATCATCTTTATCTTGGTTCTTATCACCATTTGCATCTTCTTGATTTTCATTACCATCAGCATTCGTTGTTTATCATGCCACCATTATCATGTTGCTTTTAATTTTAAAAGAAAAATTTAATCTTTTAATCTTGATGTTCGTGATTTTGAAGAAGGCATTCATCGCTATGAGTTTAGCGAATAGCTTCATAATGACTGTACTTCACATGGGAAGATTTGTGATGTCATTATTGAGAATAGAAATTGTGAAAATGTGATTGTCTTAATGATTGTAATTCCACGAAATTTAACTTGCTAACATATAGCTTACATGTACTTGCGTTTAGAAATTTTATTTTGTGGCTTTTAATTAGTGCTAATTACCTATAATAGAATGTGTGTGTGGGGGGGAATCTTAAAAAGTCAAACTCTTAAGGAAGAAACAAGTAAAAAAAATGTACATGATTTTAGGCCATGATATTTCTTTATAGAAAATTGATAAACATTATAATTTGATTGGTTCAAATTTCTATAAGTATAACTTGACAAGTATTTAGTGAAATGGTTATATAAAACAGACAAAATCTATTAATAGATAATAGAAGAGTTCCTTTTCTTGTTCTCCTCTAAGAGGTTAAGTTGATTTATAATATTTGATTAAATTAGAGAATTAATTTTAGTTGTTAATTATTTTGTTGACTTGTGATGTATAGCTGGGGTAGATGGCAAAAGAGGGTAGAAAAGTGGTTAAGGTGCAAAGAAGAAAAAGCGAGCGGAATGGCTCTCTCTGTGCGATCTTGGGAGAATGGGTGAAAAGGGGTGTTCCCGGTGGAATTTGGAGATGAAATTTGAGGGGGAACACCTGGGGATGTTAGGAAGGGATAGTAAAAATTGGGGGTTTGTTCGAGGTCGGGATCACCATGAACAATTAGCCAGAAGACTGTCCTGCTGAACTGGAGTCCAGGATGGAGCGATCTGATGGTTTTTGACGAGGGGTCAGGATATGGCTTGGATGGAGCTGAAATTTGGAGGGGGACCTCTTGGGGTAGCTGGGAAAATGTGGTAAAATTTTGGGGTTCATTCGAGGTCGGGAGCACCTCAAATTAAAGGGAAACAGAATGTCTCGCTGGGCTGGAGTCCAGGTTGACGAGTCTTTGATTGTTTCGGTGGAGGGGTTGGATGAGGGCTTGGTTTGAGCTGAGATTTGATGGGGGATGACTCAACTCGTGTATGAAGGTGTGGGCGAAATTTAGGGTACACGTGATTTTTGGAATGGGAGACATAGATTTTTGAAGTTGGGTAACCTGGATAGGCCAAGGTTCTCAAGGATACGGAAACACCACCTTTAAAAGTCTTGGGGCACCTTTCACTTGGCTAGATACGAAATACCACTAGCTAAGCTCACAGACTCAAAAGATCACCACCAAGTTGCCAAACTTGGATATAGCATTTGAGGATTCAAAGGGGAACGAGCACACAGCTCAAATTCTCATTTCATATTCATCAAAGTTTTCCCTTACAAAGCTGAATACATGAGCTATTTATAGGGAATAAAAGCATGCTGAAAATTAAACTAAAGCTTAAAGCAAAAAGATAATCAAAGGCCTAAATTAAGCTTCCCTTCTCCAAACCAAGATGAGTGACCGGATGTGAAGATGCATTATTGGCCAAGCTTTGAGGCTCCGAGGGAACATGTGGTTGTAAATGCATAATTCATTTTCAGCCAAGTATTTTCTTTCCCCTTGTACAAGCTAGCCTCTCATTGGTTCAACACAAAGATTCCTTCACTCAAGTTAGTGCTTGGGAATTCTTCTAAAGCCTTCTTTGCACATTTCAATTTGATGACTTCTTAGGATGGATTATGCTTGGACCTTTTGGATGTTTAAATCAACTTGGACAGCATGCTCTAAAATATGCTCGGTCCGGACAACTTGCTCTAAAACTACCCGGTTTGGGTTTTTAGGCATTTTTGGACCACCTTTGATGCTCGGTTTTACCTTAGCTCCTCAACATAAATTATTTATGTACGAATTGTCATGGAAAGACAATTTCCTCAACCTTGCAAGCTCTCGGTCAGCTTGCTTTAAATTCGGACCAGATTAAGGAAATAAGAGATTTTGGAGCCCAAAATTGATCTTCAAATAAGCTTGACTCCTCTTGTGCCTTTGCTAATAACCCCTTGACTCTTGGAAGTTTGACTTGGATAGAAATATCCATTAACTTGCCTCTCTCTCTCTCTCCCTCTCTCAAGTCTCTTTTATCGAAGTGCTCCCTGTCTAATTCGTTCCTTCTTTATTTGCAGTCTTCAACTCTCTGTAACTCCTCCCTCTCCCCCACATATCCCCCTATCATTGCCGCCCTTTTTACCACATGGGAAAAAATTGAAACCCCATCTAGCTTCCATTACAAGAGTAAAGCAAAGAGCTTTACTGAGAAAAAATGAAAAGAAGGTGAAAAGAAAAAAAAATTAGAGCTATTCCTTTCTTTCTCTCTGCATTTTTTTGAAAGGGTAAGTACAACAACTAATAGGTAGCCTTTCTTGCAAGGGTTGTAACTAAGTTATCCTCTATTAAAATGGAGAGAAAAGAAGAAAAGGGGATAGAAAATCAAACTAAAATAGAATAAATACAAAGACCAAATTTGACCACCCAATCTGCAACCCGATTCCCTTCTCTATATGTATGATGAATAAATACTTGATTGGACCTCCGAAGAAAACAACGAGTATCTTGAATAAGCGTCTAGATCTTCCAAGGAACCTGGATTTCTCGTTTAATTGCTTTAATGACCGTTAAATTATCTCCTTCTAGAATCATAGAACGAATCCTCACTTGAATTGCTACTTTGACGCCATTTCTCATTGCAGTAGCCTCTACTAAAAGAACCGATACTTGACCCAAATTTGTTGTTCCAGCTGGCAAAAATTGCCATCCCAACTTCTGATCACAAACCCTTCCACCATCGCTGAAGAAGACCTTGAACCGTTAAAGTTGACTTTGATAAATCCTCCAGGTGGTTTGTGCCAACAAACTAGATGATTAGAAGTGTTCACACATAGTGAAGGGGAAGGTGAGGATGGGTTGAAATGTTGATCCAGTCTGCTCCTAGATCGCTATTCAGTCCTAGATAATTGACTAATGGTATTAAAAGATCTATTGTTGAAAACTTTATCATTTATACTCTTCCAAATACTCTATAACAAATGGATCAATCGGATCATCCGAGTTGGTTTTCCGAAACTTCGTCCGAATAGATAATATGATTCGGAGAGGGGTTACGCAATTGGTTTAGATTCACCTCTAACTACTTATGCCGAAAATTTGTGTCTCACGTGTCCATGACACAAGTGCATTGTGAGAAAACATAATCAATTGACTCATAATGTACTTGACAAAGCGGACAAATAGTGTCAATGTTCAACCTTCTTTTAACCAAGTTATCCCCGTGTAAGTAAAGCATTGTGACCGATTTGCCACATAAATATTTTCAACTTAGGCATCAAATACATATTCCAAATCCACACAAAATCCCACAATGGCGAACTAGTGGGAATATTATAGGCATTACAAGTGGTAGACTTAGTCGTAAACTTTTCGCTGCTAGATAAACCCCACCAAATGGAGTCCTCAATTTCATGAGAAGAGAGAGGGATAGTCTTAATAACTTGACAAACATCCACCGGAAGAAAAGAATTAAGACGTATTAGATCCCACTCTTTACCTAAAGTTATAAATTCACCGACTCGACATCCAAGAAAAGAATGTTCGGAAGATTGCAGTCATAATAATTCAATAAATTAAAATTATCACACCAAAAATCATGCCGAACTTCGTAATTTTGTTGTTGCCTATTTTTTACCTTAAGCCCCTTTTAAAAACATCACGTTCTTTAAGTAAACATTTCCAGGCCCAAGAATCGAAGCTTTAATTTTCCTTAAGAAAAAAATCCTCCGATTGAGGATACTTAATTCTCATAACTCGACCCCCGGAAATTATTTTCTTCGTATAAGTATTTCCAAATAAGCTTATATAGAAAGGCTTGATTAACTACCTTGAACTTCTAAGCCCCAAACCCCTCAATTTATTGGGAGTACAAACTTTATCCCAAGCTACCATTGGTAATCTAGTGGCATCATGAGATTTTTTCCTAAAGAAGTCACGATTAATTTTATCTAGAGAGTTAGACGTGCTTTTAGGTAGTTTAAAACTTTGCATTACATGAACAGGTAAGGATTCAAGATTAGACCGTATAAGCGCAACCCTACTAGCCTTAGAAAGCGAATTAAATTTAGAATTCGTAATTTGCTATCTACTCCGGTTAAGAGATCCGCAAAAATAGAGTTATTGGCTCTACCCTTGAAAACAAGACAATCTAGGTATTTTCCCAAAAAATCTGATTGTGGAATATTACACAAAAAGGTAACTCGTATTCCTATTAGCGAGATGAAGAATTTCTAAAAAAAACAATCGACAACCTATAAAAATTGATAAGTTGGCCGGACTTACTATAGAAATCTTTCGAATATTATTAAACCTAAGACATGTCTCAACATTGGATTTACAAAATAAAAGGCTATCATCTCGCAAACAGCAAGCAAGGGATTTTTGGGCTCGCAGACAAATTTTAATTTCATTATCTAATTTAGGGTTCAAAGCAACGAGATGAAGCCTATACGCCAAGACATCCATACACAAGATAAAAAATATGGTGATAGGGGTTACCTTGCCTCGGTCCTCCGGATGGTCGGAAAAAACCACAAGACTCATTGTTGATGACAATTGAATACTTAACCGAAGTAATACATTCACGTATCCAATTAATCCAAACTAAATAGAAGCCCAAATTCTTAAGACAAGAAAAAATAAAATCACATTTAATTCTATCATAGGCTTTTTCCATATCTCATTTCTGTCCAATATAAACTTGTTTCCCTTTAACATTCCCAAATTTGTTAATGACTTCATCTACCAAAACAATATTATCGTGGATATCCCTGTTAGGGACAAAGTGTGAGACCCCGAGATTTCAGGTGCTTGCTTGGTAGTGAATTATTAGAATTTTTCCGAGTCGGAATTAGAAACCCGAGAACCGAAACCGAGCATGGGCTAGCTTATTGGGCCTATTGAAATTGAAGTTGGGCCCAATTAGAATAACAAGAAAAAGAAAATGAGGAAATGAAGAAGGATGGTCTGGTTGGTCGGCAGTTGAGGGTAGGAGAGTCGGCGAGATGACTAAGCAAGGAGAGGGAGAGGGGTCCAATTGAAAGGGAGCGAGCAAAGCATGAGGTGGAATAAGGGAATTAGGAGAGAGAAATTAGGATTGAGAACAAAGAAAAGAACGAAGAAGCGAAGCGAGGGAAAGAAAAAGGAACGGGAAAGCGAGAGCAAAGGAAAGCGAAAGGAAGCGAACGGAGCGAGAGAGGGAGGAAGCGTGAGAGCCAACGGCCGGTGGCCACCCGAACGGCGAGGTCGTCGCCGCTGGTGGGCAAGGGAGAGCTCGGGCTTGAGAGGCCGAGCGGAGCGAAGAAGAAAAGGGGAACGAAAGGACGCGGAAGCGAGGGAAAGCGAGAGCGAGAGAGAGCGCGAGAGCCGGCGGCGTGTGGCTGCTCGAGCGGCAACGACGCCACCGCCGGTGGGCGAAGGGAGAGCGGGAGCTCGGGAGGCCGAGCGAACGAAGAAAGGGAAGAGTAGAGAGGCCGAGCGAAGCGAGGACCGAAGGGGTTCCGCGGCCAGCGAGCGCGAGGAGGGAGACGAGGCCGGCGAGCGGACTAAGGGTGGCCGGCGAGCAAGGGAGCAACGTCGACCGGCGATCGAGGGGGAGACGGTGGACGAAGAGGACCAGAATCGGACCAAAACAAGGGAAGTCGAGACCGAGACCGAGGCAGCGAGAGGAAGAAGCAGAGGGTCGGGGAAGAAGAAGGGTTGAGGGAGCGGGAGCTAGACTAGAAATCGAAAGGCAAAAGAGAAAGCAAAACCCAATTCGAAAACCTTCCAAAACTGAATTCTTAGAACCTCTAAGAATTTAAGGTGAGTAGTCTGAATTCATCCTCTAGATTAAAATGAATTAGGTGGATTGAATATGAATTCGAAGCATGAAATTGGAAACCCTAAGTTAATTGAAGAAGCTAGAGGCCTAAATTCACGAAACTAAGCAACTCACGAATTGAAAAGCATGTTGCGATTTATGCCTAGTTCATAAATTTAATGATATTTGAGCATTGTTGAGCATGATTATTGAGCTGTGTGATTGAGAATTTAGTGAAGTTAGCTTGAACCGAATTATTGAGAAAAATCGGAAATTGAATTCCATGAGTTATGTGCAGATTTTCATGAATTAAGTATGCTTTGTCTGAATTGTTGCGAAGTCATGTGTAGCTCAAATTTCCTGAAACTTTTACTGCAGCTTCGTGGCAATTTATGGGAATTTCCTGTTAAATTTCGTATGCATTGGATGAGTAAATTAGGAGATATGCAATTTTAAGTGAAAATGTCCTATTTTGGGCTAAATCGTATCTAAGTGAGTAACTGAATCAAGAATTGAAATTTAAGAAGCTTTGTGGCTAGATTAAAAGATATTTATCGATTAAGTAAAGTTATAGAACCATAAACCACTTATACGCGATATTACGCGAGCACGAAAACGATTAATTCGTTGATTAGAAATCATAAATGGTATGCTTATGTGATTGTGTGTTTATCTTGAATTATGTTGATTACGAATGGCATAAGCATGCGTGTGTGAAACGAATTGATTACACTTGAGTTAGAACATGCTGATGTGAATTGCTTGTTTTGAAGAAGTTACGCATGAACGTGCTAAGCATGAATTATATGAATTAAGTATTTCTTATGTATAAGTAATAAGAAGACAAGAAACATAAAGAACTAAAGAAGGGAGAAAGGATGTGTTATTGATCTAAGACCCCACGAATTAAAGAACCCTCTGAAGCTATGGCCATAGAAGTGTCTGCATCAACCCGAAGCCACGAAATGAATTGCTTCTACTAAGAATTGACAGTATGCGTCCTTCGGGGATGGGAGGCTGCCTCGAGGCCACGAATTGTTATGCCTCGAGGCCACGAAGTGTTATGCCTCGAGGCCACGAATTGTATGCCTCCGTGAGCCGAGCCTACGAATTGTTTTGGCTCCAAGAACCGGGTCTTTAGAGCGGTGCATAAATCTTCTTTCCATTCGAACTAAGAAGACCTAAAAGAGTTATGATATGAAGAAACGAATGATCGTGCATATCGAACAAGAAAGAACGAATCGATGATTTATGAAATGCATGATTGAACTCAAGAAGAAGAATAAGAAGAAGATCGAATCCTGTTTTCATAAGAAATGTGTGCCATAAGAACTAAGATATGATTTACGTGATGAATGAATTGCATGATGAATGATTATATGATTTACTTGCGTAGAAAGACGAATGATGCATGTTTAATTGAATTCATGAATAAGTGATGTCATTATGATTCTCGGCAAGTCTGGTAAGTTTAGAATCTCGCATGTCTTAAGCATGTATGATCCGAATCGCATGTTATGGATAAGCTGTGAACTTACGCGTGTTTGTTAATGAATTAATGTGCAAAGTGAAACCCGGGGTTGAGTTTGGGTTATTCACTGGGCTAGTGAGCTCATGACATCACCAACATTTCAGGTACGAAGTTAAGACTCCTGGAGTTGCTTTTGGCTATTAGAAGAAGCGAACCATCGGATAGGACCTCTCCGGACTTATTTTGTACTTTATGTTTTTCATGCTTGTAAAGACTGGTTGTATGTGAACTTAAGTTGATTATGAATGTAAATCCCTATGTGAATACTCCGAGCGTGTGGCTCGTTGAGTTGTGTTGTATTTCTCCGAGCGTGTGGCTCGTTGAGTTTAAGATTGTGTTTCGTGCGGGGTTAGGGCTTTAAGCCCATGGGTTTAGCCGGTTTACAGAGGAAACTCTGCCGAAATTTCCGAAAAACCCTTTGAAAACCTAGAATTACGCTTCCGCCAATCCAATAAAGGGTTAGTAACCCCAAGTTGAGACCCTAAGCAGCCTTAGGGGTTCCTCTCGGGAACCCCGGCATGTAATACTCCTAGGGTGGGTCTAGGGGTGTTACACAAAGGCACTCTGGTAGGGGCTGACAATCCTTTATAAAATAGACTTAAACCTATTAACAAGAACTTTTGAAATAATCTTATAAAGACTATTGCACAAACTAATTGGTCTAAAATGCAAAGTTAATGAAGGGCTTGTAACTTTCGGTATCAAATCAATGAGACTATTATTAACCTATTTCAATAATTTACCATGATTAAAGAAATCCAAAATGCAAGCAAGTCTTGTCATTCCCTATAATATCCCAATGTTGTTGGAAAAAACAGCACCAAAACCATCCGACCTAGGAGCTTTTGCTTGGATTCATTTAAAAAACAGCAGTTTTATCTCGGATAGTGATATAGGGAGGGTAAGCTATTTATTATCCTCATTGGATAAGAGAGTTGGAAGTTGACGTTTAGAGACAATCTATTAGATTCTCGTGGGATTTGAAGCGATAAGTAAATGAGCTGCAAACTTCGTTGTATGCCAACCTTATCATTGATCCAAACCCCGAATCCATGTTTAATTCTAGCAATATTTGATCTATATTTTCCGAAGGCACAACATCGATGAAAGAAAGTGGAATTTCTATCACCTTTAGTTAGCCATTCTTTTCTATAGAATTTTCCCCAGTACTTTTCATTAAAAAGTAATCTTTCTCTTTGTCTAATCAACCGAGAATGCCAATGATTAAGTCTAATATTACAAGGGTCAACCAATATCCTTTCTTTCACATTTTGTAACAGAGTCGTGGTTTTCTCCACCTTTGGGAGTAGTTACTGCAAGTATTAATAGCCCAAAGCTTCGGTTTGCTTTCACATTCTTAAGTTTACTAACAACCTTAAACATGAGAGTTCCTCGAGAATTTCGATTTCACTCGTCGCAGAATAATCTTTTTGACTTCGATAATTAGACCAGTGATTTTGAAGCCTAAAATTTTACTCGGGTTGCTATTGATTTTCAAGATTGGTAATTAACATTATGTAAGCGTGGTCGGAACACAAGAAAGGGCCATGTGACAGAGCAGTTCCTCCAATCCATTCGAGCAATTGCTCTATCTAATCTTTCATAAATAAGGTGACCCCTTAAAAATTTCTTCCATATGAAAATTCTACCAACAGTAGGGATACTCTCCCCTGTATATCAAAAAGAAAATCTCTCATACGTTGCACATTGCTAAGCGATAATTTATGTCCCCAACCTTTTCATTCAAACATTCCATTTCATTAAAATCACCAATAATACACTATAGTAAATTAATAACATAGTTAAGTTCATATAAATGATTCCAAAAGATAAGCTTATCAATTGCTTGCGCAGGTCGAGTAAACCCCGTAACGATACATTCTTTTTGTATAACCTTATCAAAAACATGCAAATGAATAGTTTGTTGATCTTTAATAATAACATTAGCCATAATGTCACTATTATTTAAAATAAGACCCACATTCCACCACTATGATTGTATGGCAAAACATAGTCAAAATGATCATAATCCAAGGATGAGATAATTTTTTCAGTAGTGTCCGCATTAGTCATTGTCTCGCTCAAAAATAAAATATTCGGCCGAACTTCCCAATTTAAAATAAGGATCTCCTACTTAACTTAGTGTTTTTTCGCTCCTTGAACATTCCAGGCTATAATTTTCATATAAATATCATTACCTCTCTACAGCCCGAGTTGTAGGAAGAAAGGCGGACCGTTAACAAATCATAGATCATGCGAGTATAAATGGTTTCAGCTTGTAAAGCAAGATTCGAACCCACGAAGGGTTAATAAGAGCAAGAGCCTTGGGAACCCCAGTTTGATATGAGATTTTGCTCGCCCATAACAAACAAACATATTCTAAACAACAATTAATAAACGAAGGATTATCAAAATAATCAATATACATGCAAAATCACAAAAGCTGCCTAAGCTGCGGTCTCCCATAGTATCCTCCTTGTGTTGTCCGCAATCGTCGTCCATTCCTCTCACATGCCACCGGACAACCGTAAACAACAGAAAGAGACAATAAAGAATTAAAGAAAAAGAAGCATACCAAGAACCAAAAAGCAAGACAAAGCATAATTGTCCAAAAATATAGCAAAAACAGAGAGAAAATAAAGAATTAAAGAAAGAGAAGTCTTAGATAAATAAGTCTCATCATTGACATTACAAAAACTAAGTGGCAAATCGGTTGTCGGCTTCCAACCCAAAACAGGGGCAACATGACAACATTTTAATGCCACCGTAGTATCTATAGGGACCAAGAACACAAGCTTCCAAGCATAAAAAAATCCCTGTAAGGGATCTAGAAAAAGAGTTAGTATCATCATAGGAGTCGTAAATTATGAAAAGGTATCTCCCCACATAAACAAATCAAAATTAGAACTAACAAAGAGACCGCCCTGCATTCAAAGACAGTCCAAACACAGCGACCTATCACCCCACACTAAAGAAAATAGTAGCACCTAGGCACAAAAGTGGTCACACCACCACAACCAGTCCACCCATAAATCGTACAACCACACATCGGTCGTCCCAAAAGGGAACCTACCAACCCAACAAGTACCTCCCTTAATTGCACATACCGGTGATCACACCGGCAGCAATCCCAATCCAAAGAAAAATAGGAGAAACTAGGAAGAAGACCAAAGAAGTTCACCCTAAAACAAAAAAAAATCATTAATGCAAAGCCCACACTTTGATAGAATAAGAACAAGAAGGAGACCATACACCATAATTAAAATAACTTTGTTGCAGAAAAGAGAACCAAAGAAATCCCGAAAAAAGTAACCAAGAAAAGACAGAGAAAAGCAGAAGATGCAAAGAGCACAATAGCCGCAGAACAACAATAGCACAACCAAAACACAAAATACAAAATCCACCAGAAAAAGGAGCGAAACCCGAATCTAAACCGAAAAACCAACCAAAGAAACACTATAAACCAACGGAACCATCTCATCCATGAAGAAATTAACCAACCAAATCAAAAGATCGTTGTAATCACCGGAACACCAACAAAAACAATCCATAATGAAAGGTGAAGACAATATAGAATAAACTTTTGACAATCGTGAAAAACCGAAGAAGTATAAGAGTAGAAACTACGAGGACTAGCACAAATGGAAAGAAGCTCAAGTAAATTCCAAAAATAAACACACTTTCCAAGTATGACATACTATGTGGACTAAAATTCCCATACTAAAAAATACCAGGATAAAGATCACATGGGAAGAGACCGATAATCCGAACCAAACGAAACATCAATGGAAAATCGGACAAATACAGAGGGCAAGCAAGATGAAAACCAATCTTAGAGTAAAATAAGCAGTGAGAAATTATAGGAGTAATACCAAGGAACAAAGTCTCAAAGACGATAAGCAACCAAACAAGGACACGGGGAAAAGGTAGGAAAATGAATGAGAGAGAAAGGGGAAAGAACTAAACCTGTTGTGGAGCTAATTAGATGGGTAAATTGAAAAGAATACCTGGCTCGGGCAAGCAAGAGCATATACTGTAATCATCGAAACTAACAATACCACGAGAATGAAATATCCATGGGCTAGAACCAACCATGAATAAGATGAAATAGGCAAGCAAACAACCGAGACATCGGGATCTTTCAAGAAGAGACCATAAGCTTTAGAGCCATCTACACAGCCAAGCAAGGGGTCTATAAACATAACACGAAAGATCTTCAACCAAAGATCCGGAAAGGGCTTAGACTCGGCATAGAGCACGGATCGGGAAACTATCACTTGAACAAGAACGAAATCGCAGCAATAGACCATCTATAATCTCAAAGCACAAGTCTTCAAAGAGCTACGGAAGTTCATCGGATGTAATCAAAATCCCGAGTAGAACAAAATCTCCCTAGATCCTCATTATCATAGAGTATCCGAGGGAGATTAAGAAGGAAAGGATTCGGGCGAAATGGGGAGCGAGAGATTGGATGAGGAAAGGGAGAGAGAGAAGCAGTGACTAGAGGGGCTTCTAGGGTCGGGAGGTTTATTAGGTTTAAGTATCCAAGACATCGAGTATCTCTCTCTAGAGGTTGTTTCTCTCTCAGAGAATTCATGGCCAATTCTTTCTTTCTCTCTCCAAATTAGTTTCGGGTTATGGTTGTAAAGCAAAAGAAATACTCCAAAGGCTGATTTGTGAGATGGAATTGAGTAGAAGGGAGATTGATATATAACGGGCTTGGTTCTAAATCTGGGTCTTGACAAGGATCAGCAATGTTGTGGGTAAGTATACCGTTTTTTCCTTTTTCTTTATGGGTTTAGTCTATCTAACCACCAAAATTTGGATCTAATTTGTGAATTAAGATTGTCATTTAGGGGAAGTTGGTCTTGCCTTGGCTATGGATCTTCCCCTTTGCAGGCCATATATATATATATATATATATATATATATAAAGACAGATGAGAGAAAGAGAGGAGTGATGAAGGGAGAATTTCATCAAGGAGGGCAACGAGAAGCAACCATCGGTGAGGGTGTAACCACCGCAAATCCAACCGGGAGTAATCCATATGGTGCTATGATGCTACCATATGCAAATACAAATGGGGCATTCTCCTTCTTTATTAGATAAGTACACTCGGTGATGGCGTAACCATCGGTGGAGGCCTGAGAAGGGGAAAGGTAGTGGCGATCGGAGGGTTGTTGGAGAGGTGGGATTATGGGGTGGGAGAGAGAAAAGCGAATGGCGGGGATAGGTCACAGGGAGGTTGGGAAGGAGGAAGAGGAGAAGGAGGTAAGGAAGCAATGGATAGGGAGGACAGAGAGAGAGACGAGGAAAAGGGGTCGGGTGTGTTCGTGGGTAGAGAGGGGAAGAGGATAAAGAGAGTGAATTTGGGTATGGTCATGCGAAAGGAAGAAGAGAGAGAGAATTAAAGACACTTGTATGTGTGTGGGGGAAGGGGGATGTGCTTGGCGAGTGGCAAAATAGCAAAATATTGTAATAACTAGGTTAAAGATAGATGGGTGGAGAGAGGGGATGACAATGGGGTGGGGAATCCCCGTCCCAGTCGAGGCCCCGCCCTCTAGTAGAGAAAAATCCCTGCCCGGAACAAGGTTGAGAGCGGGGATGGGGGCAAATTTTATTCCTCGTTGGGGATAGGGACGAGGTAGGGGAAATTTCCCTTCCCCTTCCCCTTTTTATTTTTTAAAAAGGACTTTTTGTAATTTTATATCTCCTTAATCCTAACTATAAAATCCACCCCCGGCCCCAACCCTTTCTTTTTCAGCCGTTCTCTCTCTCTCCTCGCTCTTTTCTCTTTCCTCTTTACTCCCATCTCTTTCCTTTCTTTTCACTTTCTTCTTTCCTCTATTTTCAGCCTTTTCCTCTTTGTACTCTTTTTCCTCTCTCTTTCCTCTCCTATCGGCGCTCTCTCTTTTCTCTTGTTTCTCCTCTTTCTTCCCTCTCCTCTTTGAAAGTGCAATATTCTCCATGCTTCCAACCTTCTGAGCATCTCGATCGGCCAAGCCGCTTCGTCCACCACGAAGCCACTACCTAAGCCACCACAAACCGAGCGACAAAACTTGAATTTGTTTTTTTAGTTTTTGCTTTTTTGTCCGAATTGATTGAATTCGTATGTTTTTCTCCATTTGTTAATGGGGATCGAGGATGCCTCGAGTGTCGTGGATCCGCTGGGGACGGGGATGGGTAGAAGTGTCTCCCCGAAGTAGGGATAAGGTGGGGTCACGACAGCGGGGATAGGGACGGGGACGAGAAGGGCATCCCCGGCGTTGACCCAGCTAGTTGCCATCCTTAAGAGGAAGAGAGGGGTTGTTGGTTCAATCAAAGGCGGAAGAGGAAGAGACTTGAAAGTGGGGGACGCGAAGAGGAGAGAGAAAGAGGGGTATAGATTAATGTATCACCTCCACATTAATGTATCACACAAAAATTAAGCAAGACAAGCAACTAATTAATTATGGTATGTCATATGGAGATCAAAAAATTAAAACTCTAAAATTGAACAGAATAAAATAGAAGAGTTTATTAATTTGTTAAGTAGTTTTATTAAATGACATCCCCAGCCTGTACAATTTGAATAAATTTTATCACTCAACACCTTAGTAGTTAAATTAATGGTGAGACCATGTATTTAAAGTCCATACCAAACCTTTGGTACAATTGGATAAATTTTATTGATTATATTGCAATTATTTTTTCTTATCTTTTTTATGTTTACGATTTTATACATTTACTGTAGCATATGCTTATTAAATAATTGATGATGGGGTAACGTGTAGGTCTTAGCTCTTGTAGAGTAAAATAAATAGATTAGAGTGACAAAACTATGCAGCCTACAAGATCAAGGGTTTTCATCAAAAAGATTTTTATAATAAAAAGGGACTTATAATTAAATGTACAGTTACCAAGTGAGTGTATCCTAATAGTAATCACTTCACACTTCCATCATCTCCACCAGGGTTCGAATCTTGGTGGAGACAATTTCTCTGCTAGGTATGCAAAGAATTTGAGATGAGTTGTGGGCTTGGGTTTTAAGTTCGGGCTTGATATGTTTACCCCTCCCCAGGCCATTAAGCCCAACCGGTGTTTATCCATGAGATAGGGGCCTAATTGGATAACCCGGACTTAACATGTAAAAAATTATTAAATGTACAATTATTTTCCAATATTACTTTCTTCAATATGAAAAGTAAACTTCAATAGTTGTTCAATACAACCCCTAGTAGTGGGATGACCGGTTTTCACATGGAAGGTTAGGGTTGGATTTTTCCCGGGTTGTGTACATGTATTATAATTTATCCATCTAAAAAAAATAGTTATTCAATAGTATGTCTTTTGCAACTAATTTAGATTTTTTTTTCAATTTTAACAAAAAAAATATATAAGTTATATTAATTTAGCAATATCAATTTGCATTTGTATTTTAAAATTTTCTTATAATATTATGATGCATTGTGTTGGGGTTGTATGGAGTATAATGGGTGTTTGGGCTTGAAAAAATTGTTGTTTAAGACTTGGAACAATTGGCACGATCCGAGGGGCAAGAGGGAAGTTGTTTTGTATGGCCAGAAAAGCGAGCACCAGCCGAGTGCCCAAAACGGGTTGGCGGTGTCCGCCGGCACAGGCTGTCCGTGTCCACCGACATGGCCATGTTGGCTGTTGGCGTTTGTAGCTGTTTTCGTTCGTTTTCGTAAGTTTTTGCATTTATGGCTCGATATTATAGTCATATAATTGCTTCTAGGCCTTCATTTCTAAGTTTACAAGGTGTAGCGGCAACTATGACTAGACAAAGAAATTCCTTGCAAGTTACCAAATTCTAGTACATAGTTTGTAATTTTTTCCAGTTTTGGGGTTTCCACGTTAAAGTTCGAGTATCTCTTTCTTTTTGTTTTTCTATTATTGTTTGTGAGTGTGAATTTTCAATCCTAACACATTAGGCATAGCACGGGTCCAGGTTAGTAACTATTAAACATTTGTAAGTCATATAAAAAATTTATATTTCTTATAAATATTTATAACCCCTTCAAACCTTATGACTTATAATTTTATAATTCCTTACCACTAAAAAAGGCGTATATTTTATTTTGAGGTTAACCCTAAGGGGGCCTGAACAGCCCACTTCATGTAGTAGAATATCTTACATGTGTCACTTCACGTTCTCAGTTTGGTGTAATATGAAGTCTATTTTATCTTCTTTTCTTTCTTTCTTTTTTTTTTTTTTTAAAGAAAATTAAGATGAGAGAATAACAGATAGTAAATCACAAGCATGCATGATAGAAGACAACAAAGCAAGAACATGGGCGTTGACATACTTTGTTAGTTTTTAAATTGAGACTACCTTATTAATTATTTGGGCTTATATGTATATATACATAATTAACTTAATTATAATAGCATTAAGTGGGGGATCGAGCAACGACGGGTAAAGGAACAGAGAATTGAAAAGAAGTACGAGTAAGACAGAATTAATCCAATTCCATGGGAATTTGTTGGTCAATATCAAAGGCCAACGCCGATGGTGGCCAAGACAATGACGCTGCTAACGCCAGGCTTTGTAAGTTATACTCCCCTCCTTCTCGCTCCATCTTTTCCTTCCATTATTACCACATTTGAGTCGAACCTTTAATTTGTGGATAAGCTACTATTTTCCCTTACCAATACGAGACCGAAAAGCACCAACGATGTTCTAATACAGAATGTGCTTCTCGCTTCTCTAGTTTGAAATACTGTCCTTATATCTTTTCATGTAGTCTTCCAAGTACTAGGAGAATTTCATTAGCTATTTGAGTGGAAATTCAGCAGATCCTTCTGTTTGAAATGTTAATCATTTAAAGTTGAAATGCATTTTTGTATAACTTTGGCGGACTTTTGCCACAATCTAGCATTTAGGTGAATTTTGATTAGTTTAGCAAAATAACTTTTGACTTTTTTGAAAAATAGTTGGAGAAAATGGATAAGATGTACATGACTTTTCTTGAACACAGTTACCTTTTCAGCTTTGGGCATCAGATCGTATTGTTATTAGAGATGCAGGAGATTCGATTTGGCATTTGGTTACTTATAATTGATACACTTGGATTGAACCATATGTACATTGATATTATGTGAATTTCTTCACAAATAAAAAATTCGACAATGGTGGCATTTTATCTTCTGTTTTCCAGTAGGCGTAGTTCATATATTACATCGCCAGAATAGGTACTAGGAAGGAACTGCATGCATATAACTATTGGAGCTCACTACCTTAAATAAAAATTTTAGATTTTCATATCACCTTTAATTATCAAAAATTTTAAAAAATGAAGTCAACGAAAGCAATGCAACTATGCATGATGGACATTCACCAAATAATGATAATGGGCTTTTTACATGATAGCAATTATACCATCTCCCCCCACCCAAAAAAAGAACGGGGGAATGATCATGAATCATGTCACCCTAGCAATAATTTGTTGTCCAAAAATGAAATGCAAAGTGTAACTTTGACATTTTCTAGCATTTGATTTAACAATTATGAATTTGTGAGTTTGTTTTGGTTCGTTTTCAATGAACTCGACAAATTCATTGATAATACTGTCTCTAATGTCTACAGCAGTATGAATTTGTTTGTGCAGTTTGAATTTGTTTCCTTTCTAATGAAAATGTGTGTGCATTTGTCTTTCTTGACCAAGCTCCATGAGGAAAATACTGGTCTTGGCAAAAGATGCAGGGATAACATTGTGAAATATTCCTGTTTGAACTTTTTGGTTCACGAAATGATATATAGGTATTGCAAAATAGATTGTTGGATCATCTGAGGTATAATTAGACAATTTTTAGTGCATTTTGAGAACTGAGAGAATTTGTTATGAAGTTGTTTAATTCAGGCATTCATTCTTGTAATCCTCTTTTGTTGGGCTTTCAGCATATCGACGGGCAAGAGGGCAGGTGGAGAACAAGTTGAGGGATTTTGGAGGCTACTTACCATTGTACAAAGCCGCACTAGGGGGCCAATGGAACGAAGCAAGGAAATTCCTTGATGATGATCCTGAAGCTTTGAAGGCTAAGATCACCATAGCCTCAGAAACTGCACTTCATATAGCTGTGGGAACAGGGAAAAATACTGACTTTGTAGAGAAACTAATACGGAGGATGTCCCCTGAAGACTTGGCACTCATTGACCAAAATGGTGAGACTGCTCTTACAGTGGCCGCTGTGGTGGGCAACATAAAGGCAGCCAAGTTACTTGTGAATAAGAACCCAGACTTGCCTAATATATCTGGCAAATCTGGCTTGCCTGTACTTAGGGCTGCTCATTACGGGCAGGAGGAGATGGTTAAGTACCTATTGAAATTCACTAGAGCTGACATCGAACCAAGTCCATTTGCAGGTGAATCTGGTGCTGAACTTCTCATTGCAATCATCACAGCTGAATTTTTCGGTAAGACTAATCTTCTCTATTATTCCAGAGATGAGCAAGAAACAGCTTATTAATTGGGCATTTGATTAATCAATAAGAGAAACAAACACACTGACAGAAACAATTCCTGCTGATTTGTGGATTGTGTTGGAAACACACTTTAATAATTGAAGAGTAACTAATACTTTGTTCATTTCTGTTGTTGAGCAGACATTGCTCTTGACTTGATTAGGGACTACCCAGAGATGGCCACAGTGGAAGTCAATGGAAAAGGTTCTGCATTAGCTGCACTTGCAAGTAAAACGGATGCCTTTCCCAGTGGCTCCAGTTCTGCAAATTGGCTACAACTGTTTTACAAATCAAGTAAGCCGATATATTTGCAAGTATAGTATGCTTGGCCTCCAAACCAATTTTTCTTCATGGTAGTTACCAAATCAAAGTTGGCTTTATTTTCCATTAATGTTAGTTATCACCCCCTTTATAATAAGAAAAAGCAATGGAGAAAAAATAAAGCAGAAAAGGAAAAATACGAGTTATTCATAGTGTAGTTCATGAATTAAGTCATTTGCAAAAGATTAACAAAAATGTAGTGCAAGAGGATAGAGGCTCAAGATATTCTCTAGCTGGATGGAGAATCCAGTCCGAGTTCCTCTCATTCAATCCTTTGGAACCTAAGTGGTTAGATATTTGAGTCCAATGGTTAAAATTTCTTACTAGAAGAATCCTCATTACTAGATAGGAAGATACCCATTTTACAGTGTTTTTATGGCCTGTTCGAAGTAACTGTTAAAATCAGATGTTATAACTGAATGGGCCAAAATGATTAGCTTTTATAACTGTTGTAAGTTGAAATGAGTTGAAATGGTTAGTTATTATAGTTGAAATGAGCTAAAATGAGCTAAAATGGTTAGCTGTTATAGCTCAAATGAACTGAAAGCTGTTATAAATGTCATTTTGAACATGCCCTTGGTCATATATAGACGATCCTAATTTGCACATGAGAGAATTTGGCAGAAGCTCAAATACATATGGTAGCATACTTTTCCCATTAAGTGAATTTGAAACTATTTATGCAATTCAAGTACATATATCAAACTTTCGTTATTTTTGTCCATGTTATAGAAAGACGCTTGATGCAAGCAAAAGCACTTGAGCTTGTACAAGCATTGTGCACAGAGATCTGTGAGTTGGATGATGCTACAGCTTTCTCTTTGTTTCAAAAGCCGCTTCACCGAGCAGCACAGTTGGGAATCCCAAAGATAATAGAGGAGATTGTGCACGCATTTCCCCAGTGATATGGTCATCTGATGAGGAGAATCGAAATGTGTTCCAGTTGGCTGTGATGCATCGTAGGGAAAATGTTTTCAGCCTCATATATCAAATGACCAATTACAAGCATTTAGTGACAAGGTACATTGACCCAAATGAAAATAACATACTCCATCTCGCCGGCCAATTGCCAAGCCCCGACAGGCTTAATCTTGTTTCAGGTGCAGCTCTACAGGTTCAACGCGAGTTGCAATGGTTCCAGGTTTTCATTTCTTTCTTGCTTCCACATAGTTACATTTTTGACAACTATCATTGTGGATCCATTTGTCTTTCTTGTGTTACAAAAACTGGACTGGACTGACCTGCTAGTTTGATAGCGTCCGTAATGAATAGAACCATGGTCCAGGTAGGATAAGTACTGATTAATAACAGGTTGTATATATGGCCTTATGATAACAATTTGTTGGTTCACTAAGAAAATCAATAGGTCAAATGAGAGCTTCTTGACCTACTTAATATAAACATTTGTACAGTTAAGTGTACTATTGCAATAGTATAACATTGATAATTTAGAAATATGCTCATCCAACTCCAAACTCATGCCCCTGTCCTGTTTAGAAGGGGTATGGGGATTGGGTTCAGATGTGGTAGACTTATTCCTAGATTGCTAAGAAATTTTTTCCCCATTGGAAACTAGTTGAAGTATTGTTGCTTGCCTACTTGATAGGTCAAGAAGTTGATGCCAATTCAGTAAGATATTTTGCACTCATTAATTGTCCAAACTTAAAAACAAACTGTATGGGAAACACTCTTCCAGGAAGTAGTATCCAAGATGCTCATCTGTGTTTGTCATTAACTTGTTCAGGAAGTGAAGAAATTTGTGCCACCATACCAGATGGAGGCGAAAAACAAAGAGGGGAAAACCCCAAAAATGGTATTCAGAGATGCTCATCAGCAACTGATGAAAGAAGGTGAAAAATGGATGAAAACCACAGCAACATCATGCACAGTGGCCGCCACACTTATTGCAACTGTAGCATTTGCAGCAGTGATGCGTGCCCCTGAAGGGAATGACAGAAATGGCCCACGTCTTAATAGTACAGCCTTTGGAGTATTTGCTGTGACAGATGCAGTCTCTTTGTTTTCATCGGTCACTGCAATCTTAATGTTCTTGTCCATCCTCACATCACGATACTCTCAAGATGCCTTTCTAAGTGCTTTGCCTAGAGGGCTTATTATTGGTCTCAGTATGCTCTTTATTTCCATATTGACCATGATGGTGGCTTTTGGCGCTGCAATTGTCTTAGTTTTCGGTCGTAAAAAGGCAATAATTTTGATTCCAGCTGGTGGGTTGGCTGTTTTGCTAGTCAACTTGTTTGTGATCCTGCCCCTGCTCTATCAGATCATCAAGTCAACATATGGTGGCATTTTCCCTAAGAAAAATCGAAGGGATCGCCCTATGCTCCATTAAGAAATTTGATACATGATGTACTTGCACATCTGCTCGAAAGAGTATTTACTTGGAGGGCATTTTTTTCTACTTTTGAATTTTCTGACGATCAGTCAAGGTAGTGGTATTAATAGCATTTCCATGAGTACATAACTTGAAATACTAGTGAACTATTTTCCACCATGTTTACATGACACTAACTTTTAAGACCTATGCTAATTACTTAGTGGCTATCCTATCACTTTTCTGTTTATTGTAACCTGTAATCAAACACGAAAAATCAGAGAAACATCTCAGAAAAAGGAGGTCCTCAAGGATAAAGATCAACGTCCAGAAAAGAGACAAATTTCATTGTCTATTAAATAGTGGCAATCCAATTCTAAAAAGAGTGCACTCTGTGAATTTGGGCCATCCAAATAAGAAGGGAAGAGGGAACTTTTGAAGATACTTGTGTGCCAAACAAGGCGGTATCGCTCCAAACCATTTCTAGGAGGAGGACTAGATTTGTATGATTGTATGTGATTACATTGACATTGTCCTTATCAAGGAACGAATTCTTCCATAGTGATTAAAACTACTAGCACAAAGTCACAAACTATAAGTATATTACAAGGCACATAGCTTAACAATCAAAGAGAATTGAGACAACTTACAACTTTAAAAGTCACATTTCAACAGTTAAAACATCTTATGTTAGCACAGGTCTGGACCCTACTCTCAGTATTATTCAGTATCCACAACTTGAAGGCTGAGTCTCTTTTTGAGGATAAAGTTAGCAGCCTTCATATCAACACTTTCATCAGCAGGTGCTCCAAAATAGCTCTCTGTTGACTCTATCATGGGGTCGGGGTATAACTGTCTGCCACCATAAATGAAACCTTCTGCTGAAGTTGAGGTCTTTTGTTCCTATTGACAACATAATCAATCAAAGCTGCTGTAGGAAGAGCTTGACGTGAGTGCAGGTACTTGGAAGTTGATGAAGCATCCATGGCTCCATAGGCGGATTTCCTTAGTTTCCACATCTATTGTTGTGTATGTAAAGGTAGCTATTGTGTTTTAAATTTGGATGGTTGACTCCTGTGAAGAAGGTTCTATATAGTGCTTGATGGGAGCATTTTTTCCTAGTGCTTTGGACAATCAAGTTGTTTAAGATAGAAATAAAATTATTCCTGCATGATTAACATCAAAAAGTTTATTTGAAGAATTTGTTCTGCGTATCATACAGTGCAAAAATAAAAGATTTTACCATTTTAAACTCTATTTAACTTCCTTCTCAAAATGATGATTATTAAGATGCCTTATAATGAGTTTCTGTTGACGGCCAAAAGGATGATAATGGCCTAGTTGTTTGTATAGATCTATATCTCTCTTTATCTAATGGGTTAAAAAGACATTGGAATCATGCTGTGTATTGGTGCTTATCTTGCTCTGGGGACTTCTGATTCTGGATTACAAAGCATAAATTTGATGCTGTCCGTGCCTGATATGGGTAATAAAACAAGATCAGCTAAGATAAGAATCTTCTCTATTCCTGATCTGAGAAGGGCGTTTGAAGTATTCCTTCATGAATGTTAGCAAAAATGAAGATTGATATATGCACCAAAGGCAATTGCAAAAATAAGGATTGATATCTGCATCAAAGGCAATTGCAAAAATAAAGATTGATATATGCATCAAAGGCAATTGCAAAAATGTCGGCAACATGTAAAGATGAACTAATTACGATAGACTTGGCTATGACAATCATACAGTGATATTATTTTGAATATGAAGGGAAGTCGTATTCTTTAAATAGATCTGCCTCAGGCTACAGTTCATCTGACTACTACTTGTTTCATTTCCAAAAAGGTTTCCTTTTCCCAAATTGAAGGTTCTCACAAAATGAGGTTTCCATTTTAGCCTTCATTTTTCTCATAAGAACAAGACTCTTCAAGTGACCAATTGGTCAACAGAAAAATTGATTCAAAGTACATTGACAATGTTGCAACTGTGATGCCGATGATCTGTAGATTACTTTGAATGAAGTTTGATCGATGTTGAAGAATGGTTAGGTGTGTTTAAATGCGAGTCCTGTTGAACATTGTCATGGACACAAATCCTCATTGCCTGAGCATGAGGCCCTAGGTGCATTGTACAGAGATGCTCAATAGAGTATCCGAATGTAAGGCCAAAGTTTAGGAAGTCATTGATGCACGCTTCAGAGGCTGTATTTCGAGTGAATATGATGCATCATTTGGTAAAATATAATGGAATATAATCAAGAAAAATGTTCACATCTTCAACTATCCCATGTTCATCATAAATCTTACAGATTTAATAGACCAGAACATTTTAAAATATCATTCACATCTGAATGACAGCAAAAAGGCGAGATTCATGATGTCCTTAGGTTTAATTTCTGGGAGACTCTTGCAAACGTACCTAAGAATTACTTTTTTCTTGCTGTGTGGTTGATAAGTTCATTAAGAGAAGAACCAAATGCATTTTAACAGAAAAAAAGAAAAGCAAAACAAAAAGAACTGATAAATGATTCAATAATCAGATATTTCTTGAATCATCTATTGATGAATTGGACAAATTATTAAGTGACAGAAAAAAAGGTATCATTTATAATTTAACTGTCTTTTCAATGTTCACAGATATTTACTAATCTTTATCTAGTGCAGGGAGAGGATAAAAGAATCGTATCACACATTGATGTTATCCTGCATAGGCACAGTGTGTACTACTGAATTATAAGGAATAAAATCCAGATGCAGTTCAAGTTGGACATGAGCAATAAACAAGATTGGCTCAGCCAACATTTCCTTTTGTGATCCAAAATAACCTATTTAGGCACTCATGAAAGACAAAATATATCTGCCCTACCAGTATCCCGACACCCAAAAGGGAAAAGAGAAAAGGGAAAAGGGAAAGAAAACTGAGACAGCTTAAAACTTTCAAGTCACATTTTGATAGTTAAAATATCTGAGAGCAACTAATCTCAGCACAACTTGAAGGCTAAATCTCTTTTTGAGGATGAAGTTAGCGGCCTTTAGATCATCAGGAGGTGCTCGGTAATAGTTCTCTTTTGACTCAAACATGGGGTTAGGCTTATAATTATCAGCCACTGGAAACGAAACCATGTGCTGCAGTTGAGGTCTTTTGTTCTTATTGACAACATAATCAATCAAAGCTGCTGTAGGAAGAGCTAGACGTGAGTGGAGGTATGGAAGCCTGTGAAGCATCCATGGCTCCGTAGGAGGATTTCCTGAGTTTCTACATCTATTATTGTGTAAGGGTAGCTGACATGCTTTAAATTGGATGGTTGACTCCTTTGACATTGAGAAGAAGGTTATATATAGTGGATGATGGGGGCATTTTTTCTAGTGACAATAAAGTTGGTTTAAGATAAAAATGAAATTGTTCCTTCATGTATAAAAAATGAAAAAGAAGATTATTGGGAGAACCTGTGACGCAGATCATGCACTGTGAAAATGAAAAGATTTGGCTTTCTAAACTCTATCTTGACTTTGTTCTCAAAATCGGTGATCATTAAGATGTTTTATAATGAGTTTTTGTTGTTTGCGATATGGATAATTGTCAAATTGTTGGTATAGATCTTTAGCTCTATTTATCTGATGGCCAACGGAATCATATTAGATATTAAATGTTGGTGCTTATCTTGCTCCGATACAACAGGGACTCTGGATTACAAGGAATAAATTTGATGCTGTCCAAGCCTGATATGGGTGATAGAACATAATAAGCAATAGAGAATCTTTTCCTTTTCCTGATCTGAGAAGAGCATTTAAAGTATTAGATAAACATAAATTGACTTTTGGAAAGAATTCATTTAACACTCCATATTTATTAAGACTGTGTATCACATAGCCCACGACCCCCGCGCGTTCACCTTCACTTCGATTTTTACTGGTCATATTAGCAAAAATAAAAGATGTATGCATCAAGGGCAATTGCACAAACTAGCCGATTTGTGAAGGAGTTTGGACAGAGATACACATGACAAGCATAAGGTGATAATACCTTTTTTCCCCCAAATTAAAGGTCCTCCACAAGATGTGATTTTCACTTTCTTGAGTAAATAATGACTCATTTTGAATAAAACTCTACGAGAATGAAATTGATTCAAATTGTTGATGATGCTGTGGCTGTGATGTTCATAATCTGTCACATTACTTTGAATGAGCATTTACTATAACGGAAGAGCTAGCTAATTGAACATCATCTTGTATATGAATCCTCATACAATGAGCATGAGGGCATATTCACATTTTTTCAGACATGCCATTAAATAGAGTATCTTTGTTTAATGCCAAAATTCAGAAAGTCATTGGTTCATGCTGTCGAGACCATATTTTGAAGTGAATGCGATGCATCATTTGCCCAAATCAAATGGTATATATAACCAACTCAATAAAAAAAATGATATATAACCAAGAAAAATTTACTTCTTTAGCTGTTATAATGTTGAACAGATATCTTACACAGTAGAAGGATTGTACCAACGGAAGAGCATTCGTTTTAATCACACATCACAAAGGTACCAAAAAGGTGGGTATGCAGGAGGAGCTCGGTTTTAATTTCTTGGAGATCTAGCAAACACACCTCAGAATTGCTTTGCTTTGCATATGCCTGCCAAGTTGATTCAGAAAAGAATCGTCTGGATTAAAAAAAGGGGAAAGAAAAGATACTGATCCAATAATCCATAGCTAGATGTGTCTGAAATCACCTGTTGATGAATTGGACAATCTGTTCACTGATGAAGAAAGGTTAAATTTATGATTTAATCTACTTTTCAACAAAAAAAGGTTACGTTTATCAATTAATTTTTTTTTTCAAATGCTCATTTCAGATCTTTGGCTATCTTTATCTAGTACAGAGAGGATCATAGAATCATAGGAAACAAATTATTATTATCCTTCACAGGCACAGTGTTCTCACTACTACAAAACTGCTAAATAGCGACGGACACACTTCCGTCGCCACATAGCGACGGAATCAGCGACGGAAACCGCCAAAACCCGACAACCGTGTCGACAGCGACGGATTTAGCGACGGAATAATGAATCCGTCGCTAATTTGGAATTCGTCGCTGAATTTATTAGCGACGGAAATCCGTCGCTAGGGTACGCCGATTTATATAATGAAGGAAAACCCAAAAAAATTTAATTTAGTAGTTAGCGACGGAATTATCCGTCGCTAAGTAAAATTTTTATTAGCGACGGACTGTTCCGTCACTAAATCTAAATAAATCCAGATCCGGCCTTTCGGCTAGACCGAACCTTCGAAAGCAAAGAGAGAGAGAGAGACTCGAGCGATTCCGAGCGTTCACCCCCACTGCCGCCAATTCGCCACGCCCCACCCCCACTCCCGCCGCCGATTGGCCGGCCGCCGCCTTCACCGGCCTCCCCTCCGGCCTCCCTCCGGCCATCCACCGCCCTTCCTCTCGCCGCTGAGGAACACGAAGGCCAAAGACGTGAGTTCTCCTTGGTTGCTCCCGACCCGTGTGCCGCCTCGCTGCCGCCTAGGTGGAGGACGCCGCCGACGCCATCACCGCTTCGCCGCCGTACGCCTGTCCTCCCGCCGCCGCCGCCCGCTTGCCGCCGCCCATGCCGCCCCTTTTTTAAGGTGTGGTTTTGTTGATTTTTATTAGATTTAGGGTTTTATAAAATTTAACTTCAAATTGATGAATATATGTAATTTATTGGAAATTAATGTTGTTTGTGAATGAATTTGAAAAGAAAAATATGCAATTGTGTTATTTATGGAGTAAATGTTATTGAAGTTAGATTTAGGGTTTTTAAAAATGTAACTTGAAATTGATGAATATATGTAATTTGTTGGAAATTAATGTTGTTTGTGAATGAATTTGAAAAGAAAAAAATGTGCAATTGTGTTATTTATGGAGTAAATGTTATTGAAGTTAGATTTAGGGTTTTTAATAATTTAACTTAAAATTGATGAATGTATATAATTTATTGCAAATGAATGTTGTTTGTGAATGAATTTGAAATGAAAAATGTGCAATTGTGTTATTTATGGAGTAAATGTTATTGAAGTATTTAGATTTGTTAGAAATTATTATTGAAGTTGAAGTAGATGTAAATGTTATTTATGTATAAATTTGTGTTGTTTAAAGTATGTGGTGCTAGATTTGTTGGACATTATTGTTGAAGTTGAAGTAAATATTTATGTTAGGAAATATGGAGAGAGGTAGAGGCAGGTCGAAAAGATCGGCTACTCGGGGACGGACTAGAAACGTCATTACCGATGGTGAAGGTAATGATGTAAGCACTTCTACCCCCTCTCAAAACCCTCATAACCTTCAATCTCCTATAGGTGGAGCAAGTATCTCCACGCTCCCCTTACTACCAAGCTCCAATGGGTGGGTCATTCATTCCCAACCCTCCTTATTTCCAACATCCAAACATCCCATATATGCAAAACCCATTTGGTGGGTCTTTCATCCCAAACCATCCATATTCTCAACAGCCTTATATGTACTCAAACTTGCCCAATCCGTACCCATATAACCAATATGGTACGACCCTTATACCACACTCCACCCTTGGTGTTGAACAAAGGCCACCACAAAGGCCTACAAATGATGGGCCAACTGATGCGGGCAACGAGCATGCTAGTCTTGAATCAAGCGAGTGCTACTAACCGAGAAAAGATTCGAATTGAGCCGGATGGTGAAGGGTAAGTGTGGTAATTAGTAGTAAAATAAATTAAGCTTTATAGTACTTAGGTGTATAACTAACCTGTTTTATATGTTTCTTGATTAGGTTCTATCCCATTGACAAAGTTGTGGACACGATTTCCCACATCTTCCAAAGCAAATATGATGGATCATGGCCTACATGGGGTAAAGTCCCTCGATCACAACGTGATCTCGTGATTTTCCGAGTTTAAGGTAATGACAAATCTTTAGTTTCCTGAAATTGAGATAACATAATAACTTATTCTGCATGTTTGAGCATTATATTATAATTTCATAACTTATAAACTACTTTTTCATTTATGCAGAAAGTTTTCACTTGGTCTCCAACCAATGAAATCTAAATCGAAGAAATTTTGAGAAGAAAGGAAGTGATCGATTAAAGGACTTCATGCTGAAGGCAAAAAAATAAGAAGAAGCCGAAATGGTTGGGTGACAACTACTGGCGAGAGTTGTTGGAATATTGGGAAAATGCCGACTACAAGAAATTCCGTGAGCAGTGCTCGAAAAACCGCCACGCCGATCAAGGTGGACTTGGTTCATCGCTCCATACTTGTGGCTCAATCCCTATGACAGAGCATAAGCGGCGCTTGGTATATACCCCTTTATTAGTAATTACGCATGCAACTATTAACATGTTCATATTAGTAAATTGATTATGTACTAACTTTTTTGTATTTAGATGAAGGAGCTTAAAGGAGTTTAGCCTCTACCGACCCAACTATTTTCACGAACCCACAAAACAAAAAAGGACGAATGGGTCGACAAAAATCTAAGGCCAATTTATGTGAGTAACCTTATATATGCAATTTTCATATTTTTCAATATATGGTTTTCTTTGACAACCTATGATAGTGACATGCCTCAAATATTTATATATTATTCAGGACAAGTTTCAAAAGAGTGGGAAGAGTTGCAAAACACTCAACCCACTCAACCTTCTAGTGATGACCCCAACTCTTCCGAGGATAATGTCTCTACCCCTTCACAACATGAGTTGTGGGTCAAAGCCAATGCGAACAAGAAAGGTCGCATTTATGAACTTAGATCCGAGGCTAAAAACTTAAAACCAACCATGTCACCTAAAGAAAATGTGGACTCGGATTTGTGAGCAACAAGTGCATAATTTAATTTCCGAGTTACATCAATGGATTGAGCATGCTCGTGTGCTTGGGTTGGAAAATCCGCAGCTTAAAGAAAATGTGGACAGTTTCAGTGAGCCAATAGCACGCTTCAATGAATTTTTGAAATCTCAGCAAGCATCCGGATCTCACCGTCGACTAGTAGAGGATGAGGAAGAGTGAGGACCGTGGATCGATTCATTGTGAGCTTTTGTGTATTTGTGAACATTTTGCAAACTTTTAACATGTATGTGCTTATGGTTTCTTCGAACTTTTAGATGACATTTTTTTGTGAACTTGTGAATTGGTTATAAATATGTTTGGATTGTGTATGTTGGATTTGTATATCCAACTTAGATGAGTACTTTGTGGCCGACATATGTAAATGCCAAATGTAAATGCCACATATGTGAATGTTGGATTTGTATATCCATTCACAATTTTTGTATTAGGGTAACGAATTATTAGAAAAATGTATTATGGAATTTCGACGGAACAGCGGCGGAATAGCGACGGAATAGAAACGGAACAATGACGGATCCCCACGATCGGCGACAAAATTAGCGACGGAAAATCGCAATTTTCCGTCGCTGAATCAAATCAGTTACGGATGCCATTTCCGTCGCCCGTCCGTCGCTAATTAACGACGGATTGCGTGAATTTCGTCGCTAAAATTTAGCGACTCAGATTTCAGCGACGGAATATTTCCGTCGCTATTTCACAATTTTCTCGTCGCTATTTCCGTCGTTAATTGTCTGTTTTGTAGTAGTGTCCGGATTATAAGAAATAAAAATCTATATGCTATTCAAGATGGACATGAGCATTAGTGATCAATATTTCCCTTTTTGTGATCCAAAATAACGTATCAATGCACTCGGGAAAGACAAAGGATATCTTCCCTACGGTATCCAAACACCAAAAAGGGAAAAGGGAAAGAAGAAAAGAATAGAATTAGAACAATCTCTTAGTCCTTTCACTTAATTTGAGTCTTTTGGATATGATTATTTTAAATGAAACAACAACATATGCACATTAAGAAGACTAAAAACACTAAAATTTACTTCATATTGAATAGAAAAACTAAATAAACGATAAATATACATCATGTGCATATATATAAATAACATAATATAGCCTATGGGCATCAAGTGAATTTTATCAAACGATTTTTCATACACCACTTATCTTACGAGACGCTCTTTTCGGAATTAGCTATAACCGCTCATTGCTGAATACAACCTATGATAATTAGATTCCTATGGATTGAACATATAAAGGCCAAGGGTTATGATCTTTTAAACATTAAGCACTACTACGAGATATGACCTTTTATTATGGGAAATTTACGACGGTTAAAAGTAAAAACTATCATAAAAAATGAGGCGGTGACATTTTTTGTAAATAAGCGGTCTTTTATTACACGTATGACTATGATTCTTTCATTGAACCGTAGTCATAGGTCAAGCAGATCCTACGGTTATGTGAAAGAACCGAAGTCATAAGTCCTCTATTATAATGGTTCTTCAATTGAATCATAGTGAAATGTATGTCCGAAAAACTTAAAACGCGAGAACTCGCTACCTGCTCCTAGCCAACCCAGTTTCACAATCTGCTCTACTCTTGCTCTTACTCTTGCTCTCTAGCTGCTCTCCTCTTCACTACTTCATATATGCTCGTTCTCATTGTCCTCGTCACCGGTGTCGCTCTCCTCATCATCGTTTATATGTCTTTGTCAGCTGCTCTCGCTCTCTCCTTTGCGGTCTTTGTGGTTGCTCGCTCCCTCTTTCCTCCGGCTCACTCTCGCCGTGTTGTCGTCGTTCTTCCGGTATGATTCTCTCTCCCTCTCTTACTTTTTGCTTTAACTTACTTGCAAAATAGGTTAGTTAAATGTTGAATATTTTTGCAGTACTTAGTTCAATGTTGAGAATGTGGCCACGGGTAATGTTTGAGATTGGTGAATTGTTGAATTTTTAATGTTTAGAATGTGGGTAATATTTGTTTAGTTTGTGAAGTTGAAAATTTTTAAAATATTTGAGATTTTGACAAATGGGTTTAAGGGTTTAGGATTTAGTAATTTAGGAAAATGGAATGATAGTTAGGGTTTACATTGTATATGGTTTAGGTAAATCGAAATAGTTATGGCATAAGTTTTATGGTTTAAGTAAATCGAAAAGAGTTATAGCGTGGGGGTTTAGACAAATGGAAAGATTTGAGGTTTAGGGTTTAGGTAAATAGAAAGATTTGTGGCTTAGGGTTTAGAAAAATGGAAAGATTTATGGGTTAGGATTTAGGTATAAAATGGAAGAAAATTGAATATAATTATACGTAATTGGAATGATTACTTGGATATATAGGTATATCTCCAAAAACTTGTCACAAAGATAAATTTGTCTCCAAATTTATTTATTTTGATGAGGTGATGTTGAGTAGACTCATTTGTCCAATTATCAAAATTTTTTGTTTCCTTTTGGTTGCAAATTTGTTGTATTATACATGATAGTAAACTAGAGTATATGAAATTTTTGAAGTTTATGTAATGTATAAGACAATGAATATGAAGAAATGTCGAGACCACCCTTGAATTTGCTTTGATGACGCAAGACATAACATGAACTCTAGTTCCCATGACCCTTATTGTCTTTAACAATGAGGTCGGGTTCACAAGGAAAAACATGGAGTTTATCTACAATGTGGGTCGGTCCACAAAGAAAGGGAAGAGTGGTAAAGGGTTTATTGGTGTAGACACCTAAAAAGTGTCATCTCTTTTATCCGTTATTTATTTGTTAGTCCAGTGATGAAATCTCAATCCTTTTTGTGGATTTGGAACACGGTCGGTGTCCGATTGGCGTGACGGAAGCCAATAAACCACAAAGAACCCCGAGCACCACAAAAATCAGCTTTCTTTACTTTGGACTGGCCCACAAATCAATTTTCTTTCGGTCATACCAAGCCCGGGTCGGGCTCCCAACCAGGAAACTCAAACCCGCACCAAAAATAAAAACTCGCCAAAAATAGGAACCTACCAAAATAGAAACTTTCCAAAAAAGGAAAGTTGCTTGATCGGCGCTGGTCACCTCTATTTTGGGCATAAACGCATTGTTTCACTCGGCGACCAAGCAAGGCACGGAACACGATAGGTCCGTACAATACCATTTGTGACCGTGCGCTGCGTTTCGGGCTCAACTTGCCAAAACGCTGTGTTTTGTACCTAGAGTTCATCCGAAGCACGAAATCTAAGAAACAACCATACGACGTCGTTAGTGACCGGCACCACGCTTCTCGCCTCCCGATGCGGGATTACCAATTCAGCGAGGATTTTGTTCGGTTTGCTCCTTGATCCCCGCCGTGGACCGGTCTGGTTCAACTGTAATGAACAACTCGCTTGATTGAACTTTTAGGTCATTTTTGTGACCTACTTTTCCTCTACAAATAGAGGGTCTAAACTCTCACTTTGGTAGAGGTCATCAACCTAGGTACATGCTTGTTGAAATTAGACTAAGAACTATTGAATGTTATATTGGTATTCTAATCTCTTGGCTCATTTTCAGCTAATCATTTCTCCACTAAGCATTTCATCATTCTCCTACACTACTCTACTACCACAAATTCCACAAAAATCCTTCTTCAGTTTTGTTTATCCACCGTCACACTTCCAAATCCGTTCGTGATTCAAGATCGGCAGGTGGGACAACGTGAGGGCGCCGGATCCACTTTCAATCCTTACGTTTTATTTAAATTATTTCTTTTTTATTGCTTTTCATATTGTGGACAAAGATGTAATATCATTTAATTCCTCCCAATCCATTGTATTTTAATTTTTATCCCTTTCCTTTATTGCTTTCTTTTACTCGCTTTCCTATCTCGCTTTTAATGCTTTCTTCACATGCATTGGTTGATTTAATTTTTCGCACTTAGTATGTGGTATGTTTGCCTTTTAACACATTCCCTAAACTCACTTCTCAAATTACAAAGGTCGTCTGTTGATGAACGGAACGAAAGAGCTTATCCTTATGTTTCGTACCTTCGCCTCGGAATCTAGATTCTTAGTTCTAGACCCGATGAAGTCATTTTTAAACCTATTTCAAGCTTAGTTTTTCCATACTAACATTGGAAGAGTGTTTGTTTTATTTTTGTTAGTTTTTATTTCTAAAAGTGACTGGCAACTCTCCTTTTCCTATTTTACTTCTCTTAAATAGCATCTCGACGTTTCGATGTAAAAATGGGAAAAATTTAATTTATTTTCTCGACAGTACGATGCTATAGGACTCGTAACACCCCGAAACTTAATCGTAATTAATTATTTTAAATTTGCATTTTATCGTCTTAATATTGTTTAAGAGCAGTGAAACCGAAATAGAATATGCGAACAAATTTAATAATGGCAAATAATAATGGGTAAATTGTACAAATTCACATTTCGAATAATATAAATTGTGTCTCGAAACACGGTTTATTTATAATTAAATAATAAGTATAAAAAAAGAGTTAGAAAATATGTATAAGCAAATGAAATTAGGCAAATGTGTGATCAAACATTTAATCATGTGGTAAAATCAAAAATAAAATCGAGAGGAAGATATTAAGATTTTTTTTTAGACAAAAAAAAAAAAAGAAAAACAAGATGAATTGCTGCTACTGCTAAAAGTCTCGAGTATATGTTAGTGAACTGGGATTATAAAACAAGCACATACACATTTCATCTTCATCTCTCTCTCTCACCTCTCCTCCACTTCCCTGAAACGCTGCCCCGCCACCACCACCAAGCTGTCGCCGGCACCCTCGGCCGCCACGACGAGTCGTCGCCGAGCCCCGGCTGCCACCTTGCTGCCGCCAATCCTTCTCTCTCCCCTCCCGTTGTGCCGTCGCGAGCAGGGCGGAACAACCCCTGCCATTGCTGCTGCTGCTGCTATTGCCAGTCCGGCCAGCCGCTGGCTCGCCGCCACCTCTAGCCTCCGCCGGCGTCGACACCGCCAACCCAACCCTCAATCCGTTGCTCGAGCCGCCGGAGCTCTACCACCGAGCCACCACCATCCAATTTAACATTTAACCCAATTTGAGGTATATCTCTAATCCTTAATTTCTAAGCAAATTTAATCACAAATTTATGTTGTTATTGAATAATTAGGCAAGCATATGTGAATTGTGAATTGGTTATGGTGGAATTGAAGGAATTGTGTGAGAAAATGAAATTGGACTTAGGGATTATTATGTGTTCATATGGAATTGGAAATTAATTGGGGGTTTTTTATAATTGTAAATGTGCTTGTTTGATTTTTATATGATTATGAATGAATTGTTTAGTTTTGGTGGAATTGGATGAACTTTGGAGAGTAGTGAAGTATGGGGATATATGTGAAATTGGATTTTGGGTTTGTTATGTGCTAAATTGATATTGGAGGTAAATTTGGGATATTCATAATTGTGAATATGCTTGTTCGATTTTCTATATGAGCATGAACGGATTGATTGGGGGTGAAAAAATTGTTTAAGTTTTGGGATTATGCTAGGGAAGTGAATTAATAAAATTGGGTTAGGTTAATATTTGAAAGAAAAATGGATGAAAATATATTTGGAGGTTTTATTGAAATTGGAAGAGGTTTTTGTGAAGTTGAAATTTTTAATTTGGAGGATGATAAATGCGTTAGTGGTTATAAGAGAAATAGTGTAAGACCCGAAATTTCGGGTGTTTGCTTGCTAGTGAATTAGAATTTTTCGAGTCGGAATTAGAAACCCGAGAATCGAAACCGAGCATGGGCTAGCTTATTGGGCCTATTAAAATTAAAGTTGGGCCCAAGAAGAATAAAAAGAAAGGAAATGAGAAATGGATATTAGTGGCATTGTGTTGGCAAAGAAAGAAGTAAAGAATTAAGGGGTCCAATTGGAATTAGGCAAGCAAAGCCATTAGCTGTGATTAGGAGAAGAGGAGAGAGAAATTGGGATTGAGAACAAAAGGGGAGGAACGAAGCGAAGCGAAGCGGGGAAAGAAAAGAACGGGAAAGCGAAACAGGGGAGAGCGAGAGAGGGAGCAGGGGAGAGCGAGAAAGGCCGGTGGCCGCCTGAGCGGCAAGGGCGCTGCTGCCGGTGGGCAAGGGAGAGCTCAGGCTTGGGAGGCTGAGCAGAGCAAAAGAAGAAAGGGGAACGAAAGAAGCAGAGACAGAGGAACGGGAAAGCGAGAGGGAGCAGAACGCACGGAGAGAGAGGAAGAGCGAATGGGAGCGGGAGCGAGAGGAACGCCGGAAGCCGGCTGCCGGCCGGCACGGCGAGCCCGAGGACAGGCAGCGGACGAAGGAGAAAGGAAAGAGAAGCAGAGGGCGAAAGAAGGAGAGACGAAGCGAGAGCAACGAGGGCAGCGAAAGGAGGAAGAAGAGAAAGCAAAACCCAAATCGAAACCCAATCCGAAACCCCGTAGAACCGAATTCTTAGAACCTCCAAAAATTTAAGGTGAGTAATCTGAATTCATCCTCTAGAATAAAATGAATTAGGTGGATGAAACTTGGAATTGATTCATGAAATTGGAAACCCTAGGTTTAATTGAAGAAGTTAGAGGCCTAAATTGAAGAAACTAGAAACTCATGAATTGAAAAGCATGTTGCGATTTATGCCTAGTTTATGAATTTAATGATATTTGAGCATTGTTGAGCATGATCATGGAGCTGTGTGATTGAGAATTTAGTGAAGTTAGCTTGAATAGAATTATTGAGAAAAATCAGAAAGTTGAATTCATGATTTAGTGCAGATTTTTCAGTGAATAAAGCATGCTGTCTGCATTATTGTGCTGTCATGTGTAGCTCGAAATTCCTAAAATTTTTACTGCAGCTTCCTGATAATTTATGAGAATTTCGTGTAAAATTTGGTATGCATTGGATGAGTAGATTGGGAGATATGCAATTTTAAGTGAAAATGTTCTGTTTTGGGCTAAATCGCATCTAAGTGAGTAACTGAATTAAGAACTAAGAATTAAGAAGCTATGTGGCTAGATTAAAAGATATTCATTGATTAAGAAAAGTTATAGAACCATAAACCACTTATACGCGATAATACGCGATCATGAAAACGATGAATTCATGGATGAAGATCCTAGTTGGCATGTTTATGTGACTACGTGTTTATCTTGAATTACATCGATTGTAAATGACATAAGCATGCGTAGGTGAAATGAATTGATTGTGCTTGAGTTGGAACTTGCTTATGTGAATTATTAGTTACGAAGATTTTATGTATGAAAGCGTTGAGTATGAATTATATGAATTAAGTATATATTATGTCTAAGTAATAAGAAGATAAGAAACATAAAGAACTAAAGAAGGGAGAAAGGATTGTGTTATTGATCTAAGACCCCACGAATTAAAGAACCCTCTGAAGCTATGGCCATAGAAGTGTCCGTCAACCCGAAGCCACAAATTGAATTGCTTCCAAGAATTATTGACGATGCTGCGTCCTTCGGGGATGGGAGGCTGCCTCGAGGCCACGAATTGTTTTGCCTCGAGGCCACGAGTTGTATGCCTTCGTGAACCGAGCCCACGAATTGTTTTGGCTCCAAGAACTGGGTCTTTAGAGCGAGTGCATAAATCTTCTTTCCATTCGAACTAAGAAGACTTAAAAGAATTACGATATGAAGAAACGAATGATCGTGCATATTGAATAAGAAAGAAAGAACCAATGATTTATGAAATGCATGATTGAACTCAAGAAGAAGAATAAGAAGAAGATCGAATCTTGATTTCATAAGAAATGTGTGCGATAAGAAGCAAGATATGATTTATGTGATGAATGCCTTGCATGATGAATGATTTATCGATGAATAACCTACTTGATGAATGAATTACGTGCATGATGAACGATTCTATGACTTACTTGTGTAGAAATATGAATGAAGTATGTTTGATTGAATTCATGAGTAAGTGATGTCATTATGTTTCTCGGCAAGTTGGTAAGTTTAGAATCTCGCATGTCTTAAGCATGTATGATCCGAATCGCATGTCATGAATGAGTTATGAACTTACGTGTGTTTGTTAATGAATTAATGTGCAAAGTGAAACCCGGGGTTGGGTTTGGGTTATTCATCTGGGCTAGTGAGCTCATGACATCACCAACATTTTAGGTGCGAAGTAGACTCGCAGGGGTTGCCTTCGGCTTTTAGATATAGCATACGAGATAGAAGAGCTGAGCTTATTTCATGTTTGTGTCTTGTTGTAAAGATGTTTGTAAAGACTATTGTATGTGAACATAAGATTTGATTATGAATGTAAATCCCTATGTGAATACTCCGAGTGTGTGGCTCGTGGAGTTGTGTTGTGTTTCTCCGAGCATGTGGCTCGTTGAGTTTAAGATTGTGTTTCGTGCGGGGTTAGGGCTTTAAGCCCATGGGTTTAGCCAGTTTACGAGAGGAAACTCTGCCGAAATTTCCGAAAAACCTTTGAAAACCTAGAATTATGCTTCCGCCAATCCAAGAAAGGGTTATTAAGTTGAGATCTTAAGCGGCCTTAAGCGTTCCTCTCGGGAGCCCTAACATGTAATACTCCTAGGGTGGGTCTAGGGGTGTTACAAATAGTGATTCATCCTTTATGAATATCCGCCATGAATTGAATAGTAACCCTGAATAGTAAGTGAACGAGTAACGTCCACTTCCTTCCAGGGCATTTTGAGAGGTGAAATAAGAAATTTCACCGAAGCAAAATCTTGGAAAACCTGCATAAAAACGTTAGAAAAATATGATTGATTTTTTTTTTTGAATACCCATTATGGGTTAGATATCATAAGGATCCTGGGCACATTGCCCTTCAAATGGATCATAATAAGATTGAATGGATGAATCGATGAATTAGTTGGTTCCTTGAGAAGCAATCGTTGATGCCGTTTCTTGAGTAACATGATCTCCTTTTTGAGTAATTGAATCTCATCTTCTTGAACTTTTTCTTTTTCTTTTGAACTGGTTTCTTTCTTTTGTGGAGTAGGAGGCGCTTGCTGAGTCGGTGGAGCTGTCTTTATTCCTAAGGCAGCTTTGACATTAAACCTGTCCCACCATTTGATCTTGAATTCTCTTACTAATGAGTAAGATGCGGGAAGCTTGTAATATTGAGTGATTGAGAAGGACCAACAAAGGATCTAAGGGAATCCATATTTCTTATGGAATAAAATCTCCTTGAGGTCCATACTAATAATTGAAGTGTAACGTTGAATAATTGAAGATGATACTGGCCGAATCAAGTTTGAGGGCTAGAGGATCCTTGAAGAAATTCTCTTGTTAAAAAATCAGGTAGGGAATTATGTTCCCCTTTAATAAATTCTATATCAAAATCAAAACAGGATAAAATTGCTTGCCATCGAGCAAATATTTGTTTGGAAACAAGATTTTGAACATCTTTAGTAATGGCTTCTTTTGCGGATTTACAATCAATACGAAGAAGGAATTTTTATTAAATAAATCATCTTGAAATTTTGAAACGCATAAAACGATTTGAACACTCGAGACATCGCTCAACGCATTTCGAGTTACATTACATGAATCAGGTATAACCATCTCGTATTTATAGAGTTTTGATTCCAAGGCATTCTCTGTGTTTTAGAAACTTTTCCGAATGAAATGGTATCTTCTCTAAGTACTACAGACTTGCACTTCATGTGTTTATTGCGTTTCTTTAAGTGACTCGAAAACCGATTCTTTGTTCCGAGTCCAAGCATCACTCGATTTATCGCAGATTGAATGGACTAGTGTTTTACCTTCTCTCACTCGGAATCCGGCTTCGATTTCATTAGAGTTAGTACCTCTAGTCTGTTTCATACTTAGTCTATATCACGTTATCTCACTCGATATTCTTTACTTATCTTGATCTATCGCTTAGACTAAGACAGATGAAATTTTGAGTTATATAGTTATTAGACTCGTAAAATTCCACTTCTCTTCTAACTCGGATAATTAGTTGATTAATTATCATAATTATTTTATTATCTGTGTCTAATCTTGGACCAAAGTATTTCATACTTTGAGAACCAAAATTGCTTTGCTTTTGTAGGTTATTCAAACGAGGATACACTTTTCAAATCACAAAAGTAACCTAGGCTTCAAAACGTCAAATCACCAAGCAAACATGGCTTTTCACCTTCTCTCGCTCCAAGTCCCGGAAGATAGTGTCGGAGCCGTCTGTTTCCAAATCTGGAAAACCGAGATACCAAGCTTAACGGTGGTTTTCACCTTATCTCTCAAGACACCGCTAGTAGTTTTAGGACTTCCAAGAGAGTTAAACCGTTGTCCAACGTTCACATTACAACGGATACTTTCGAGTGACTCGAAAGCTTCTATCAACGGTCACGAGAGGACTCTCGGTCAGCGAGATGAAGATAACGGCTACTCTGCCTGTTTATCTATAAATAGAAGCCACTTCACAAGACTTGAAGATTGCCGAACTTATTGTTAATATACGTACTTGTGCAAAGTCTTTGTATTCATTCTCAATCTTCTACTTACAACTCCTATTCCGTAATTCATTACCTTCGAGTTGTAAGGTCTTGTACTCGATTACAAACTCTTTCTTACTTTCTTTGTAAGGTCCCTTGACTAAGCCGTAAGGGTGAACTCAGCTTAAGTTGTCCCTAACTCGTAAGGGTTATCTCAGCTAGGAAGTACTAGATCGAGATAAGGGAATTTCTAAGTTTAGGAAAACTTGTAAAGAGTTGTCTAAGGGAGCAACTCGAGTTCGATTAGTTCACGGTATTTTGTGGACTCAAAATAGTGGATTTGACTTCGTGTCCGGATTGACACGGTCCGTGGTTTTCTCGCCCCGGGAGGGTTTCCACGTAATCTCTAAGTGTTTACTTTCCGAGTTCATTCTAGACTCAGACTGTCTTAAAGCATTTGCTTTTCTTGCCATTTCTATCTATTCAGTCTTTCCGAGTCTCTACTTTTCCGACTCTGTTTTGACTCAAAACCGCATTCCGTATTTTACTTGGCAAAAGAGTTTGAATTTCCACAAGATTTCTTCCTCACCCTATTCACCCCCTCTAGGGTGATTCGGACTCTCCCAGAGCAAACCTTCAATTGGTATCGAGCCTAGCCTTTCATAAAGGATCTAACCATCCAAAGGTCTAAAGATCAAATGGCTCGTAACACCGGAGAGTTCGATGAAGGAAGATTTTCCAGCAGACCACCTAAATTCAAAGGATCAAATTTTGTTCACTTGGAAGAAACTTATGGAGTGTTTCCTTCTAGATCACGATGAAGATGTCCGGGATATCATACAAAATGGAAACTACGTCCTTATGAAATCGAAGAGTTCGGACTCGTTCCTAAGACAAAGGCTGAGTTCACACCAGGAGAAGCAGAGAAGTTCGAAAGAACTTCAAAGCAATGAACATCCTTATGTGCGCCATAAGCTGAGAAGAATATAATCGAGTCTCCGCTCGTGACTCGCCAAAGAGGTGTGGGATACTTTAGTCAACACCTACGAAGGTACAAGTAAGGTAAGACAAGCGAAGATCGGTCGAGTATCTTCATAAATATGAGCTTTTCAAGATAGAGCCGGAGGAGAACATTACTCGGATGTTCATTCGCTTCACTGAGATTACCAATAATCTCAAATCTCCGGGAAAGAAAATTTCCCATGAAGAAATGTGCCTGGAAAATTCTCGAAGCCTACCCAAGAGACGATGGGGTCCAAAAGTAATCGCCATAGAGGAGGCTTAGAATCTTGCACAGCTGAAACCGGACGAGCTGATAGGAAAACTTCTTACTCACGAAATCCACCTAGAAGAGGAGGATGCTTGAGGCAAGCACAAAAAGAAATATCGCTCCGAAGGTCTCGAAACCCAAACTGAAATTCTAAGTTCCTCCGACTCGTAAGAAGATCCCATGGCGTTGATTGCAAAAGGTTTTAAGAAAATGTTGAAGCACAAAAGATGGGATAAGAAGTCTAAGGAAGACTACTACAAACGAGACAAGAAAGACCTAGGAAGGTAAGTATTCTTCCCTTCTAAGCTATCTTTGACTAAGAATTCTGGTTGTTTCGAATGTGGCAGCAAAGACCACATACTCAAAGACTCGTCCAAAGAGAAAAGTGGACAAGAAGAAGAAGAAAGCTATGTTGGCCACATGGAGTAATGAGGATTCATCCGAAGACGAGGACTCGAGACGACTCAAGATGGCCGATGGCACTCACCGACTTAGAAGCGAGTCGGACTCGGATAATGAGGAAACAAATCCTCATGAGGTAATCGAATACTTTCTTAAATTCTCCAAAGTTGATTTAGCTAAGCATATTTTTACTTTGGAAGAAAAGTCAAACTCCGATTCTTCATGATTCAAGGAGCAACTTGAGTCCGCCTCTACCGAAAGCATGAATTTGAAAAATGAATTAGAAAAGCTGAGACTAACTCTTAGAGAACTCAAGACAAATGCTCGAGTCCAATGAGACTAAGTCTCGAGTCACTCGTAAAAGAGAATGAGCAACTCAAACAGAAGCTCCATGAGTCTCGGGCTCTTGTTTTAAAATTCACTCAAGGTCGAAAAACCTTTACATGCTTTTAGGAGCCCAATGTGTTTCCTTCGAAAAGAAGGACTTGGTTTCAATGAAGTGGAGGAATCAAATTCCTACACCAATGTTTTTAAGAAAGATACTAGAACTGTCAAGTTCAAAAGGCTGAGCACGGTCCCATCCATACTAACAAACAAAGGATCGTGCCTGTGCAAACCTTCGTAAGGCAGCCCCTCCCTCTTCTCTAAAAAGAAAATCGGTTAAGAAAAGGAAACATAGACTCAAGCACTTGAAACGAAAGTCTCGGAGTCCGGCTAAACCCAAAATAATACAAATCTGGGTTCCAAAGAGTCTTCTTCCTCGAAAGGGACCTCAATAAAATTTGTTACTGGGTTCGTTAGAGGAAGTGAGAAAGGTTAGTTTTTCTCTGTTTTGCGAGTTACTCGTAAAAGAACAAAAGGACATTGGTACCTGGACAGCGGGTGTTCACGACACATGTCAGGTGACCAAGGACTCTTTTCTAAGCTAGAGTCATACAAAGGAGGAAAAGTGACCTTTGAGGATGATAGCAAAGGCAAGATAGTTGGTATTGGCAAGATTAGAAATCAAAGCAATCTGGTCAGCCGAGTCTACCTTGTCAAAGGGCTAAAATACAATCCGCTTAGCATCTCCCGACTATGCGACAAATGTCGGGAGGTAAGATTCACTCAATCTAAGTGTTACATCTCGGATGAGACCACCAAAGAGGTAAAGCTCTCGGGTAAGAGATCGGGTAACACTTATATCATTCCTCTTTCGACCCGAGCCGGAACTTGTCATGCCTAAAAGCATCTCTCATTGATGAGTCTTGGCAATGGCATCGTAGATTAGGTCATATAAGCATGCATACTATTAAAAAGTTATCGGATCATGGCCTAGTCAGGGATTGCCAAGTTGTGCTTTCACTAAAGACAAAGTTTGTGAAGCATGTATAAGGGGAAACAGGTCAAATCTTCATTCAAGTCTTTCAAGACTGTTTCCACATCAAAGGTGCTTGAACTGCTACATATGGATCTATGTGGTGAAATTCCAGTGAAGAGCCTCGGAGGTAAATCCTACATTCTTGTCATTATTGATGACTTTTCAAGATTTACCTGGATGTGTTTTCTCAAACATAAAAATGAAGCATTCAAGGAGTTCAAGCAAACTCGTAGAAAGATTCAAGTTGAGTCTCGGACTCAGATTCAAAGGATTCGAACCGACCATGGAAGGGAGTTCGACTACTCGGAATTCTCGAGTTCCGCGATCGAATGGAATCTCTCACAACTTCTCAGCACCAAGAACTCCTCAACAGAACGGAGTTGTAGAGAGAAAGAACAGAACTCTTGAAGAGATAGCTAGGACTATGATGATCGAACATGATCTTCCCTACTACTTCGGGTAGAGGCAATCAACACCGCGAATTATACACTCGAATAGATGCCACATCGGACCCATTCTGAAGAAAACACCTTATGAGCTCTACAAAGGGAAGAAGCCAAATATTTCCTATTTCGAGACCATTCGGATGTAAATGCTTCGTTCACAACAACGGTAGAAGATCACTCGACCAAGTTTGATGCTCGGTCGGACGAAGGTATTTTTCTAGGTTACTCCTTTCACAAAGCAAAGCTTATCGCATTTTCAATAAGCGAACTAACAAAGTGGAAGAAAGCATCCACGTAGTGTTTGATGAGCTTGAACAGGAGAAGTCAAGTGAGTCGTCATACTCGAACCGAAGCTCGGTAGAGATGATGACGAGCCGAGCCTACAAAGACTCGGACTCAACCTACTCGGAATGAATTCACTCGTAACGAGGAAACTCGGAATGAGACAACTCAAGAGCTCGCTCGAACGAACAAGTTAATGAAGAGGGTCACTCGGAATAGGCTTTTGAAGATCAAGCGGCTCAGCTCGCAAATCTCGTGAATCGAGAACTGGTAAAGCATTCAAATTTACTTCCAGTCATCCCCAAGAAAACATAATTTCGGATATCAACAAGTGGGATAAGAACTCGTTCCTCTCTACATAATCTATGTGCATTCACCGCATTTATTTCATTAAACGAACCCAAAAATGCACTAGAGACCCTTAATGAACCTGAATGGGTAGAGGCCATGCAAGAGGAACTCAATCAATTCGAGAGAAACCAAGTCCGGACTCGACCAACCGACCTTCGACCACCTAGTTATAGGAACCAAATGGGTTTTCAAGAACAAACTGGATGAGGGTGGAGTGGTAGTCGAAACAAGGCTAGACTTGTGACTCAAGGTTACAATCAAGAAGAAGGAATCGATTGTGGGGAAACATTTGCACCTGTAGCCGAATTGAAGCTATCGTAATACTCGTTGGCATTTTCATCCAACGATGCATATTAAATTATATCAAATGGATGTTAAGTGTGCATTTCTCAATGGTTTTATTGAAGAAGAAGTCTATGTCGAATAGCCTCCTGGTTTTGAAAACTCGGAATTTCCAAATCATGTTTTCAAACTTCAAAAGGCTCTCTATGGTTTTAAACAAGCACCTCGAGCTTGGTATGAAAGACTCGAGTAGCTTCTTGGTTCTAAATGATTTTAAAAGAGGTCGGATCGACAAGACTCTCTTCATAAAAACTAAGGGGAAAGATTTCCTTATTGTTCAAATCTATGTTGATGATATTATCTTCGGTGCTACTAATGAATTTCCGTGTCGAGAATTTTCCGGGTTGATGAGTCAAGAGTTCCAAATGATTATGATGGGAGAACTCAACTTCTTCCTTGGGTTACAAATCAAACAAGATAAAGATGGAATCTATGTCCATCAATCAAAGTACACCAAGGAACTACTGAAGAAATACAAACTCCAAGATGCAAAACATGCATCTACTCCCATGAGCAGACGAGTATAAAGCTTGACTCGGACGAGAAAGGTAAAACGATAGATCGAAACTTTATCGATGTATGATTAGATCTTTGCTATATCTTACTTCCAAGCGAGCCGGATATAATGTTCGGTGTTTGCCTATGCGCAAGATTTCAAGCTAACCCAAAAGAATCACATCTCATTGCGGTTAAAAGAATATTCGGATATCTTGCAGTACTCGGAATTTAGGTCTATGGTATTCTAGAGACTCGTAACCGACTCTTACCTGGATACTCGAGACGCAGACTACGCAGGATACAAAGTTGATCGAAGGAGCACATCTAGAGCTTGCCAATTTCTGGGTCAATCCCTAATATCTTGGCACTCAAAGAAGTAGAACACAGTAGCTTTATCAACTCGCTGAAGCTAAATATATTGCAACTGGAGCTTGTTGCGCTCGGATTTTATGGATTAAGCAACACTTGAAGGATCTTGGACTATTCCTCAACTCAATTCCAATCAAGTGTGACAACCAAAGCGCAATCAGCATCACCAAGAATCCTGTCCAAGCACTCGAAAACAAAGCATATCGAGGTCGGATATCACTTCTTATGTGATCACTCGAAAAAGGTGATATAAAACTTGAGTTCATTCCTACTAATCTTCAATTAGCTGATATTTTTACTAAGCCTCTTGGTGAAGATAAGTTTTGCTTTATTCGGAATGAGCTTGGTATGTTAAATGCTTAATTATGTGCTATTCTTATTCATCGCATAATTCGTGTTATGTGTTTTCCCTTTAATAACCATTAGCTCGGTTGATTAAGTGATACTTGGGTTAATAGTTATTTTGTGTTTCGAGTCACTCGAAACCTATCTCGAGTCAAACTCGGACGTAGAGAAACTTGGACTTCAAATTTTCGAAGCTATCTCTAGATCAGTGGAGAGCTTCGGATTATATTTTCAAAATCTTTTCTCTCTCTTCTCTCGAGCGCTGTGATCGGTCGATAGCCGTGGATCTCTAACCGCTGAAATCTTAACCGTTGAAGAGAACCGTCACACCGGTCTTCGATGACCGATGGACAAGCCGAGTCGGAATGGAGTTATTTCTCTCCTTTGTTTTGTCCAAGACATCTTCTTTGTATTTTTTTATTGTTTTTGCTAAAAGGCAAGGGGGAGAAATAGAGTCGAAAACTTGTTGTCTAGTTTAGGGGAGCTTTCCCTCTCAATCTATGTAATTTTGTTAAGTTCAATGAAGTAATGCTTTCTCTTCTATAACTTCGTGTTCACAATCTTTCCGAGTTAACATTATTTCATTATTTAGCATATATTTGCTTTATGCTCGACTATTTTCGTTATGCTCGATACACTAAGTATACTTTACTTAATTTCTTTTATGAGCAACTACTCGAGTCGGATCCTTTTCACTAACAAAGTTTCTGTCTAAGCATGGAATGCCTTTCATCAAAAAGGGGAGATTGAAGACTCGGACACTCGCTCAACGCATTTCGAGTTACATTACATGAATCAGGTATAACCATCTCGTATTTATAGAGTTTTGATTCCAAGGCATTCTCTGTGTTTTAGAAACTTTTCCGAATGAAATAGTATCTTCTCTAAGTACTACAGCTTGCACTTCATGTGTTTATTGTGTTTCTTTAAGTGACTCGAAAACCGATTCTTTGTTCCGAGTCCAAGCATCACTCGGATTTATCGCAGATTGAATGGACTAGTGTTTCACCTTCTCTCACTCAGAATCGGCTTCGATTATAAGCTCTATTTCATTAGAGTTAGTACCTCTAGTCTGTTTCATACTTAGTCTATATCAAGTTATCTCACTCGATATTCTTTACTTATCTTGATCTATCGCTTAGACTAAGTCGGATGGAATTTTGAGTTATATAGTTATTAGACTCAAAAAATTCCACTTCTCTTCCGACTCGGATAATTAGTTGATTAATTATCATAATTATTTTATTATCTCGTGTCTAATCTTGGACCAAAGTATTTCATACTTTGAGGACCAAAATTGCTTTACTTTTGTAGGTTATTCAAATGAGGATACACTTTTCAAATCACAAAAGTAACCGGCTTCAAAACGTCAAATCACCAGCGAGACATGGCTTTTCACCTTCTCTGCTCCAGGTCCCGGAAGATAGTGTCGGAGCTGTCTGTTTCAAATCTGAAAAGCTGAGACACCAAGCTTAACGATGGTTTTCACCTTATCTCTCAAGACACCGCTAGTAGTTTTAGGAATTCCAAGAGAGTTAAACCGTTGTCCAACGTTCACATTACAACGGATACTTTCCGAGTGACTCGAAAGCTTCTATCAACGGTCACGAGAGGACTCTCGGTCGCGAGATGAAGATAACGGCTACTCGTGCCTGTTCATCTATAAATAGAAGCCACTTCACAAGACTTGAAGATTGCCGAACTTATTGTTAATATACGTACTTGTGCAAAGTCTTTGTATTCATTCTCAATCTTCTACATACAACTCCTATTCTGTAATTCATTACCTTCCGAGTTGTAAGGTCTTGTACTCGATTACAAACTCTTTCTTACTTTCTTTGTAAGGTCTCTTGACTAAGCTGTAAGGGTGAACTCGGCTTAAGTTGTCCCTAACTGTAAGGGTTATCTCAGCTAGGAAGTACTAGATCGGATAAGGGAATTTACGAGTTTAGGAAAACTTGTAAAGAGTTGTCTAAGGGAGCAACTCAGGTTCGGTCGGTTCACGGTATTTTGTGGACTCAAAATAGTGGATTTGACTTCGTGTCCGGATTGACACGGTCCGTGGTTTTCTGCCCAGGAGGGTTTCCACGTAATCTCTAAGTGTTTACTTTCCGAGTTCATTCTAGACTCGGACTGTCTTAAAGCATTTGCTTTTCTTGCCATTTCTATCTATTCAGTCTTTACGAGTCTCTACTTTTCGACTCTGTTTTGACTCAAAACCGCATTACGTATTTTACTTGGCAAAAGAGTTTGAATTTCCACAAGATTTCTTCCTCACCCTATTCACCCCCTCTAGGGTGACTCGGACTCTCCCGAGCAAACCTTCACGATTGATAAAACTTCCTTTTTAATGTTGAATAATTTTTTTGGGTTTGATTCCAGATTCTTGAATGATATCTAACTAGTTGAGTTTGTTTGGAAGTTGTAGACATTTTTTGTTTTAATATACCACCATATCCTAATTCGGATGCGTCTGTTTTGACTATCGTGAATGCATTTGGATGTGAAATACCTAGGCATGGTAAAGATTTGACTTTTTGTTTAAGAAGGCGTACTACTTGAGTATGTTCATCTGACCATGGAGGTGGGTTATTGCGTAATCTCCTATAAAGAGGCCGACAAATTTGTCTTAATTTTGGAAAGAAATCGGACACATAATTAAGACATCCTAAAACCTCTCGTAGTTGAGTTTTATTTTTTAATTCGTCTGGAAATTTATCTCGCAAATTCAATGGCTCTAGTAATTGGTTTAATAGTTCCTTGATAAATATCATGTCCTAAAATCTTATTTTTGTTTGGAATAATTTTATTTTAGGCGCAGAAACAACCAAACCATTTTTCTTGATTATATATAAAAAAGTTTGTAAATGTTTGAAATGTTGCTCAATACTATTTGAGTAGACTAAAACATCATCAATATAGACTATTGTAAATTGAGTATAAGGTAAAAATATCATTCATAATATGTTGAAATTCTGAAGGAGCATTCTTTAAACCAAAAGGCATCACGTTCCATTCATAATGTCCAAAAGGAACGGTAAAAGCAGCTTTATAACGATCTTGATCAGCAATTTGAACTTGCCAAAAACCACTTTTCATGTCAAATTTTGAAAATACTTTTGCTTCATAAAGTCTATTGAGAAGATCTCGTTTATTAGGAATAGGATATCTAATCCATTGTAAAACTTTATTTAACGGTTTATAATTAATAACTAGGCGAGGAACTCCACGCTCCTTTTCGCTTGATTATTGACATAGAAGGCCGCACGACTCAGGGAGACTTAGAGGGCCTTATCAATTTTTTATCTAAAAGTGATTGAATTTCCTTTTTGCACAATTCTAGAAGTTCTTTGTTCATTTGAATAGGTCGAGCTTTAATAGGGATTTTACTTTCGAAAAATCTTTTTCATAAGGGAGTGTGACAACATGTTTTTTTCTTTCCCAGAAAGCATTGGGAAGATCAGAACAAACTTCCTTGTGAAATAGATTTTGTAATTCTTTTATTTTGTTCTGGATAAAAGGTTGTTGTAATTTTTCTTCGATTCTTTTATAAGTAATTTCTTTTTGTAAAAAATAATTGGTTGCTTTTTTTATCAATAAAATTTATTTGTTTGATTATAGTAGATTCTTGGAGTAAAGATAAATCCTTCACACGGATAGGAGAGATAAATTTGAAAGAAATAGTTTTTCCTAAAATTTTTGTATGTATACCAATTTGATCAACTTTGAAAGGATAAATTTGAGTGATAAAAGGAGTACCTAGAATAACTTCTTGACCTATGTCTTTTACAAGGATAAAAGTATTCTTGAAGCAATAGCCTTGATTACAAATATAAGCATTTGATAATTTATATTTAATTTGTAGTGCTATTCTATTAGCACTATGGAGTCGTTCTTTAGTTTTTTCATAATATATAGATGGAATTAATCCTTCTTTAATACAATTTTGATCTCGCACCGCTATCTAGCAGAGCAATTGTATTGAATTCAAAGTCATCATTAATTTTTAAAGTAATATAAATATACCATTTTTGATAATTTATATGATTAATTGTTGAAATAAATTGTTGATTAGAAGTACTTGGAGTATCTTCTTCAATATTTGAAGAACTTGATTTATTTTCAATTAATGCTAATTTGGTTTCTAATTCTAAATCTTTAGTATGGAGAGAACATATATTTTGATTAATTTCTTTAATATGTTCTTTAAGATTATTAATTTCCATTTTTAAATCTTGAATGTTAACAACTTTTAAAATATTTGGAGTATCATATTTTTCAAATATTTTATTAATACTAAAACTTGGAGGAGTAGTTTTTAATAAATCTTCCTTTATTAAAATACCTTTGAGTTTTTCTAAATATTCCTTCCTTAATTCGGGATCTTGAATTTGTTCAATTAAGTCTAATAAAAATTCTTTTTCATTTTTAGTGGTATTAATCATATTGATACATTTGTAACAAATTCTTGATGATTCATTTCCTGAGGAATAATTACTTGAATCACTTTCTAATTCATAAAGATTATTATCTTCAGAATTAGAAGATGAATTATCCGAATTAACTGGAGTATCTTTGAGTTCAAATAAAAGAAAAATTAAATGAAATCTGTGAAGATAATCAAGAAATAGAAATGTTTAATTGAAGTATTGAAGTATTGATTATAGTGATTTGCATATTATTCAAGAAGTGGCAAATGAAAAGAAATAGTGATTTGCATATTATCTTCACTAAATATTCATAAAGGATGAATCACTATTTATCTTATCACTCATTCGTGAAAAGAAATAGTGATTTGCATATTATTCAAGAAGTGGCAAATGAAAAGTATGAGAAGACATCACTTTTGTTGCCACGTGATTAATTTCAAAGAGTTCTACTATTCATCAATCAAAACACTATTAACTCAAAGTTTTGTCGAAGAATCTTTTACTACTGTTCAAAGCATTCTACCTGGCATGAACTGTTCAAGACTGTTCAAGATAAGATGATTCATACTTTTGGTCTAATCAAGACTGTTCCAATAATTCAATATTGTCGGAAGATATTTTCAAGATCAAGATTCCATTCCAATCAAGACTCTCAGCCATTCAAATGTTCGGCATTTATTCATTATTGTTATCTATAAATAGATACTCATTAGTTTAGCGAGAGGGCATTGCCTAACATTGAAAAATCACTTGCCTTTTGCTCACCCCTACTCCCAAATATCCCTTGTACTTTTCTTCAATCTCTCTCCAAGAGCTTTATCCAATCCTTATATCAATTTTCAATTATTAATCAAAGTAAGTTTTGATTCATCTCCTCCATTTCAATTACTCTTTATTTAATTATTTTCAATTGCCTCGTTTTCATATTTTGTATTGTAAAATCAATTTGTTAAATAAATTTGTCACCCTACTTCCCCGCTACTCAACCACAAACAGTACCCTAGCTTCGTCCCCGAGCTCTAGACCGATCCTGTTCCCCTTCGGTATATATATATATATATATATATATATATATATATATATATATATATATATATATATATAATTAAAAGCGTAATAGCTTCGGAGAGAATTGATTTAAGGAGGAAATTGGAGTTTTAAACCCATTAGTGGTTTAGACAATTGAATTGATTAAAATGTAAAGTACATAGGTACAAGAAAGGCTAATAAGTTTATTAATGCAAATATTAAATTTCTGTTTGAAAACATAAAATTCAATAGGAACGGCTATTCAGGGAAGCAAAGAAAATAGAAATTAAAAGCAAATGATCGACCGAGGTACGTTATTGCTTGTACCCTTCCAAAATAGTTAAATTTTAATTGTTCCGTAAAATGCTACTGTGTTTGTTTTTATTTCGGCCTACAAATCTTTAGGACCCAAGTAATGGTTAATCGTTAATCGTTAATCGTTCATAAATGTCTCGCGAGCAGAATTAATTGTATTAGGCCCTTCCCAATAATCGGGAACTTTAATCGAATTGTTTAATTGAGGTCACATATTGGGCCTTCCCGACAAACGGAAACTTTAACAAAATCGTTTAATCGAAGCCATGGCTGCAAATGCATGTAAATTGGGGTCCTAGTGACGACCGGAAATTAAAACGTTTAAGAAGTTGAAAATAAAATTGAGAAGTTTACAAACTGTGCATTTTGCTTAAATGTTTGATTTTAAATGAATTTAAAATCACGCGCGTGCTCACCGATTCTTCGAAATTATTTTACGAGTGCAAGGGTAACATAATGAGCCAACCGCTCATTTTATGTTTTATGTTTTATGTTTTAAACTCTTTTAGGGAAAGAGAAGCAACCGGTGTTTAAACAGGAACTGCATGAGGAGAAGGAAACAGATGAAAAAGAATCCTAAAAGGTCGGTATCGTGCAATGACTTGCGTGTTGTGTTTTGGTGATTAATGTATTCTAGATTATGTGTTAACCAACGAACGGACTTTTGTAATATCTAAGTTTAAGTATATAATGTATAAACCTTGTGATTGCTTGTGCTAATAAGCATAATATATATATCAATATGTGAAATGTATGGGTATAGGCCTTGTCTCTACTATAGGAGACGGTGGTAACGTCCCGGGCTTATATTAGCTTTCGCTGCCAAATATCTTTTAAATTTGATTGGGTTATGCTACGAATTGGTTTTATGGATGATTATAGTCCGGGGCATTACGAAGTGGTATCGAGCAAGGTCGGAAAATTATGAGGAGAAATTACGAAGGTAATTGTTGTAGGTTGAAAAAGGGAGCGATTTTGAAGTTTAGATGTTACAAGAGTGAATTTTGGGTTAATCGTATTAAATGATAAGGTTATGAAGTTCGCCATGACTATGAGTATGATATCTTGGGTGATGTTAGTGATTTGATAAGCGTGATTAATATTTGGGAATCCTTGCAAGTCATTGAAGTGAATTTAGATGAAAGCATTAAAGAAAATAATGGAATGGAGAAAGAGTATGGGACATGGGAATAGTAATAAGAGCATTTTGGGTTTCATGTTGAGAAAGTTTATAAAAATATAAATAAACAAATAAAATAAAATAAAAAATTAAAGATTGAAGGGATAAAGTATAGCTAACCTAACCCCTTCATCCACCTACTTTGGTTTTGAAAGGAAATTAATGAAAATATATTATGTAATGAGTGATAAATACATTAGAAATATCAGCATGTGTCACTTGCCTAGCTAGTGTTAACTATCAAATAATTTATACCTTGGTAATAGTATTGTGGATTGGAAAGGAAAAATTAGAACTAATTGTTTTCTCTACTCCGATATTAAACAGAATTAGAACTAATTATCTTCTCTACTTTTATATTAAACGTAATGTCGAATCGGAATGAGAATGTTCATGGAAATGAACTCCAAGGAAACAACATGGAATCTGTGCATTCTCAATCGGTTAACCATAACCCTCCAACCCCTCATCAGGAAATAGAAAATGATACACTTAAGAATGAGGATGAACAAAAAAGGGTATTTAGAGATATAGACCTTGAGTTGTTGGGAACAATTATAGCCGTGGTGACAAAGAAGCTTAAAGAATCGGATTCCAATAATTCGGAGAAGGACGGTAGATTTTTCGAAAGGGTTGATAAACAAAATCCAAAAACTTATGACGGAAAAATAGACCCAGTGATATTAGAAGAGTGGATTAGGCAAATGGAAAAGATATTTGATGTGGTCGAGGTACCGAGAGAATAAACGTGTAAACATTGGAGTTTTTCACCTCACCGGACAAGCCGATATCCGGTGGGGAACTGTAAGGGCTAATTTCCAATGCCTCGAGGGCACGTGGGACAAATTCCTGGAGGAATTAAGGGCAAAATTTTATCCAAGTGCCCTTACAAAAACAAAAGCAAAAGGAATTCCTGGAATTAAAACAAGAGAATATGGCGGTGATGGAGTATGCAAGCAAATTTGCAGAACTATCTAGGGTTGCCTCGGAATATGTAGCCACCGATCGTATGAGGATGATAAGATTTGAAGAGGGCTTAGCTCGCTATATTAGGCATCAACTAGCAGGGCAACATATACAAACAAGTCAAGAATTGTACGAACGGGCAGCTGAAGTGGAGCGAGTAAAAAGGGAGTTGCGAATGTTGAGCCCAAATACCTTTAAGAAGAGAGGAAATAAGAAAAGAAACCATTCGGAAGAAACACCAAGCAAGAAGCAAGCTAATTTGGGAACTAAAACCCAAATTTCAACCCCAACCAAGAAACAATGCTCAAAATGTGGTCGGACAAACCATGAAACTGCAGATTGTTGGGTTGGGACTAATTGTCGCTATCGGTGTGGCAATACAAGCCATCTAATTGCAAACCGCCCAACCAGACCTTCTCAAGCAAGCAAAAGGTTCGGGTCAACCTCAAAAGATTACAAAGGCATCAACGAGCATTTTCGGGCAATAGACAAGTGGTGAGAGCTTATGTGATGAGCGAAAAACAAGCCATTGACTCGAGAACGGTCGTGAATCGGTATGCTTATTTTAAATTCGGTGCCATTTGTTGTTTTATTTGATTCAGGTTTTACACACTCTTTTATTTCGTCACAAGTTACATCTCAAATAGGCTTAGAATAGAATAAGTGCCCTATAGAGCTATATGTAAATTTGCCATTGGCCAAACAATAAGGTGCGACGTTATGTATAAAAATTATACTATTACTCCGAGTCAAGAAAATCTCGTGGGTGACTTGGTACAGTTTGATCGGGCGGAGTTGATATCATTTTGGGGATGGACTTGTTATCCAAAAATGGAGCAAAAATAGATTGTCAATCGCAGAATGTATCCTTGAAAAGTACAAAAAGAAGAGAAGTCTTGCTTCAAGGTTCAAAAGGAAGTTGGGATTGTCTTGTTGTATCACTCGGAATTATTGGAATACTTGTTAGGCAAGGAAATGAAGCTTATATATGCTTCGTAATTGGAGTGAAGAAGGAGATAAAAATTGAGGATATCCCTATAATTAAAGAGTTTCATGATGTTTTTCTTTTCAAAGGAAATTCTTGGGTTACCTCAAAAAGGGGAAATCAATTTTTAAGTAGAGGTTGAACCAAGATAGGATGCTTAAAGCAAATTAAAAGTTCAACTCAATGATTTGGTGCATAAGGGCTATCTAAGGCTAAATATATTCCCTTAGGAATGCACCAATCTTGTTTATGGAGAAAAAGGATGAGACCTTAAGGTTAAGTATGGACTACAAAGCGTTGAAGATCACTCGTGAAAAATAAATATCCTTTGCCAGGATCGACGACCTATTTGATCAATTGCAAAGAATAGGTGTATTCTAAAAAAATGATAATAATAAAATAAATAAAAAAATAAAATCTCTCAAATCGCGATACCATCAATTAAGGATTAAGGTTGTAAACATTCCAAAAATGGTGTTCGAAGTCATTATGGACATCATGAATCTATGTTCATGGCTTTTGGGTTAACAAATGCTCCAATGGCTTTTATGGGCCTAATGAATAGAATATTTAGGCCATGCTTGAATAAATTGTTGTTATCTTCATTGATGATATCTTAGTATGCTCCAGGACGAACGAAGAGCATGCTAAACATTTAAGGATTGTGGTGTAAACCTCTTGAGGATTTATAAATTATATGCTAACCTGTCAAAGTGCAAGTTTTGGCTGTTAGAAATGACCTTTTGAGGCATGTAATCTTTATGGATGAAATCAAAGTGGACTGACAAAAAATAAAAGTGATTACTAAGTGGCTCAAGCCAACTAACATTACGGAAATTTGAAGTTGCAAGAGATGGCAGGATATTACCAGGCAAATCTTGAGGATTTTTCATGAGTAGTTTTGGTTCTTGAGGAAAAACAACACAATTTGAACGAAATGATAAATGTGAAGTTATTTTCCAGGAACTAAAGTAACGACTTAGCGTTGCACGGGTTTTGGCCTTACCAATGGAGGGTGGAGAATTTACCATTTATAGTGACACATCCGGATAAGGGATAAAGTGCGTCTTAATGTAAAATAGAAAGTTCATAGCATAGGCTTCTAGGCAATTAAGGTCATATGAACATAATTACCCTACTCTTGATCTTGAACTAGTTACAACAATTTTGCATCTAAAATTTGGAGACATTATCTTTATGAAAGTATATGCCAAATCTTCCCGACCCTAAAAACCTCTAAGTATATTTTCACCCGTAAAGAATTACATCTGCGATATTAAAGGTGTGGTTGGAGTTCTTTTAAGGGTTACAATATGCAAATGCATTGTCACCTAGGTAACGCTAATGTTGCGATTGATGTGTCAAGTCCGAAGATGCATCATGACGTGAACACTTTAAGGGTTATTTGTGCAGAGGTTGTAAGGAGGGATTTGAAAAGAAAGGTCCGGGAATTTAACTCGTGTTCCCTAGGAGCCGAAGGCAGTCATATTTGGGGGTTACCAATCCAACCAACACCTTGGATGAGAATAACTAAGCTCAATTTGGGGGATAATGAGATTGAAAGAATCAAAGAAAGTATAAACAAAGGAAATGCCCTGAGTTTTCATGAGGATGATCGAAGAATTATAAGGTTTCAAATGGAATATGTGTGCCACAAAAGATGGAAGAGAAAATATTAGTAGAAGCACAACACAAGGTACTCTATTCACCCTGGGGGCATGAAAATGTAAAGGGAAATTGAGTCCCCGTTTCATCAGGCGTTATGAGATCATCAAGAAAATTAATCTTGTTTCTTATCGGCCAGCTTTGCCGCTAGAACTACGACATGTATACGATGTGTTTCATATTTCTCAATTTTGAAAGTATGTTTAAGACAACCCACACACAATCGTATAAGAATAACTGAATATTGAAGCACAAGGTTTAACCTACAAAGAACAACTTGTACAAATTATGGTTCAAAAGGTTAAACAATTACACAAGAAAGTGATACCTTTGGTTAAAGTCATTTGAACCCATCATGGGATCTCTAAAGCAGCATGAGAAATAGAGAATGAAATAGAAAATCGTTACCCCCATCTGTTTTAAAGCTATGTTACTAAATGATTATAGTTTCAAGGACGAAACTTTTTATAAGGGGGAGGAGGTAACACCCGAAACTTAATCGTAATTAATTATTTTAAATTTGCATTTTATCGTCTTAATATTGTTTAAGAGCAAGTGAGCCGCGCAGTAACATGAAACCGAAATAAAATACGCGAACAAATTTAATAATCGCAAATAATAATGGGTAAATTGTACAAATTCACATTTCAAATAATGTAAATTGTGTCTCAAAACACGGTTTATTTATAATTAAATAATAAGTAAATGAAAAAAAAAGAGTTAGAAAATATGTATAAGCAAATGAAAATAGGCAAATGTGTGATCAAACATTTAATCATCTGGTAAAATCAAAAATAAAATCAGAGGAAGATATTAAGATTTTTTTAGACAAAAAAAAAAAAAAAAAAGAAAGACAAGATGAATTGGTGCTACTAGAAGTCTCGAGTATATGTTAGTGAATTGGGGTTTATAAAACAAGCACATACACATTTCATCTTCATCTCTCTCTCTCACCTCTCCTCCACTTCCCTTGAAACGCTGCCCTGCCACCACCACCAAGCTGTCGCCGGCACCCCGGCCGCAACCAGAAAGTCGTCACCGGAGCCCTGGCTGCCACCTTGTTGCCGCCAATCCTTTTCTCTCCCCTCCCGTTGTCTGTCGCAAGTAGGGCGGAACAGCCCCTGCTGTTGCTGCTGTTGCCAGGTCTGGCCAGCCGCTGGCCTGCCGCCACCTCCGGCCTCCGCCGGCGCCGACACCGCCAACCCACCCCTCAATCTGCTGCCTAAGCCACCGGAGCTCTACCACCGAGCCATCATCATCCAATTTAACATCTAACCCAATTTGAGGTATATCTCCAATCCTTAATTTATAAGCAAATTTAATCACAAATTTATGTTGTTATTGAATAATTAGGCAAGCATATGTGAATTGTGAATTGGTTATGGTGGAATTGAAGGAATTGTGTGAGAAAATGAAATTGGACTTAGGGATTATTATGTGTTCATATGGAATTGGAAATTAATTGGGGGTTTCTTTATAATTGTAAATGTGCTTGTTTGATTTTTATATGATTATGAATGAATTGTTTGGTTTTGGTGGAATTGGATAAACTTTGGAGAGTACTCGAAGTATGGGGATATATGTGAAATTGGATTTTTGGGTTTGTTATGTGCTAAATTGATATTGGAGGTAAATTTGGCATATTCATAATTGTGAATATGCTTGTTCGATTTTCTATATGAGCATGAATGGATTGATTGGGGGTGTAAAAATTGTTTAAGTTATGGGATTATGCTGGGAAGTGAATTAATCAAATTGGGTTTGGTTAATATTTGAAAGAAAAATGGATGAAAATATATTTGGAGGTTTTATTGAAATTGGAAGAGGTTTTTGTGAAGTTGAAATTTTTTAATTTGGAGGATGATAAATGAGTTAGTGGTTAGGATATATATATATATATAATATATATATATATATATATATATATAATTAAAAGTGTAATAGTTCGGAGAGAATTGAATTAAGGAGGAAATTGGAGTTTTAAACCCGTTAGTGGTTTAGACAATTGAATTGATTAAAATGTAAAGTACATAGGTACAAGAAAGGCTAATAAGTTTATTAATGCGAATATTAAATTTATGTTTGAAAACATAAAATTCAATAGGAACGGCTATTCAGGGAAGCAAAGAAAATAGAAATTAAAAGCAAACGATCGACCGAGGTACGTTATTGCTTGTACCCTTCCAAAATAGTTAAATTTTAATTGTTCTGTAAAACGTTATTGTGTTTGTTTTTATTTCAGCCTACAAATCTTTAGGACCCAAGTAATGGTTAATCGTTAATCGTTAATCGTTAATCGTTAATCGTTCATAAATGTCTGCTATCGAATTAATCGTATTGGGCCCTTCTCGATAATCGGGAACTTTAATCGAATTGTTTAATTGAGGCCACATATTGGGCCTTCCCGACAAATGGGAACTTTAACCAAATCGTTTAATCGAAGCCATGGCTGCAAATGCATATAAATTGGGGTCCTAGTGACGGCCGGAAATTAAAACGTTTAAGTTGAAAATAAAATTGAGAAGTTTAAAAACTGTGCATTTTGCTTAAATGTTTGATTTTAAATGAATTTAAAATCACGCGCGTGCTCACCGATTCTTCGAAATTATTTTACAAGTGCAAGGGTAACGTATTGAGCCAACCGCTCATTTTATGTTTTATGTTTTATGTTTTAAACTCTTCTAGGGAAAGAGAAGCAACCGGTGTTTAAACAGAGACTGCATGAGGAGAAGGAAACAGATGAAAAAGAATGCTAAAAGGCTGGTATCGAGCAGTGACTTGCGTGTTGTGTTTTGGTGATTAATGTATTCTAGATTATGTGTTAACCAACGAACGAGACTTTTGTACTATCTAAGTTTAAGTATATAATGTATAAACCTTGTGATTGCTTGTGCGAGATAAGCATAATAATTATATCAATATGTGAAATGTATGGGTATAGGCCTTGTCTCTACTATAGGAGACGGCGGTAACGTCCCGTGTTTATATTAGCTTTCGCTGCCAAATATCTCTTAAATTTGATTGGGTTATGCTACGAATTGGTTTTATGAATGATTATAGTCCAGGGCGTTACAAGGACCAAGACTGATTTTTCCGAGTCTCAGCTTATGCCCAGCACCGGACACTCTGGTTAGCACGGGCTAAAGCCGGTGTCGGCCGGTGGCCAGGCTTGGCTCTTGGTCAAAACCGATGTTATTCACCTTTTTGGCCCAAAAGCCTTGCGGCGAGAATATAAATTGTATTTTTTTCTATCTTTTTAAATTATGAAATAATATCCCGAGGCTTCTAAAATTAATTTTCGAAAATAAAAGATTAATAAAACTCGCCAATCACCATTTTGCTTAAGCCATTTCAAATTAAATTACAAAAATCGGAAATCTCAATAAGAGACACACCCCCACTTTCCAAATCTATTTTCAAAACTTAACTTTCAAAAACAATTTTCAAAACCAAAGAGACCCGACATTCATGGGGAAACTCGGTCCGGGAACGGGCCGTGGTTCCTACAATTGGAGAAAAGGGTGATAAGATAATTATTGTTTATCACCCTTTTCTCTAATGAACCCTTTACCCCTCTTCCCTTTCCAACCCATGTTGCGAGATAGACTTCATGTTTTGCCTTGTAAACCCGACCTCATCGTTAAAGACAATAAGGGTTATAGGAACTATAGTTCCTGTTATGTCTTGGGTCGTTAAAGAAAATTCAAGGGTGGCCTCGACATTTTCTTCATATTCATTGTCCTCTGCATCCTATAAACATAAAAAATTTCATGTCTAGTTTATGACAATGGATAATACATCAAAATTGCAAACAAAAAAGAAACCCTTATATATATACACCTAAACACTCCTCTTAAACACCAAATGCATGGAAAAAGACTATATATGTACTTCAACAAAGAGAAATTTAACCACTACAAAAAACAAGAACTTATAACCATTTGACAAAAAATAAATATCACAACTACAAAAAAAAAACTTATAACCAATTAATAAAAAAGAAATTTACTAAATAACATAAAAAAAATCATTTCTAGGTTATGATATTGTGCTTATTTTGCTTAATCTATGCTTTCATAAATTATCGTACGCATTTTGTAAGCTTAGAGAACTCGTTTAAAAATCTGTACATAATAAGTTATCGTAGGTGGTGGTACGTGCATAAATGTGTGTATAGTGCTCGGGATGTTAGGTTGATATGTATAGGTTGTTGAATTGTCCGTGTTGGACAGTTTGAGAATAATATGATAATAAGTTGTGTGGTTATTATAAATCTTATACTACATTTGACAACATATCGGGTGCTCATTTCCCTTCTCATTCTTCAGGTGAAATTATGATGACGATGGATTTGATGTGTATGTTCTTACTTATATTATCATACAATTATGTAAGGATATACACATTAGTCATTTCGTCTTCGTATGATAAGGTTTTGCTACACGATCCGGGGTCATATTATTCTTGAATGAGTTTAGGACCATCTATCCATGTAGAAGGATCTTAGGCTCATGTCATATTATTTGGCTTAATATTAATGATAAAAGTATGTATTTTGGAATTATATGAGGTGAATTGCTTCTCGTGTTTAGGTATGAGGTATGGATCAAGCGTGGATTTATAATGATAGGCAGAGTGTAGAATATCGTGATAATGTTAAAAACTTTCTAGAGATTGCCATTGAACATGCAACCAAATTTGAAGCACAATCCATATTTTGTCCGTGTTTACGGTGTTTTAACTCAAGATTACTCCCTATGGTTGTAAAGGGACACTATTTTAGCATGGATTTTACACAACTTATAAGGTTTCGGTATGGCATGGGGAAGAGGAGTCTATGAATAATAACGTAGGCGAGAGGAAGGGTATGGTGAAAATGAAGCTAGCATTATGGAATTAGAAGATCGAGGTGAAGATCCGCTTCATGAAGTAGAAGGTGAATTAGTCGAGCAACCGCACGTATTGGAGTGATTGTTAGCTAATTTAAATAATCCTCTATACTCTGAGTGTGATAAATATACCCGTTTATCAGCGAGTGATGAGGTTGATAAATTTGAAAACAACTAATGGTTGGAGTGACAAAAGTTTCACGAACTTGCTGAATCTACTCAAAGATATACTCCCGGAAGGCAATGTTCTTCCCAAGCGTACATATTAGGGGTGAGCACGGGTCGGTTTGGTTTGATTCAGGGAGTTTCGGTTCGGTTAACCGGACTGTTCGATTTGGAAAAATGTGAACCGGAACCGTAACCGGATAAACCGGTTAACCGGATATTGGTTAACCGAATTTTTCGAATCGGTTCACCGGTTAACTGGAACTGTTATCGGTTTAACTAACTACATATGCAATTGAAAATATAAATATCTTTTAGAAAATTTGTGCAGCCACTGGTGGGGCATTAATTTTTTTAATCATAATGGCAATAATTTAATAATTAATAAATAATTCATACCATGCATGCATACTATAATACTACTAATCCTCTCTAACAGCGACAGACAGTAACTTAATAATATTAATAATCCATACCAATGCCATGCATATTTATACAACTACCGGTAGGTAGTAACTTATATTAATTAATAATCCATACTTAATAGCTAGTGAGAGTTATGTTGAATTTAGGTTTCTGATTTTAGAAATTAGGTGAATCATCAATTTTGTTTTATTAGTTGGGCGTATGCCTGCCTGCCCCACCAAGGCCCAAGCCCACTGGGGTCTGTGGCACTCCCCAGCCAGAAATCCCCAAAAACTACACAAAAATGCAAAAAAAAAAAAACAAAAATCCACATATTTTTTAGCTTAATATTTTATTGAAAAAATTAAAATAATTATCAGGTCGATTTGGTTAATTGACGGTTTCAAATAGTGAACCGGAATCGTAACCATATACAACGATTAACCAGGACATTTAAACTGGTTCGGTTAACGAAAAATCGGTTCGGTTTACTTGGTTTTTCGGTTTCGGTTTTTTGCTCATCCCTAGTACATATGAGGTGAAAAGGATGCTGTATCCTATAGGTATGGGGTATAAGAAGATACATGTCTTCCCCAACGATTGCATATTGTACCGAAAAGAATATGTACATAAACACGAATGTCCTAAATATGGTCTACCTCGATACAAAATGAAAAACATTGATGAAGAAAGTATTCGAGGGCCTTCCGCAAAGTTTTATGGTACTTTCCAATAATACCGAGGTTTAAGCGCTTGTTTTCAAGTGAAAATGATGTCAAGAACTTGACGTTATATGCCGATGGAAGAATATATGATGACAAGCTATGTGACCCTGTCGATTCTCCTCAGTGGAAGAAGATAGATTCATTATTTCCTGATTTGACAGGGAGGCACAGAATCTATATTTGGGTCTTTGTACGAACGGAATAAACCCTCGTGGTGACATGAGTAGCAAGCACAACACTTGGCCTGTTATTTTGGTTATCTACAACCTACCATCCTCGTTATGTATGAAATGCAAGTACATTATGTTGCTAATGCTCATGTATGGGCCTAAACAATCAAGAAATGATATAGATGTGTACTTGGCACCTCTTGTTGAAGATTTAAAGGTCTTGTCGGATGAAGGTGTTTTCAGTTTTTGATGCATACTTGTCAAGAACAATTTACATTGTGAGCTATGATCTTCATCACAATAAATGACTTCCCGTATGCGAAAAATTGTCCCGCTACACCGTCAAAGGCCATAAGGCATGCCCCATTGGTGCACGGGGTACTTGCTCCTATCAGCTTAAGCACGTAAAGAAGATGACCTATCTCGGACACCAAAAGTTTCTTCCTTATTCTCATCAATATGGTAAGAAAAAGAAGACTTTTAATGGTAAACCGAGATGGATTATGCTCCAACTCTATTAATAGTACATCAAATTTATGAACAAGTGAAGGATCTTGATGTGGAGTTGGCAAACCATACCAACATCAATTCAAAAACGGTGTATGAAAAAAGAGATCAATATTTTGTAATCGTCCATATTGGAAAGAGTTGTATGTGAGACATTGTCTTGATGTGATACACATAGAGAAAAAACATTTATAAAAGTCTCATTGGCACTCTTTTGAATATATTGGGGAAGACCAAGGATAGAGAGAAAGTAAGACTTAATTTGTGTGAAATGGGAATATGGGAGGCATTAGCACCACAATGAAAGGGGAAGAGAACGTTTTTGCCTCCGGCATCTTACACATTGAGTAGAAAGGAAAAAACGTTTATATGAGACTTTAAAGAAAATCAACGTGCCACGAGGATATTCTTCAAATATCGGTAGATTCGTTTTGATGTCTAATTATAGACTAGTCGGTCTAAAATCTCACGATTTTCATGCTTTGATGCAACAAATTTTACCGGTTGCTATCCGAGTAGTGATGCCAAAACATGTCAAATAGTCGATTATAAGACTTTGCTTCTTATTCAATGTCATATGTAGCAAAGTCATTGATTTGGAGAAATTGGATGATCTTGAATGCGGCGTAATCGTTACATTATGCCAAATTGAGATGTATTTCCCACCTTCTTTTTTGATATCATCATGCACCTAGTTGTCCATTTGGTGAGAGAAGTGCGATTATATAGTCTGTTTTTTTTATCGATGAATATATTGTTTTGAACGGTGTATGAAAATTCTCAAAGAGTATGTTAGAAATTGCTACCGACAGGAAGGGTACATTGTTGAGGCATATGCAGTTGCGGAGTGTGTTTTCTGTTGTGAATACTACCCTCAAATGTAAGTTGTTGGTATTCCTAAAAATCGATTTATGGGGAATATCATCTGGGTAGGGAAACTGGGGCCGACAATTCAAACAATTAGTCGGGATATAAGGGATCAATCATATCCTTATGTTCTTCAAAATAGTGATGAAATGTAGCCATTTATTAATGAACACAAATCTCTCATAAGGAGACAGATCGAGGAAAAAATGAGACGTGGGTACTAGCCCAGCATAATCGCACATTTATCAACTGGTTCGGAGATAGAATCATCACTAGCCAATTGGAATAATCACGAGAAGATATCTCACAAAATTTAGTACCCTTGGCTAGAGCGCCCTAATTGGATGTCATTTGTTACCGTGGGTATGACATCAATGGATTCTCTTTCTATACAAAGAGCCAAGATATCTCACCTAGTTGTCAATATTTATGTCAAAAAGTTCATATCTGGTCTTGAAACTTTGTGGTATAAACCGATTTCAATATTTTTTGCCAAAAGAAAAATCTTTATTTATCCAAAGTGATGCTTTTGTAATAGATTTAATTATGTGATTGCCTTTATGACGATATTTCTTGCTTAGAGTTGTTGCAGCGGTAGCCTGGACAACATATATACATCATATTTGTTGTCCACATTACCTCTACACGAACTCCAAGCAAGCAATATAGTCATAAAGACAAACATATAACTCAATCTACTAAAAGTATCGCTTTAAGTAAATAGAGATGAACCTTTTGGCATAAATCTTGAAATTATTTATACCACAAAATTCCAAGAGCAAGAAATGGACTTAATGGCATAAGTACTTGAAACAAGAATACATAAAGAGGATATCTCACCACCAATCTCTATTTCCTATGTCATGATCCCAAAGTGATGCTCCTCTTGTGAATACATTGCTTGGAGTTCTTGCAAAGGTAGACTGGACAACATAAAAACTAAGGAAAGCTTTAATCAACAACTTATCCACAAGAAACATAACAAACATTAAAGGGTGTAAATCACTTGTTTACCTGAAAAAGCGAAATACGGAAAAAGCTTAGTCCTTCGATCCTCATCGAACAATGATCTATTACATGAATACTATAAGTCAAAAATAATGAAAAGAAAGTTGCGAGTTACTAAAACAAGAAATTAATATGGCCATCCATTAATAAAAATTGTTATACAATAATGTTTTTACCGAGTTGATATAAGGACATGATTTATGCATTTTTTTCCTCTCCTTTGGACTTATCTTGAATATATATATACACTTTTGATAATCAACCCTTAAATACAATTCTTCAAAATCGGCATCCTCATTTTCGACAGGCATTCCCAAGAAAAAGGGCGGGATCTCCTCAACAAACTCACACACATCTTTACCACCCCCGAGCAACGTGCATCTTCCATTGAAGAACAATAGACCACTTATCATTGGTCGGATCCTCAATGTAGAACACTTGTCTTACTTGGGATACCAAAACAAATTGATCCCCTTTAGGTTTTTCTCTTGTGAAATCAACCATCGTGAATCCTATCTCATCCACTCGGGCACCGTTTTTATTGTAAACCCATTTGCACAAGAAAATGGCCTCACGAAATTCAACACAGTCTAGCTCCATATTTCCTCAATGACTCAGTAATATGACATTTTAGCTACAATGGGATTTTTGTCCTTGGAGTTGGAAACATGAAGTGCATGAGCCTACAATGTGATGCCACTATTTTGCATGATGCTTCTATTGTCTTGGCTCCTTTTGTAGAAAGAGTATCCATTGATGTTATACCCACAGTAAGATATGACTTCCAACCGTGGCCTTCTAACCAAGCTTACTAACGTTTGTGAGATATTTTCTCGTGATTCTTCCAATTGGCTAGTGATTACTCTATCTTTGAACCGGTTGACAAATGTGCGATTATGATAGGTCGATACCCACGTCTCATTTTTTCCTTGGTATTATCTCCTTATAAGGGATTTGTGCTCACCAATAAACGAGTGCACTTCATCGTTGTTTTACAGAATATAAAGATGTGCTTGATCCCTCATATCCTGACTGATTGTTAGAACCGTCGGCCCTCGTTTCCCCGCCCATCGATCTTCCCCATAAATCAATGTTTTGGAATACCAACAACTTCCATTTAGGGGTAGTATTCATAGCAAAACTCAACACACTCCTCAGGTGTGTATGCCTTAACAATGCACGGTTCCGGTTGGTACCGATTTCTAACATACCCTTTAAAAATTTTCATAAAACGTTCAAAAGGGTACATTCATCGATAAAATATCGGACCACAAAATCACACTTTTCTCTCTAAATAGACAACTAGGTGCACTATGATACCAAAAAAGAAGGTGGGAAGTAAATCTCAAGTTGTCATAATGTAACGATCATGCCACACTAAAGATAATCCAATTTCATGAGATTTAAGATCGATTAGTATATAATCGGACATCAAAACGAGCCTAATGATGTTTGAAGAATATCCATGTGACACTTTGAGTTTCTTCAAGGTCCGACACAAACGTTGTTTTTCCCTTCTATGAAGACTAAGGTATAACTCTCTATCTCTCTATAGTTTTGATTTTAAGTCATTCTAAACTTTTAAGAAACTCATATCTAAGTTTCATTGTTGCTCGACCCACTCGAAACCATTTATCAATCATAATGTTCTTAACCTGGTTTCTAACCTACTCAAAATTAACTCAGAATAATAGCATGAGTAAATGACAAACACTTTATATTCTAAGTATTGACTTATTGTTCAAACTGAAAATGAATTACGGTGTTAATTCTACTTTCTAAGTCGAGTTTATTTAATGAAATTATTTACTCGATCAAGTTATTGTATTCTGATTCCTTATTCCCTCTAAGTTGATCATTTTAAGGATTGACTCTAGATGAAATTTGAACCTGATGAATATTAGACTCAGTAAATTCTATTCTTCTAGGTGAAGATAATTTTGTACTTAATTATTTTGAAATAATTATTATCTTTTCCTAATCTTGGACCAAAGTATTTTCATACCTTGAGTACCACTTTGAGAAAAAAGATAGAAAATAGAGATGTTTAGTTTAGAGGGAGTTTCCTTAAGATGTTTATGAGTATTTATGTATAAATGCTTCTACCGATGAATAAAACTTTATTTATTTCTTAGCATTTATATTTCCGAGCATATTTTGCATGTACTCGGTAATAATTATGCTCTCTAAGTCATAGTTTGCTCTTATTACTTCAAGAAGCATGTTTTGAGTTGTATATAATCTGAGTTAAGCTATTCAATATGCGTTATTATCTTTCTTGCTCTAATCAACATAATATGAAAATTTAACTCTCCGAACCGATTAGTTTCTATCTTAAGTATGGAATGTCTTTCATTAGAAAGTGGGAGATTGAAGACTCAAGTGTAACTCTCTATCTCTCTATAGTTGTGATTCTAAGTCATTCTAAACTTTTAAGAAACTCATATCTAAGTTTTCATTATTTTTGACCCACTCGAAACCATTTATCAAGCATAATGTTTTTAACCTGGTTTTTGACCTACTCAGAATTAACTCTATACAATAGCATAAGTAAATAATTTCACAAACACTTTATATTCTGAACACCGACTTATTGTTCAAATTGGAAATGAATTACAACGTTAATTCTACTTTCTAAGTCAATTTATTTAATGAAATTATTTACTTGATCAAGTTTATGTATTCCGATTCCTTATTCCTTCTACCTTGAACATTTAAGGATTGACTTTACATGAAATTTGAACCTAATGAATATTAGACTCAAAAATTCCACTCTTCCGGGGTGAAGATAATTTCGTGCTTAATTATTTTGAATTAATTATTATCTTTGCCTAATATTGGACCAAAGTATTTTTATACTTTGAGTACCACTTTGATTTGCTTTTGTAGGTTGATTAGAGAAGTTTAATTTGATTTTGAAAAGCAAAAGCAATTGGTTTCTAGCCATTAAACACCAACGAGACGTAAATTAGCCATTTACTGGACATGGTTCGAACATCTGTGTCGGGGTTGTTTGTTTTCAAATCCAGTAAACAACAACTTTGAGTCTAATGGTTGTTTCCACCACAGAATTCAGTCACAACCAGAGGGATGGACCACTTTTTGATCCAAGGACCACCACACAACATTCATATCACAACGGATCCTTTTCGAGTGACTCAAACTAGCCGTTACAATGGCTATTGAAGATCATCGATCCGGAACAAGTCTCAACGGCTAATCTGCCTCTGTTGTGTATAAATAGAAGCCACTTTACAAGATTTGAAGATTGTTGTTAAACATTGAAAATCACTTACTCAATGTATACTCAATCTTCAAATTACAACTCCAATTCTATATTTCTTACTTTACGAGTTGTAAAAAAGTCTTGTAATCACTTCTACTCTTTCTACTTTCATCTAAGTCCCTTGAATGAGGTGTAAGAGTTAACTCAGCTCAATTGCCCCTAACTATAAATGATATCTTAGTTAGTAAGTACTAGATCAGATAAGGAAACTTTTGAGTCTAGGAAAACCTGTAAGGGAATTGTCTAAGGGAGCAATTATGTAAAGAGCTAGTCCTTGTAATTGTGGATTCAATTAGTGGATTTGACTTGGTGCTTGGACTAGCATTGTCCGTGGTTTTCTTCCCTAGGAGGGTTTCCATGTACTTCTTTGTGCATTACACTTTTTGAGTCCAATCTAGACTCATAATTATTTTCTAAGCGTGTTCAATTCAGTTTTGTTCCTTAATGCTCAAAAATCTTCCATCACCCTATTCAACTCCCTCTAGGGTGACTTAATCTCTCTAAGAGAAAACATTCATTCTACTCAATGTGTAAGACGCCAAAGCCAAATATGTTTTCTTCCCCTTTGGTTGTGGAGCTAATTCCTCCCGTATTCCCATTCACACATACTCGAGTTGTGCTTTCTCTCCATCCTTGGTCTTCCCGGTATATTCAAAAGAGTGCCAATGAGACTTTCACAAATGTTTTTCTCTATATGCATTACATCAAGACTATGTCTCACAGACTACTCTTTCTAATATGGAAGATCAAAAAATATTGATCTCTTTTTCCACACATCATTTTCGGATTGACGTCTATATGGCTTGCCAAACTCCACATCAATATCCTTTACTTGCTCATATATTTGATGTCATGTTAATGGAGTAGGAGTAGAATCCATCTTAGTTTTACCATTGAAAGCCTTCCTTTTCTTACAATATTGATGGGAAAAGGGAAGAAACTTTCGGTGTTCGAGATAGGCCGTCTTTTTCCATGCTTAAGTTGATAGGAACAAGTACCCTCTGCACAAATGGGGCATGCCTTGTGGCCTTTGACGAGTGTATCCGGATAAGTTTCGGTACGCAGGGAAGTCATTGATTGTGGTAAAGATCATAGCTCACAATGTAAATTGCTCTTGATGGTATGCTCGTAAACCGAAACACCTTCATCCCACAAAACTTTGAAATCTTCAATAAGAGGCGCTAAGTAAACATCTATATTATTGCACTGGCTGTTTAGGCCTAGAAATGACAATTGATAACATAATGTAATTGCGCTTCATACACAACGACGATGGTAGGTTATAGATAACCAAAAGAACAGGACAACTGTTATGCTTACTACCGAGGTCACCATAGGGGTTTATTCCATCCGTACAAAGACCCGGACGTAGATTCTATACCTCCCTACAAAATTCCGAGAACAATGAATCGATCTTCTTCCATTGAGGAGAATTGGCAGGGTAACGTAGATTGTCATCACAAAATCTTCTGTCGGCATGCCACTTTAAGTTCTTAGCATCAATTGCACATGAAAATAAGAACTTAAACCTCAATATTTTTGGTGTAGATTGTCTCCATCAATGTTTTTCATTTTGTATCGAGGTACAACACATGTAGGACATTCGTGTCTATGTGCATGTTCTTTTCGGTACAATATGCAATCAATAGGGTAGGCATGTATCTTCTTATACCCCATACTCATAGGTCACAATATCCTTTTCGCCTCATATGTACGGCTGGGAAGGACATTGCCTTCCGGGAGTATATTTTTGAGCACACTCGGTAAGTCCGTGGAACTTTTGTTACTCCAGCCATTAGCCGGTTTCATGTTCATCAACCTTAACACATCCGATAAACGGATATATTTATCACACCTCGGGTAAAGAGGCTTCTCCGAATCAGCTAACAATTGCTCCAATATGTGTGGTTGATCGACTAATTCACATTCGACTCTACGAACTAGATCTTCGAGTCGATCTTCTAATTCTATATTGCTTGGCTTCATTTTTATCATACCCTTCATCTTCTCGTACACCATCATTCACAAACTCTTCTTCCCCATGTCATACCAACACCTTATGAGTTGTGTCAAACCCATGCTGATATAGGTGACCTTTTACAACCTTAGTGAAATCCCGAGGAGTTAAAACACCTTAAACATGAACAGAATATGGATTGTTTCCGAATTTGGTTGCATATTCGATGGAAATCTCTAGAAAGTTGTTAACACCATCACGATATTCTATACTCCTCCTATCTCTATAAACCCGCGCTGAATTCATACCCTACTCATAAACAAGAGAAGCAATTCACCACATGTTGTTCGAGAAGTATGTACGTTCATCATTTAATGCACAAATAATATGACATGAGCCTAAATCCTTCTAAAGGGATAGATGGTCCTAAACCCATTCAATAATAATATGACCCTAGACGTGTAGCAAAATCTTATCACACCTTGAAAAAATTCCGGCAGCATTTTCCATTAGTCCTTTAAGTACAACATAGAAAAACGAAGTGGCTAATGTGTATATCTTTACTTAATTGTATGATAACATAAGTAAAGATATGCACATCAAACCTGTCGTCATCATAATTGCACCCGAAAAACAAGAGGGAAAATGAGCACGTGATATCTTATCAAATTTATGATAAGATTATAATAGCCACACAACCTATTATCATATTATTCTCAAACTGTCAAACACGGATAATTTAAAAACCTATACATACCAAGCTAATATCCCGAGTGCTATACGCACATTTACGCACGTACTATGACCTAGGATAACTTGTTATGTACAAATTTTTGAACGTTCTCTAATCTTATGAAATGGATACGATAATTTTATGAAAAGCATTCTAATCTTATGAAATGGATACGATAATTTTATGAAAAGCATAAATTGGTAAGCAAAATAAGCACAAGTATACACAATTAAACATGTCATTTATCAAATTACACGAAAACAAAAAAGATGTTGTTACTTAGTATATATTCCTAACTCGGACCATTGTTGTAACTTATTATTTTTTTAAAGTGGTTAAATTTCTCTTTTTTAAAATACGTAAAGGTATGTATATATAATATATGGCTTCCTTTTTACTTCCAATTTTGATGTATTATACATTTATTATAAACTAAATATGATTTTTTAAAGTTTTATATAATGTATAGGACAATTAAATATGAATAAAATATTGAGGTCATCCATTCAATTAGCTTTAACGACCCCAAGATACAACTACAACAGGAGTTCCCATAATCCTTGTTGTCTTTAACAATGAGATTGGGTTCACAAGGCAAGACATAGAGTCTATTTACAGTGTGGGTTGATCCACAAAGATAGGAAAGAGGAGTAAAGGATTCATTTTGGAGAAAAAAGTGATAAATAATCACAAAACTAGTAATAATTCCCTATTGTTTATCACCTTTTTCTCCGATGAATCCTTTACTCCTCTTCCCATTCTTTGTGGACCGACCCATGCTGTAGATAGACTGTATGTCTTGTCTAGTGAACCCGAACTCATTGCTTAAGACAACAAGGGTTATGGGAACTCCAGTTCTATTGTTATGTCTTGGGGTAGTTAAAGCAAACTAATAAATGGATGACCTCAACATTTCATTGATATTCATCATTGTCTTATGCATTACATATACTTCAAAAAATCATGTATTCTAGTTTACGATTATGTATAATACAACAAACTTGCAACCAAAAAGAAAATCGAAAATTTAGATAATTGGATAAATTAGTCCACTCCAACATCAACTCATCAAAATAAACAAATTTGATAACAAATTTATCTTTATGACAAATATTTGGGGAGATCCCTATCTCCAAATATCTTTCCAATATTTTACATTTTCACTTTTATATTTTCTCCCTTGTGATCTTTAAACCCTAAACTATAAATATTTCCATTTTCCTAAACCATAAACCACAAATATTTATATTTCCCCAAACTCTTAACCATAAATATTTCTATTTCTCTAAACTTTAACCAAATTTGGATATCAATTTCGATAATTGGATAAACGAATCCACCCCAACATCACCTCTTCAAAATAACAAATTGGGATACAAATTTATCTTTATGACAAGTTTTTGGCGATGATCTCTATCCAAATTATCTTTCTATTTCTCTAAATCATAAATAAATTTGGATATACTCCTCGATTTACCATCCTAACTATCATTCTATTTCCCTAATATTAGTTAAAACATAAACTCCTAATCCCTTTTCCTCAAAATCTCAAACATTCCACACTCTCAATAAATGATTCAACATTTCAACAATCTAAAACATTACCCACATTCTTAACATTCAAATAACTACCGCAAATACATTCCACATTCAACTACCTATATTTTGTAAATAACTTAAAACAAAAATTAAGAGAGTATTGACATTAATATCGGACGACGACAACGTAGAGAGTGAGCAAGAGGCTAGTGGATGAACCACAACGACAGTGATAGAGGACAGATACAATGACAAGAGAGGATAGCAACACCTAAAAGAGACGAGAGGAAATAGTGAGGGAAAGGAAAGAGCAATAAGAGGTACAACGACAATGAGAGCTTACCGGCGACAAGTATCACGCCGAGGAGATCTAGATCCGAGGTATTATGGACAAGAGGAACTATGGAAGAGCGATAAGACCGAGAGTATAGAGAAGATGAACTGGGAGCAAGAACTAGTTCTCGGGTTTTAGATCTATTGTAGAACACATTTAATGACGGTTCAAATGAAGAACCGTCATCAAATATACCCTATGACGACGGTTCATTGAAACAACCGTCGTCATAAGTGGTAAACAACGCCGCTCATTTACAAATATGTCACCACCTCATTTTTCATGATGATTTTCCTTTTAACCATCGTAAATCGACCGTAATAAAAAGTTATATCCGTAGTAGTGCTCAATAAGAGTTTTATATCATTCCATAACTTATATATATGGTGCGATGGGTATATATGTACTTAGCACAGCATGTGTCATCATTAATTTCACCATGTTAAAATGATGTGTGATTTCTACGTTTCACTAACATTCAAATGTTGAGTACGAAGAATTGTAAGTAGTTTATATATACCCTTTTCTTCATAGAATTCTTTAAACAAATCATAGAAAAAATTATTCAAGACAATGATTACTTCAATAAGTCTTAACCCTTCATTCCAATATCTTTACTCATGCCACAAAATGTTAAACACATCTAATGGTTTGTGTCAATGATACAATAAGTACTCATACATATATTATGAATAGTCATCAAAATGAAGAAATTTCAACTCTTTGCATTGACTTGTCTTTTAAGGCTCTGTAATTATCTAAGTGGATCAACTATGAGGGTTTTGATATCATAGAAGTCTTACTAAAAGTAATTCTTAATCAAAATGCTAACTAAATATGATTAATATTAGGTACTTAACCTTAGCAAATCGATCTCAATAAAAAATATATATTTAGTTAGCTAACTCATTTTATCTTAATTAGCCAAAAAGATAAAGTCTAGGAGGTCACTTAATAAATTTAGAATCACAACCACAATGTGCAACTAAAGAAAGCGATGAAATATATATAAAAAAATATATCCAAATTAAGAAAATTATTCAATCAATTTTTCCAATAGCTAAAAACACATGGCCATGTTATAAAAAATCTAAGGATTATTGTCTTTCTATACAAAACTTAGTTTCAATAAATACATAGATAGTGATATGAAGAAAGAATACATTTTCTTCATGTAGTCTTTAAATTATGTGCTAAGTAGTTCTTGTTTGACTTGGCAGATTGTTAGAAAAAAATGTCTTTACGTGTTCTTTGTCCATCTTGAGTCATGTCTTAATCTGTACAAAGGTTTTCAAATGCTCATAAAAATTCATAACGGGATTAACCTTCTTGTAATGCACATTATTATTAGGAATTGCCCGAATCACATTCAGGACTGATTCGTAGTTATAGATTTCTCACTCAGCAACCTTAAGATCTTGAACCATTGCACTCATAATTTGAGATGCTCACCAATAATGCTATTAGTTGCCATGTCTATAATTATAAAAGACCGACATTAGACATATTCATGTAAATAAATTATTTAAAATTTCATCACTCATATCAGGTGTTCGAAAATTTTGTTATGTTCGTAATCATCATATATAACATGAATGAGAAATTTTATAATTTAATACATTACACATGTTAAACATATTAAACAGAGATTTAAAATGTTACATAGATATTAAAATATCTTGTGCAAAATAAATCACATATATTATATTAAATGAATTAACATAATCATTGACCCTTAAATAAAACTAATTTACCTAATCAATCGATATTATGTAAAATAAATTTACATACTATTATGAAAACAAGAAATATATAATTTATTCAATTGTCACTAGGTAAAACTGAATTCATCTCATGTTACACAAAACATATTTATATAATTTTTTAGGCAATTGACATTATGTGAAACAAAAAAAACACATAGTGTTATATAAAATCAAAATTATACAAATTAAACCAATTGACGTTATATGGGACGAAAAATATATAACATTATACAAAATTAATTTACATAATATTAATTATCATGTAAATAAAATATACACTATATTATATACAATAAATTTATGTAACTTTAATCAACTGAGTAGATGTGAAATAAATTCATATAAAATCATATAAAGCATTTGATCAACTGATTAGAAGTGAAACGAATATATATATATATATACATATTCACATCAAATTATTAATAAAAACCATATATACATATGTGTGTGTATTAATAACTTGATGACAACATATCTACATAAAAAATAACCATTATTAAATTGCCTTAAAAATACGAATTTTCTTGACATTATAAAAAACATATTTATATAATATCAATCTAAGATATTTGAACATATCAAAAAATATAAATTAGGTAAAACTAATTTACTATAACTATATATAAAATAAATTTATATAATCTGACATTATATAAAACTAATTCATATAATTTAAAATTTAAGTAAATATTATATAAAACAAATTTATGTAATATTTCATATCATCTAGAATAATATTTTATACCACAAAGATAAAACATTATTAAGTATAATCTCACATAGATATTAGATTTATATTGTGAAAATCAAATTTCTGTAATATAATGTAGAGCTAATTTATATTATTAACATTATATAAAATAGATTTATACAATGACCATCATAACACAAAACTTTCAAGCACTAAACAAGAATTTCATATTTTATTAAATTATATATAACATGAACTTATTACTTTAAACAACTTATAAATATATTCATGTAATCTAATTATAACATACAAGCAAAATAAAATTGCATTATAATTTGAATTATAAACAAAATTACCTTGCTCATATTATCTAACAAAAAGAATTTACGTAAAATTCAAATATTTTGAAATTAGAAATTAAAAAAACTGTTATACATAATTAACTTAAAGAAGAAAATCATATTATTAGGAACTAAATCAAAACTAATTAAATAAGAATATAAGCAAACTTAAATTCAATAAAACAAAATAAAAATATTCACTTATTGGAAAAAAAAAAGGCCCCATAGGCCTTAAACCCTACAACCCTCTCTTTCTATCTCCAGAATCCCTTTCTCTCTAACCCCTCTCGCTTTTCTCTACCTCTTGCTGTTCCCCTTTCTTCGCCACCCCGAACCTTGTCACCATGACCCTCTTTCTCCTGTCTGAGCAACCATGGCTGCTGTGTCCAGCCACTATGGCCGTAATCTGAAAGCCCCTTGAAAACACCACCCAAATGATGCTGAGAACTACCTCATTTTTCGCTACGAGACTAGACCCAGAAGTTTCATCTATGCCATTCCGACGAAACTACCACTAGCAAGGTATAGATTGACCATAGTCACACTCGTGAAGCACAACAACGTGGTGGCGCGTGACCCATACACAGAGCCGTTGAGGCCTGTTTTCATGAAAACAATGTTGCTACGGCATAGATCGACGTTAGAAAAGGAGATTGAGAGGAAGAAGACAAACAAACCTGTCTTCGTCGACGGTGTGTGTACCTCACACGCCACCCCTTATATGCGGTCCTCTGATGGATTAGTTTTAGTTTATCTCTCCCTCTTCTAATTATACTTCTAACCTTCTTTCTAGGGTCTCGCAATAGGCTAGTTCGGGCCCACGCACTTACTTTAACGCGTTGGGCTGAGTCAACAACTTTTTTAATGGTTAGCCCAAGTTACGGGTCAAATGACCTTGAACACCTAAGACAAACCCAATTTAAGTAATTGAAGCAATGTCAAACTCAAAAAAAGCACTCCATCCGCTTAGTGAAAAAAAAAACACAGATGTCTGCAAATATTTCTAGAGCATGTATTATATGATATAGTTTCAAGTTTTCCGTCAATAGTAAATTTTCTTTTCTAGGAATTCAAGACACCAAATATTACAGTAATGGAATTGCATGAAGGAAGACGAAGTTAAATGGGGAGTACCGAAATGCAACGCCTTCAAGAGCTTCTGTTTAATGAATTCATGGATAGAGAGTGACAGACAGAGCATGAGAAGAGCGAGATAGAGCCAGCAAGAGGGAGAGAGAAAGAAAGAGCGTAAGTAGGGAGGCAGAGAGCGAGAGAGCCCGTTGCCCATCCCTAAGACAAAGAGTCAGTGTTAACTGGCAGCTTGGTTCTATGCCCGGTTCTCGACCCAGTTAATGTTGTTAGCTGGCGGCCCTTTAAAAACTTAATTCAAATAAGGGTGTGTGTATTTCACCTATTAAAACTAACTATTATAGTATCTATAATGATTATGAGCTATTATAAGTTACTATAGGGTGTTATGAGCTGTTATGAGTTGGTATAAGTTGTTCGGTTGTAGCAATTATAATTAATGGTTATAATAGTTGTTATAGTGTTTATAGCGGTTATGAGTCATTATGAGGTCCTATGAATTATTATGAGTATGTTATGGGTTGTTATAAACTGTTATGAGCTATTATAATTAACTATTATAATTGTTATGAATTGCTATAGGGGTTATGAGTTGTTATAATAATTTTAATTAAAATTTAAGTATAATAATTATTTACAATAATAATAATAATAATAATAATAATAATAATAATAATAATAATAATAATAATAATAATGAGAGCAATAAATTTGCCACGATGATGATAATAACAATAATAATTATAATAATGATATTATTAAAACTTTTAAATATAATAACCTTCTTTTTACAATAATAATAATAATAATAATAATAATATATTATTATTATTATTATTATTATTATTATGTTGTGATTAACGATTATGGTGGGTAGTTGTTATACAGCTTATAGTTAAGAGTTGTTATGAGCTATTGTTAGATATTATAAGTGGTTAGCGGTTATAAATGTTTTTATAAATGCTAATTCGGATAGACCCTAAGTAAATAAACGAGCTTTTCAGCCTATTTTTTAGCCCGATCGTTTAGCCCAATGAACTCCCCGTCCATTACCTGCAGATCTACTTCTTTCCACAAGATTAAAAGAAGTATAGAGGGAGTTGAAGGACCACATCAAAAAATTGGTTGGCGTTGCGGCACTGAGGCCATGTCGAGATGGTCACCACTGCCACAAAGGAGGGTGGGGGAGGGGAGAGCACCTAAACACGAGTCAGTAAGTTTAGATTCAAAAACGGGGTTAGAGGTCAAGATTTAAGAACCGAGTCAAACGGGATTAGAGGTCAAGATTTAGGAACCGGGTCAGGAGGTCGACTAAAACGGGGTCAGAGAGTAACAGAGTAAGATAGGTCGCAGAGAAACCAACAAAACATTAAAGCGAACAAATCATGCTTAGGGGAAAACATGATGAACAAATCATGCGATTAAAGTAATTAAACACATAATTATGACCTAACGCCAAGACTAATCAGGCAAAACAATCCGGGCAAGAAACATGTAATCCTATGTTCTGATACCACTTTTAGATAAATAAGGATTGAACTTAGTACGGAAGCGATCAAATTGATTATTATTTGATAGCCCACGAACGAATTCCCGAGTCACATACATGTCAATTTAGTTATACGTCCAATTTACAAATATGCCAATAAACACTAAAATAGGGTATTCGGCGGCTACTAGAGTCGCCGGAAACAATCATGAACCAAACCCAACGACCATGGGATGGTTGGCTCTGTGTGAGAGAGAATGGAATAGCTAGAGAGAGGATATGAGTTTCAGATTTTGGCCCACCCACAAGAATCACTGACTTTCTCTATATAAGGAGAAATCTCAGCCCCTAATTAATAGGCTAAGTAATGGTAATTGATTCCCTGAATCAATTGTATGTAATCAATAATTGATTCCCTGAATCAGTCCTATTAATTTTGCGGTTGTTATCTAAAACATTCAATAGTTATAAAATCCACTTCTTTTCCAAGGTACTTAGTTTGAAGCTGATGCAATCATGGAATACAACAAATGTGAATCTTCGTTGTATTGTATTCAACTTTATACACCTATATATATGAACCATGAGAGACAAATTAGTTTCTTCCTAATCCAGATTTCAAATCAAAAAGGCAGCTTGTCCCTCTCAGCCCATAACTTTACATTGTGCCTTCTGCTTTTTCGCCTTGATCAAGAGCTAAAGTAGTGCACCCCAAACGAGAAGAGAAAAAAAGACATGGACAGCAATAAAAAGAAAAAGCAGTTGCTTCACCCGAGTGAAGAAAAGCCACTAAAGTTATAAAACAGTTACAGCTCCTAATTATTTACTTTTCTTTTTATGTTCCTTCATTTGCTTGTCTTCTTCTTCTACTACTTATCCATCCGTCCAAAGGAAATAGCTCCTGTTTTCTCTAGGTATGCTGCTAAATTCTTTCTATCCAGTTTAGCCTACTTGAAAATCGTAAGATTATAATTGCTGGGACAGCACAGAAGCCCTTAGAGATGTTGGTTGATTGGGGGCCGATAGTGGTGGCGGTGGGGTTGTTCATCCTGTTGTCTCCAGGGCTGCTGTTTCAACTTCCAGCGAGAACAAGGGTGGTGGAGTTTGGAAACATGAACACAAGTGCGATTGCTATTATATGCCATGCTATTATTTATTTTTGCATACTTACTCTATTGACAGTTGTCATTGGCATCCATATACGTGCTAGTTAGCTTTGACTTCATTAGTATTATCACATGACCTCGAAGTTATTGGTGTCAATTATGTAATTCGTGTGAAATCTCATCTTTTGAACTGTTAGACAACAGACTGTCAAGTTTGTGCATATTCTGGCTAGTTTTGTGTAATTCTAATGCTAATCAGCAAAGTTCTCTTGGAACTTCACCTTGTTGCGGTCTAAACTCTAAATCCTACTTCTGATGCTCGCTCCACTCTGAATAAATAGATAATTAGAAAAAACTGAGCAAATATCTTGATTTTTTATATTTTTTTAATCAATGGCTTCTTGAGAAAAAGATGTTGCCAGTAGCAATTGGTGTGATTCTTTATGCACTGTAGACCTCTACAAAATTACTCGAGCTAGTAACAGATTTTTTATACACACATGTGGTCACTTTCACACAACTAGTCAATAAGAATGCCCACACCTCAAAAATCAAATTTCACGGCCAAGCAATGTCAAGCTTAAATTAGACAACTAGACAATTTTGTAACTAACTCACGCGCAAACAGACAGAGGGGGTGAGGAGGGGGTGAGAGAGAGAGAGAGAGAGAGAGAGAGAGAGAGGGAGGGAGAGAGAGAGAGAGAGAGAGGCAGAGGAAAATGAAGAGGAAGTTGCCCCTTTAAGTGAAAACTTGAGTATGATCAGAAAGGAAATGTGTTTGTATATTATGACATAAAGAGTACAACTGAATAGAAGTTATGGCTATGATTATCAAATTCTTGGTCAATGTAATTTCTAATAATGAATTCAAGCAAAAATACGCCATGTTAACTAGTGTTTGTAATTCTTGTTCATGTGCTTCTTGTTTCCAATGAATTCCTCTAATTTCAATTTAGTAGCGTCTGAATGTGCAATGTGAAGTTAGACAAGTTCGTCTGCAAGTGAAGTATTGAAATTAATTCATCAGACAGAAACAAAGGCAATGTTAGGTAAAATATATCTGAACAGAAGGAGAGAAATTAAACACTACTTTCAGCAACCACCACAGATTGACATACCTACAGGTAGCAAGGGATTATCAAATACTTCATATCATCAAGTGTCCTAACAGCAAATGCACATCAGCTCAACATGGCTCCTAATGCTTACATGTCTGTTTTACATGGCTCCTAATTCTGACATGAACCCATAATTGAAATTAATCATGTTGTACAACATGATTAACGGAAAAAAGAGCATGTTTGACCATGCACAACCTTCACCAGTGTGCTCCCTGCAGCAATCCATTAGTTCAGGACCCTCATAGATTCCAACGTTCATCTGGGAACTGGCTTCCTCGATCCCATCTGGCGACCTTGTTAAAGCCGCTCAGCTCTCAATGCAATGATGCTGAAGCATTATCAGGCTGCGTATCCACTCAGGCAACCCTTCCAAGGCATAGTCCATCTAGGAAATTGCTCTCCTTGTACCATTCATTCTACGCAGAGGATTTCGATGTTTGAATGTGGTTGGAGCTGCTTTAGAAGCTTCTGGTAACGTAAATTAATTTCTTCTAGGACGGAAGGTGATATTTCAACATCTCAAATTTGTTGTGCCCTGTGAATCTTCAACTCTGTTAGAGGATTTCAATGTGTGAATGTGGTTGGAGCTGCTTTAGAAGCCTGCCAACTATTTTTACTGTCCTATCTCATGGCATCTCAATTTCCAGCCTCCTTGGCAGGTTATTGAACTATTTGAAAGCTTGTTACCTAACAATCGCAGTTCTATATGTAGAATAATAGTCCTTACATCCTTACCAACTGGAAAGCCTCAGCAAATCAAGCTGAGTCAGCCTCTCCAACCCGAGAGGCATGTCTGTGAATCTATCACGCCCGTCAAATGTCTGTGAATCTATCATGAAATGCGTAAGAGTATATATTATCTGAAACATTATTAGAATGCACTCAAAAGTGTATTGTGAAAAAGTAATAGCATGTCAGGCAAATGAAAAACTTGCAAACGGCAACTCGGCTACAGCAGCCATGAGAAGGAGATCATTGACAGCCCACAACACTAATGGGATCCAGGATTTGAAAGTAAGGGATTTGTTGAAGTTGAACGATGTGGAAGTCTCCCCCTGTGGCTCCCTCGCCTGTTGGATACTATTACAGAAGTTATGTGGCATTTTTTCAAGGACCAGCTTTTCAAGGGTATGTATCATATTCAGTGGTACTCTGCACAGATTGATGCAAGAAACTATTGACAACTTCTTGAGGCGCGGCATAGCACCTCTTACCATATTCCATTGCTCTAGACTTCGTAAATGTGACAAATGCAGCTCCACAAGTTGTGGAAATGCTTCTTCTCTGCACATCCATATGCTCCCTATGTATGAGTCTTTTGATAATTTTAGGTACTTTAAGCAAGGAAGTCTTCCCAAAGCATGCATGGTCTCTGGGTTTTGTAGTTGAGTGTAGTAAAATTGGACCTTCTGAAGGTTTGAGGGGAATGTAAGGTGGTTCAACTTGTCGGATACACTTCCTTTCAATTTCACCCTTTGTAGGCTATTCTTCTTGCATATTGCTTCTAAACTGTGTAGCTCAAAGCCTGACCAATCTAAAGACAATGCACAAAGGTGGTCATATTTACTAATTATAGGGCTGTTGAGAACTCCATCTAGTTCTTCTTTACGAGTTATTTCTTGTACATATAACTTCTCTAGAGCAGAGTTAAATTTTGTGTCCTTTCCAATATTCCAATTTGCACCACTGACACCCCATAAAGTCTGTAGTTTTTTATAGAATGCAACTTCAGTCCTCCTGTTACTATGTTCATCTCAGTGGGCAGGTATAGATGCCTGAGCTGCTTTAAACCTGACAACACATTAGGTACATCAATCCCACTACAAGCAATAACATGACGATAGTCCAAGGTCAATAAGTTGCTCAGCTTTGCAATAGATTTGGAGAGCTTGTGTATGTTGGTGGACCTTATCCTCAGATATCTCAGTTGAATTAAGCAGTTGATCACTTTTCCACTCAAGGTACCATCAGCTGTCCTGATTCCAACAAGATCTAAGACTTCCAGCAGTCTGAACTTTTGAAATATCGTGGCAATGTTGAATGCAATTTGATGACCTTGATCTTGTGCAAATAGCACTAGAGATTTAAGGTCTGAATTCTGGGTATGAAGTTCAAGGTGCCTGTTGCAAAAATTTATTAAAAAGAAACAGAAATAAAATTATGAACATTTGTTTTTTAACTTCAAAAGTTTGCAGATATTAATCAATATATAAAACGTTTGCGAGCTGAGAATTTAGTCAAGCTTTTCAATAAGCAATAATTCTTTGAGTGGTACCATCTTGCATAACACATTATATATGAACATTTTTATGGTGACTTTTACTAATAACTGGGGTGACAAATTGTGACGTCCGAACTAAAAAATATTAAGCAAATATATTTGATTAATATATATGATTTATTCACTAACTTAATTTGATAATTGGTTAAAAAATTCATATATTGTCCTAGTTAATATATATATATATATATATATATATATATATATATATATATATATATATATATATATATATATATATATATATAGTAGTTGTTGTACAATCTAGTTGGAAATACTATTAGGAGAAAGTTTAGAAAATATTTATTTGGCTTGATATTTGCTTGAAATAAATAAATCCTAAATCGTGATTATCATCCTAAGTTCTAAACATCCAAAACCTACTCCTTCCTTCCTAAAACCTCAGCATTTAGGTCAAAAATCTTATTGATTACTCCACTCTTTTGACTACTACTGCACCCTACATCTTTAACCCCTAGCTCTAAGTATTCATGCTTCATAATCATTACTTTCCTCCAAATCTGCTGCACTCCACCTCTCTATATTTTAATGAGTTTTATTAAGCTAAATATGATACTTATAAATTTAGAAATTTTATAAGACAAACCTCTCATAGATAAAACATGAAGACAAAAGCAAAAGAAATTAAAAAATAAAAAAGGGAGTTTGGGAGTCAGTGCCACCCACCAACGGTACCCCATAGGCTGTGAGGCAAGCCGTGGGGCACAATAGTGGCCAAAATGGCCATGACCACTCACCACGGGTGCTCCCACAGGACATAGGGAAGCCCGTGGTGGCCACAAGAAGTCCTAATTAATCGTGGGGAGGCCTGTGATGATCTCTAGAACCAACCCTTGATCCCCACTGCCCGTAGGGAAGTCTGTGGTGACCTCCAAAGTAATCTCGGATCCTCACAACCCGAGAGCCTTGTCCCGAGAGGCTTGTAACCTTTGTATTTTATGTCGGAAGCGAGATTAAGCCTTTAAAGTGTGATCTTGGCCTCATCGTGCAATTCAATTAATATACATATAAAGGAATAAAAGAGATAATAACCATAATGCGAATTAAGAAGTTAATTCCTTTGATTTGAGGACTTTACTTGGTACAAAATCTAGGAAGGTGACATGAGATTATATTCTAACCCACAGTGCAGTGACTTTCACTCATAAATCATGAATCCTTCCTAGTAGTGAACTTGGATATACGCGTCGGTGTTTCCGAATCCTTATACCATGGTATGTTTGGTCGGCTCACATGCGTCAAAATACAAAATCTACGAAGATGACTTATTCTAACCTCAGGGCAGCGACTTTCATTCCTAGATTACTAGTCATTCCGGATAGGAAACTTGAGTATACACGTGAATAGTTCCAAATCCTTATACCGTGATACGTTGGGTCGGCTCACAGAGCGTCAAAATACAAAATCTAGGAAGGTGACTTATTCCGTTCTAAGGATAGCGGTTTTTTCTCCTAGATTACGAGTTCTCCTGGATAAGAAACTTGAGTATACGCGGTGGTTCCGAATCTTGTATCATGGTATATTGGGTTGGCTCACAGGCGTCGAAATACAAAATCTAGGAAGGTGAGATATTCCGGCCTATAGGCAGCGACTTTCACTCCTAAATCATGAGTTTTTCCGGGTAATAAACTTGTGTATACGCATGAGTGGTTCTGAATCCTAATACCGTATGTGGTACGTTAAGTCGACTCACAAGCGTTAATTGAGTACCGGGGAACTAGCTATTGCCAAAAAATTCGAGATAATAAATTAAGTTAAGTTCCAAGTTGAGAAGTGATTTGGTTACATTGGTGAAAAAAATGTGGATCACTTGACTTCTAATGAGTTGTGGAGATTAAGATAGAATTATCTTTCCGATGCGACATAATTACTAATATTATTTGTATTAAGTATGATTTCTATTACATATATATATGCATACAAAGTCATTTTGGTTTTGGGCGGCGAAGGACTCCTATTGAGCTATGATTGCTTATTCCCCTACCTTTTTCATCTTTTAAGGTCCAAAGAAACAATAAGGTTCTTAGAAAACTTTATCATTTTGGAGATCGTTTTGATGCTTTTTTAGTTACAAAAACTTTAATGCATTGATTATTTATGTTTAATTGTATGTACTTTTGAGCATGACATGTAAGACTTATACAATAATTGGGCATGTTTGTAGCTAGATGTATGTTTACATTTGTAGATAGAACGTCTTATATACTACTAGAAGTATCTTCTCCTCGCCGTATATCAATAGATAGTTGGGTGAATGGGAATATAGGGAGTATCTTCTCCCAGGAGCATTTAAGAATTTGCAATTTGTAGACACTCTAATTTGGCCTCGGTGGCCCCTACCAAGACTTCGTTGGTGATGTATTTTATTATATGTTGTAAGGTTGTGTGAACTCGAGTGTTTAGTTTGAAGTCACATGGGCTTATTAAGACTTGATGTAGGTTCTCTCTAAAAAAAAATGTTGGGTCGGCTTCCATGAATTTTAAAAGCAAGTTAAGTTAGCTAGGTACGTTATTTCCTAATTTAACTTTAAGGATCCTTAAAGAGGGTCATGCGATGTGACGTCCCTAGCAAAGGGTCGGGGTGTTACACAGATAGATCATTTAATTGTGATGAAAGTTATTTTTTGATCAACTAGTATTAACCCTCAATTTAAAAAGTCACTCTTAGATAGGCTATTAATCATTTCAAAACCTCCAAAAAGTCATGTTTAAAAGATCCCTCTCATAAGAATGTTCATGTGAGACGGTCTCACTTAAGAATTCGTGTTCAGCTTATGAATGAATTTACAATGCTAAATCTGTTTCCTTCTTTTCTCGTTCTAATATTCAGGCCGTGCAGAAACACCTATGCGGAACTCTCCATGCTAAATGCAGTTCCAGTACAAACTATAAACAATGCTGCCTAATCAACATCAGGTGAGCATGCACAAACTTGATCATTGAGTTCATAGATAAACCCTTTATTTATTTATATATTTATTTATTTCATCCATCTACGTGGGTTATACTGTATGTAAAGCACGAAGAAAAAGAGTTCCAATGACAGAATCAAATTGTGAATGGAAAACGAATGAAATGATTTCCTTGAAATATGAACAATGTGACTAACTGCGTAGCTCATACCTGATGTCCACCATTGGTTGCTGTGAACTTGTGCCCTTGGATTGTAAGTCGGCACAAAAAATGGAAGTGAAGTTCAATTCCCGGGATTTCATAATACAGAGATACCTCAAAATATTATGAACCTTAATGATTTTGACTTGTCCAGCATGATTCCTCTTCACAACCTGAACCATGGTGTAGTCAATCAGCTCCTGCAGGCACCTTTGTACTGCTTCTTCCAACGTGTCCTCATCTTCACGTTTATTGACAATTCCTTCAGCCATCCACATCCTCGTCAACGGCCCTATAAAGATACTGGAACCTTCAGGGAAGATGCCCAAGTACAAGAAGCAAGGCTTCAAATGGTCGGGTAGCATGTCATAGCTTCTGTCCAACGTTTTCTTCATTAGTGGGTATAGACATTTTCCTTCTGCGCCCTTTATCCGTGTAAACTCTCTTTCCCATTCCTGGATCGTGTATTTTGTTCTCAAAATATTACCTAAAGCTACAATGGCCAAGGGTAAACCTTCACATTTTCTCAGTGCCTCGACAGACCATGACTGCCGTGTCAAATCTAAACCTCCACCATTTCCACAAGCCACCTTCTCAAAAAGTTTCCAGCTATCCTCTTCACTAAGGCATTGCACATCATGATACGACCATCTCAAGCTGCTATCAGGACATATGTTGTAGCTTCGACTAGTGACTACTATCTTATGAAAGCCAGCAGAGGTTATCAGGGGAAGGATTTTGCTTAGCGACTCAGACCGCCAAACATCATCCAATACCAGCAGGCACTTTTTTGGTCTCAGCACCTTTTGAAGCCGACTTCCCAGGTCCTCAATTGGAGGGACTTCATTAATAGTCTTATCCGCACGTGGTTTCTTTTTTTGTTATCAATTGCAGTTTGTCTTAGGATTTCAAGAAGCACCGCTGAAGGATCAGACAATTGAGAGAGTGCGACCCAAGCTCTGCAATTGAAGTGCTTCTTGACCAATTGATGGTTGTACAACTCATTTGCCAGGGTGGATTTTCCAGATCCAGCCATGCCGACAATGGCTAGGATGTCAACATCTTCCTGATCATCACCAGATTTTCTGATTAACAGCTCAACCAACCTGTTCAAACTCGCATCTGCGTCCCTGGCTGGGGGCTCAGCAGCATGGCCCTGACTACCCTCGTCATCAAGACTACTTTTTTGATGGCAAAGGCTAGAAATGATTCAGGCATATTAGATATCAATTTTCAATTTGCCAGACTGCAAAAAGGATGGCAACCAGAGCAGATCCGGAGAAGCAAGACAACGTTGCGATTGCAGGCACGGTGAAGATAGTCAATGAGCATGATGGAGATGAACCAGTTCCTTCATCACAGAGTTATATTCCCGAGTCACATCAGCATCATTTTTATTTTATTTTTGGCTTTGTTTACTCTTTCATCTCATCATTAATGACAAAGTCTATAATTGGCCGCATACATCAATCAGCTGATTAAATATTTTTTTTTTTGTTAATTATGCTGTCTCAAACATCCAGACAAATTGTAGGACGCCAACTCAACTTTCTTTGCCTTGTACTGTTCTATTTTAAAACTAGAACTTTAATTATATTTATTGTTTTTTGTTGCTGTTTGTTTGTCATAATTTAATTTTGTGAAATGATATGTCTCGTAAAAAACATGCCTTAAATTTCTACTGTTGTGTTAAAAATTATTATATCATATAATAAATTAAAAAATAATGGTATGATTCAATAATATAATTGTACTATAACTTACAAATTATGTAAAATCGTCATTTTATTCATCACTTTTTATATTTGTAAAATTATATGTATGACATACCTTTTAGGTAAGATTGATCCGATTAGTATGTCATTTAATACTTGTTGGTGTAACCAATGATTATTAAAGTTTTATTACCTTCATAATTAATCATAATTATTAAAAAATAGTAGTTTCAAATCATAAAATACATTAATATAGGTCAAAATAAGATATAATAAAAGTGTTTTTATGCAAGACACATATCATCACCCTTTAATTTTTTGGGTTATTGTTGTTCTCCAAGTTCATGGTTAATGCAATAACTCTGAAAATTTTCGGAGATTATGGAGTGTCCTTGTTGACTTGTATTTTTTTTAATTTGATGTATGGTCTATTTATCAACCACAGAAAAATAATGCTATCAATCTCTATTTAAAAATAGTTATGTAATTGTTTTTTATGCTTATTTATTGTGATGTATTTTCAAAAATAATAAAGGTCTTGATGTAAGATGCAAAAAGCGTCTTGAATTGACCAAAAACTTATCATACCATGTACGAAATTCGAAAGAAAATGATGAGATTGAATAGTGGAATGGTATTAGTAATTAGAAAATTTTGCTTGCCGATCCATTCAAGCGTGAGTAATTATTTATCCGATCTATTAATTTTAGATAAATGTTTCAGGTCCATCAAAATTTGGTTAAAAATAATTTTGAATCAAATCGCATGTAAAACTCTAATTTCCTAGGTTAATATGATGACATGTCCATTACAAAATGGCCTATGCAATAATCTATGAAAAATTCATTAAAAAAAGGGAATGGGCCCAAAATTTCCCCTGGCCATGTCCATGTCCCCGTTGGGGGAAGATGTCACTCCCCTATCCCCACCATGTTCCCCGTTCAGGGCGGGATTTTCCTCGATTCAAGTCCGGGCCCTGTCAAGGGCGGGGAACTCCTTTAAAAAATTATTTTTTGTCAAAAAGTCATTGAAAAATGCATTAGCCAAGCATGACCTACATGGTAGTTTTTTTTTATGTGTTTTTCTAATGGGAAAGGTGGCATTACTGGTCAATAAAGCCAATTTGTGGGGCATATCTAATGGGAAAGGTGGCATTACTGGTCAATAAAGCAATTTGTGGGGCATATCATTGTTTTTTAGTAGAGAAAATTTGCACTTTATATTGATTATGAGGGACAACAAAATATTAATATAAGTGTAAATCAATTTGTGTGTAAATTTTCTTGTAACCCATTCATATGACCTTTTTTTTTCCCTTACGTGTAGTATTCTTCTTACTCGCAATGGTCATGAAGCTTAGCAAGCATTCCTCAAACATTAGCGATAAATGTTGAAGACTCGGACATCTGTTCAACACAATTCCGAGTTCTAACAGAGGATTCGTGTATAAGTATCTCTCACTTATAGAGTTTTGATTCCAAGGCATTCTCTATACCTTAGAAACTTTTCCGAATGATATGGTATCTTCTCTAAGTGATATAGTAGTTACTTCATGTATTTCTTGCTTGTCTCTAAGTGACTCGGAAAACAGATCCGCATATCTCACTCGCTCCGAGTCCCTCATCACTTAGATATATCGCATGCTGAATTGACTAGTATTTTGCTTTATCGCACTCGGATCCGACTTCATGATATAAGTTCTATTTTATTGGAGTCGATGCTTCTAATCTGAATCATGCTTAGTCTACATCAAGTTATTTCACTCTTATATTCGTTATGTAACTTGATTCTTCGCTTAGACTAACTCGGATGGAATTTTGAGTTTATTGGATATTAGACTCGGAAAATTCCACTCACTTTCCGACTCGGATAATTAGTTAATTAATTATCTTATTTATATTATTATCTCGTGTCTAATCGTGGACCAAAGTATTTTATACTTTGAGAACCAAAATTGATTTACTTTTGTAGGTGATTCAAACGAGGATACACTTTTTGAATTACAAAAGTAACCGGCTTCAAAACGTCAAATCACCAAGCAGATATGGCTTTTCCTCTTCTCTGTCCCAATCCCGTAAGATTATGTCGTGGCTGTCTGTTTCCAAATCCGGAAAACCGAAACGCCAAGATTAACGGTGGTTTCCACCTTATCCTTCAAGACATCGCCAGTGGTTTTGGGACTTCCAAGAGAGTTAAACCGTTGCCCAACTTTCATATTACAACGGATACTTTCCGAGTGACTCGAAAGCTTCTATCAACGGTCACAAAGGACTTCCCGTCGGAAGTTGGAGATAACGGCTATGCTGCTTGGTCATCTATAAATAGAAGCCAACTCTCAAGACTTGAAGATTGCCGAACCTATTGTTAATACACGTACTTGAGCAAAGTCATTGTATTCATTCTCAATCTTCTACTTACATCTCCCACTCTGTAATTCATTACTTTCGAGTTGTAAGGTCTTGTACTTAGTTACGAACACTTTCTTACTTTCGAGTAAGGTCCCTTGACTAAGTCATGAAGGTTAACTCGACTTAGTTGTCCCTAGCTGTAAGGGTAATCTCGGGTAGGAAGTACTAGATCGGATAAGGGAATTTCGAGTCTAGGAAAACTTGTAAAGAGTTGTTTAAGGGAGCAACTTGGGTTCGATCAGCCTACTCGTATTTTGTGGACTCAAAATAGTAGATTTGACTTCGTGCTTGGACTAGCACAGTCCGTGGTTTTCTGCCCCAGGAGGGTTTCCACATAATTCCTGTGTTTTTACTTTCGAGTTCATTCTAGACTCGGACAGTCTCAAAGCTTCTACTTAATCTGCTTCATTACTCTTTACTGCAATTCGAGTTCATACTTTTCGACCACTCGCTTTTGACTCGAATCCCTTTGCGTTTTTACTTTGACAAAAGAGTTTGATTTTCAACGAAAATCCTCCAACACCCTATTCACCCCCTCTAGGGTGACTCAAACTCTCCACGAGCAAACCTTCAAATGTGTTAGAGCATGGCCTTATACTATTACCTAATACTTGTGTTTTAAACCTTGGCAATTCTTCAAGGTCTCTTCAAGTTTTTTTTTATATTTTTATATTATGTACGTAAGTTTAAGTTCATCATATTTGCCATTAATAGCATAATCAATAATAGTTTATATTTTACTTTAGGACTCAAATGATGAGATAAAGAACGACATCAAGAGGTACAAGTCATTCCAACTTAACATTGAAGTATTAAGATTTGCCCAATTTGCCGAGTGCCTTTTGCTATTCGAGATTGTCAATTCACATCATCCTCTCAAACAAGCAACACTAAGGAATGGAATAGTAATCTGGACAATCCATGATTAGCCCTTTACATGTTTCCAAGACTTACAACATGCGTTCTCCCTAATACGGACTAGCTTTCATTTACATGTGGTGCGTGCAAGAGTAAATTAATGGTATGATACATATGAATGCATTTATACGTGTAATTGAATAAATAACTTTCCTGTACCATTTCATTTAATGGAAATCAACATTTGTAAAGGACTTTTTACTATTCCACTAAAGATTTTTTAACCATTTAGCCAAACATGCATATCCTTAAGAGTCATTGCTCAAGAATGGACAACCGTTGGGTACCAAAGCAGGACACTGCGTTCCAGTATTTCAAGGAGGGCTTAGTTACAACCTTGGTTTCCGAACTGGGACAAGTCTCTGCTTCTCTCTATGCTATATATTGTACATTGGCTCAAGAAGGGCCTTCCAAACTAGATCATCCCAATGTGGAGTAAGAGGTTTTTACTGACTTATATGTTGAATTTTAATATGTGTTATTATCGATATTTTCTTGAATATATTTTAGTATTAGGTTTATAATAAAATCATTCAAACATTTATGTACATGGAAATACAAAGAGGGGATTTTTAGGGGAGGAGGAATAAGTTAATTCCTTGAAATCTTATAAAGTCCAAGAATCTTTATTTTTCAATTTCTTAGTTTTTTTATTTGTTCTCTCACCTGCCCCTCGTGGGAATTATCATTCGGTGCAAAAGAAATGTTTTTAGAGGAGCTAGAAAATATGGATTTTAGTTAAAACTTTGCATAATATGTTTTATGTCAAATAGCATTTTTGTAACTTAAAAAAACTATTAATAAAAAATAATAATCATAAAATAATAGTAGTTTTAAAAATTTATTATGTGACGCCCCAACCCTTTATCTTGTGCCCAAGCATTGCCAAGACCCTCTTTAAAGATTCTTAAGGTTAAGTTAGGAAACACCTAGCTAACTTAACATGCTTTTAAAACTCTTGGGAACTGTGCTAGCAATTTCTTTTTTTTTTTTTAAAGAGAATATACGGTTAGTCTTAAGCGCACATGACTTCAAACTAAACATTCGGGTTTACACAACCCTAAAAAATAAGATAAAGTACATTACCAATGGAGTCTTATAGGGACCATTGGGGGAAATTAGAGTTTCTACAAATCCCAACATTTTTTGAGCGGGTAAAGAAAACTACACAACAACTTTAGGTAACTCTTTTCATAAGGGTTCTATCTAAAGTATTAATTTCCACGATCGACAAGAGGGGAGGGGATGGGCAATACCCTCAAATGGTTGGTATAGGTATCTTATACTGAAACTGTGCCAGCCAGTCGGCTACTCAATTTGCTTCCCTAAATATATGATGAATAGTATAGTTCCTAAAATGACATCAACTGAGTTATGTCTTTGATGATGTAGTTAATTTGCCAAGGCAGTTTGTTATTCTCTTTAATAGTTTCGATGATGATTTTTTTATCTCCCTCAATTTGAATTTTGTCAATATTGGCTTTGAGTACCTCTTGAAACCCAAATCTAAGGGCACTAGCTTCAATAACCAAAATTGATGTGAGACCTAGTTGAGTTGCTCCTACCTTCATTAGGTTCCCATTTTCATCCTGTAACAGCAAACCCATTGCTGCATTTCCATTTTTGAACGAACCATCAAAGTTAAGCTTGATCCATCCATTTGAGGGCTTATTCCATTTGACCAAGTGGATTTGCTTTGACTTTTTTCCACTACCCCCATTATAGAAGTGCTTTGGAGAGTACTTTGCTTTTGATTTCCATTTTGCAAAAGCTCTCTTTACTCTAATTAAGATTTTAATGTGGTTGAAATCTTCATGTCTAAAAATGAGAGTGTTTCTTTCCTTCCGGATACTCCATAGAAGGAAAAACCTCTTTAAAGCTGCTTTGGTTACATGGTGGAACGAGTCGCCTGGAGGACACTTCTTCCAAGTGGAGTTGGGGGAAATGAAGTTGATAGTGTGTAACCATTGGTGGTTAAAGCAGTTGCCCACACAAGTTGTGTTCGTGGGCAATTAAAAAAGAGGTGGTCATCTGTTTCATTCCGAAAGTTACATACCTTATAGAGAGGGTTGACTTGTAAACCTCTTCTAGCTAGATTCTTTTTGAGAGGAATACTATCTTAGAGCAATTGCCAAATAAAGATTTTGATCTTAGGTGGCATATTAATTTTCCAGATCCAATTACCCCGCCATTTATCCTGTCCTATAGCGTTATGTCCCAGATTAGTGGCTAATTTTGTAGAAAACAACCTATTCCCCAAGAGTCCCCAACAATTTTCATCCGCCATGGGGAAAGCAGGAAGTGGTATACTATTGATGCGATTCACTATGTCGACGGTAATATACCCTCTAGCTTTGGGATATCCCAACTATTATTATTAGTAATAAAGTCGCTCGTCCTACTTTGTAAGTTGAGTGATAAGGGGTCAAACCCTGTAATCTGCAGCAGATTTCGGTCATGACACAAGATATCATACCGAATAAGATATCTTTTTTATTACCAATTTTTGAATGGATTCTTTTACTAAATGTTGAATAACATTTGAACAAAGTTTTTCACACCCAAGAATCAATGTTTTTGGCTTAATTGTTAAGAGTTCATTTTGTCTAGTTTACTTTTTCCTCATGTGTTGTGTCCGTAAATTGTCCGGTTTCGTAATAGTTTCAATATGAGTTTACATTGGAAGACAATGTTAATATCCTTATCTTTGCGTAAGCCTAGTCCGCCTCTATATTTAGAATGACAAATGCGATCCCATACAATCATAGGTATTCCTTTACTATTCATGGAATTTTGGAAAAAAATTCTATTAGTTTTGTCCAGGGAATCAAGTATACCTAGGAAGTCTAAAACATTGCATAGTGTGGAAAGGGAGAGATTTAAGGTTTGATTGAATAACCACTCTTCCTGCCATGGATAAGGTATCGGTTATCAAAGTACTCGAGATTTCTATAAGCTCTATCAATAATAGAAGAGAACAAAGTAATTTTCTTCTTTCCTTGATGTGCCGAGCAACCTAAATACTTTCTAAGGGATTCAACTATAGGGGTGTGGAAGATAGCATAGGGTATTTCCTTATTCCTTCTAGTAGCATTGGACGAAAAAATCATGGACGATTTATGGAAGTTAATCAACTATCCAGGTGACGTAACAAACTCATCCATTATTCTCTTTAAGAAACAGAATAATTGGGCCTTTGTTTTACAAAAAATAGGCTATCATCCGCAAAGACAAGAGCCAGAATCACATCGGCTTTAGCACATAGCTTGATTCCAAGTCCATTATTCTTGTTGATACTTTCTTTAATAAGCTTAGAAGCTAAAGGTTCTGTACAAATAAGAAATAGATAAGGAGAAAGAGGACCATCTTATCTAAGTCCTCTTATCGGAGTAAAGAAACCATTAGGTTGGTTATTGATAAAAATTGAGTAAGAAACTAAGGATATACATTCTTTGATCCACTCAATCCATTTGTGGGGAAATCCCATTGATGATATACATTGAAACAAAAATCTCATTCGACTCTATCGTAGGCCTTTTCTATATCAAGTTTTAATGTTATCCATGTTGTTTTATAATTTGTATTTTTAATTTATTCATGATTTCATGGGCTAGTAGAAGATTATTATGAATTTATCTTCTAGGAACAAAAGCACTTTGGAGGAGAGATATTAAACTATTGAGGCATGTTCAAAGTTGGTTAGCTAAGACTTTTGTAATTATTTTATATAAGTATTGCATAAGCTAATCAATCTAAAATGATTGGTAGCACTAAGATCATCAATTTTTGGAATAAGTGTTATCAACGTCCTGGTTACTTTCTTCGAGAATTTTACCCTTTTCGTGGAAATTATTTACCATGTTAACTATATCATCCTAAAAATCTTCCAATAATTTTAAAAGAAGCCAGGTCGAAAACCGTCGGATCTTGGTGTTTTGGATACAAATGTCAACATACATCTAGTTACACACATGCCCAATTATCGAATAAGCCTTACATGTCACGCTCAAAGGTACACATAATTAAACATAAGTAATCAATGTATATAAAGTTTCTTGTAGCTAAAAGAGCATCAAAACGACCTCCAAAATGATAAAGCTTTCCAAGAACTTTACTCTTGCTCTGGATATGAAAAGATAAAAAGTAGAGGGAATGAACAACCACTACTCAATGGGCGTCCTTCCCTCCCAAAACCAAAACAACTTACATGCATATACATATATAATAACAATCATACTTAATAATAATAATATTAGTAATTAAGTTGCATCAAAAAAGATAATCTTGTTATATTCCGCTCTCAATCAAATGAGAAAAAACATAATGCATTAAAACTCAACTGATCCACACTTTTTTGTTTTATCAATGTGACCATATCACTTCTTAACTTGTAACTTACCTTAATTTTATTATCTTGAATTTCTTTGGCCAAGAGCTAGTACCCTGGTACTCGACTAACACTTGTGAGTCAACCCAACGTACCACTACACGGGGATTCAAAACCACTTACGCGTGTGTACAAGTTTTCTATCCGGGACGCCTTGTAATCCGAGAGTGCAAGCCACTCGCCCTCAGGCCGGAAATAGTCACCTTCCTAGATTTTGTATTTTGACATCTCGTGAGACGACCTAATGTACCACGATACATGGATTTGGAACTACTCATGCGTATACATAAGTTTACTACACCGAGGACTCATGATTTAGGAGTGAAAAACCGCTACTCGTTGGCCGGAATATAATCTTATTTTTACACCAATAAAGTACTCAAATCTACGGAATTAACTTCTCATTTTTTATTATGGTTATTATTTCTCTCATTTCTTTACATATATGTTTATTAAATTACTCACTGAGGCTCGAGACCACATGTCAAAAGCATAAACTCGCTTCCTAACACATAAATATAAGACTCACGAGCATCCCCGGGCAAGGCTCGCAGGTTGGGGGGTCCAAGATTGCTTTGGAGGACACCACAGACCTCCCCATGGAAAATGGATGTCAATGGTTGGCTCTAGAGGTCATCACATGCCTCCCAATGGCCAGTGGGGGCTTCTGGTGGCCACCACGGGCTGCCCCACGGCTCGTGAGAGTACCCGTGTGGGTACATCTAAGCATTTTGCTGCTCGTGGACATTACGGCTTACCGCACGACCTGTGGAGGAACCTGTGGTGGGTGGCAATGTCTCCCAAACTCTTTTTTTTATTTTTTTATTTATTTTGCATTGTTTTTCTTCATGGAATATCTATCGGAGGTTTGTTTTATAAATTTTCTAGTCTTTTAAGTATCTCAACAACACATTTTAGCTCAAATGAAAATTATTAAGCACTCATGCAAGAGTAATGAGACCAGCACATATGGATATAACTTCCTAGCATATTTTGAAACCTCAAGAAAATCATTATTCCATAAAGATCTAAACATGGTTGGGGCAATCATTATTTGGAGTATGGAGTAGAGAAATTGAGTGTATTAGATTTGAAGGGAGAGTGGTATTTCAATGATGGTTCGGTATTGCGGTTCCTTTTGAGCATACTCGATTTATGAGTTAACTCTTTTTGAAGAAGGAGAGGAAGTTGCGGCCGAAGCGAGTTCGTTTTGAGGAGAAGGAGGAAGAAGAGAAGGATGAAGAGAAATAGGTAGAAGGAGAGGAGAAGGAAGAAGCCGACGGACAGTGGTGTTGCAGTTCCTCAACCAAAACCGATAAGCTCGGACAGTGAGTCCGAGTGAGTCGACGAGCCTCGCCGATGTTGGACAATCCGCAGCAGTCAAGCCGGAATAAGCACCCCTCTGTCACATTTCAAAAAGATGAGCCTCTGGATGACCTAGTTCCGTGGCAGCCACTCGGAGCTGGGCCACTTCCAGAGATACCAGTGTTGCTGCCGCCCGCATCTTCAACATCATCACAAGCTTACCAGGTGCAGGCGCACCGCATGCTCATCCGTCTCAACTCGGACCGCCCCAAATCCACCATCTTAATTTTTTTCTCTTGTTTTACTATTTTTTTTATCCATACATCAATTGTAACAGACTTGATACATTCTTCCTTATTTTTTGTTTTTGCTGAAAGGCAAAGGGGAGAATAGTTGAAAATTGTTGTCTTGTTTAGGGGAGTACTCTTATCCTCTTTTATGTGTATTTTCTGTGTTTTCTGTATATATATGAATGAAGTTTTATTTTTGAGCATACTAATTTATGAGTTAACTCTTTCGAGTTTAAATTCCTTATTACTTAGCTTTGCTTTGATATATCGAAGTTGCATTTCTTTTCTCTATCTTGCTCCGATATAATTACTCACAATTCTTCGCCATATGAGTTATCTCGTAGAAATATTCTAAGATCGAATCACTTCACTCATTACTCTATATTCTAAGATATTTTACTGAGTAAGAATGAAAACTCATGATCTTTTTACTAACAAAGTTTCTATCTAAGTATGGAATGACTTTCACCAAAAAGGGGAGATTGAAGACTCGGACTCGAACTTAGATTATTCTGAGTACTACCAAAGACTCAAGTACAAACCTCATTCCTCCTAAGTTTTGATTACAAGTCATTCTGAGTATTATAGAAACTCCTACTTAAGTTTTCATTCGATTCTCGATCGACTCGTAATATACATTCTTGTCTATCATCTTACATTGATGTTTCGAGTTACTCGGACATGATTCAGATTTATCACATGTTCAAATATTCTCTCTAACACTTCATATCTAAGTTCCGATCTGTATATCTTGAAGTAAAGTGAATTACAGACGTTAATTCAACTTTCTAAGTCAAGCATGTTCATTTGAGAATTATTTGGCCGGATTAAGTACATACACTCTAATATTTTCACTCTTATAACTTGATCTCTCTTAAGATCGACTCGATGGAATTTGAGTATAATGAATATTAGACTCGTAAAATTCTACTCTTCTAGGTATGAGATAATTATGCACTTAATTATCTTAATTAAATTATTATCTCGTGCCTAATCTTAGACCAAAGTATTTTATACTTTCGTAACCAAAATTATTTACTTTTGTAGGTTATCCAAACGAGGTTATCTCATTTTTGAATTACAAAAGTAACCGCCTTCAAGCTGTCAATCAGCGAAGAAACAAGGTTTTTCTACTTCTAAACAAGGCCCGAAGTCTGTGTGAGGGTTGTCCGTTTCCAAAACTGGAAAACTTCAACGCTAAACTCAACGGTGGTTTCCACCTTACTTTTCGGATACCACCAGCTGATTGAAGCACCTTGAGGAGCCAAGAGCCATTGCACAATGTTCACATATTTACGAGCGACTAACAAGAACGAGTTACAATGGTCCCAAAGGACTTATGTTCGTAAATTAGTCACAACGGCTAATCCGCTTGGTCATCTATTAATAGAAGCCAACTTTCAAGACTTGGAGATTGCTAAACACATTGCTGAACACATTGCTGAAACTATATCTCTTAGTACAATACTCATTCGATCTTCTTCTTACAACTCCAAGTTTGTACTTAATACTTTTATGAGTTGTAAAGTCTTGTAGTCAACTACATACTCTTTCTTACTTTCTAAGTAAGGTCTCTTGACTCGAGCTGCAGGGGTTAACTCAGCTCATTTGTCCCTAGCTATAAAGGTTACCTCGGTTAGGAACTCCTAGATCAGATAAGGAAATTTTTGAGTCTAGGAAAACTCTCTCAACAATTGTTTAAAGGAGCAATTCTGGTTGAGTCGATCCGATGTATTTTGTGGATTCAAAATAGTGGATTCAACTTAGTGCTTGGACTAGCACCGTCCGTGGTTTTCTCGCCCCAGGAGGGTTTCCACGTATATCCGCTTTTACACTTTTCTCGAGTCCAATCTAGACGCAGATTGTCTTATTCATTCTCTTCAAAGCTTAAATCTTCGAAGTTTGTTAAAATTTCCTCATTACCCTATTCATCCCCCTTTTGGGTGACGAAGACTCTCCAAGAGCAAACCTTTAATTAGTATCGAGCATAGCCTTTCAGAGAGGATTTAACATTCCAAAGGTCTAACGATCAAATGGCTCGGAACAACGGAGAGTTCGATGAAGGAAGATCTTCCAACGGACCACCTAAGTTCAAAGGATCAATTTCGTGCACTCGGAAGAAGCTAATGGAATGCTTTCTGCTGGACAACGATGAAGATGTCCGGAACATCATACAAGACGGCAATTACATTCCAATGAAGATGGAAGATACAAGACTCGTGCCTAAAGAAAAGTTTGAGTACACCATCGAAGAATAAAAAGTTAAGAAAGAACTTTAAAGCAATGAACATTCCGATGTGCGCCATCAGCTCGGAAGAGTACAACAGAGTGTCGACCTGTGACACAGCTAAAGATGTGTGGGACACTCTGGTCAACACATATGAAGGAACAAGCCAAGTGAGACAAGCAAAGATAAGTCAATATCTTCACAAATATGAGCTATTCAAGATGGAGCCGAAGAAAACATCACTCGGATGTTTATACACTTCATTGAGATTACAAACAATCTCAAATCTCTGGGTAGAAGGATTTCCCATGAAGAAATGTGCAGAAAAATTCTAAGAAGTCTACCCAAGAGAAGATGGGGTCCCAAGGTGACCGCTATTAAGGAAGCTCAGAATCTCTCTCAACTAAAGCCGGACGAACCGATTGGGAAGTTATTTATCAATGAAGTCCATCTCGGAAGAAGAGGATGCCGAGGTCAGCACCAAAAAGAATACTGCACCGAAAGCCTCATAAAACAGAGGAGAAAATCTGAGTTCCTCGGATTCTGAAGAAGATCTCATGGCACTAATTGCTCGAGGCTTCAAAAGAATGATAAAGCACAAGAAATAGGATAAGAGGCCAAGGGAAGAATTCTACAAGAAAGATAAGAAGGACATAAAAGGTAAACATTCCTCCCCTTCAAAGTTATCTTTAACTAAAAACTCTGGCTGTTTTGATGTGGTAGCAAAGATCACATAGTCAAAGACTGTCCAAGGATAAAAAGGGATAGAAAGAAGAAGAAGGCTATGAATGGCCACATGGAGTGATGAAGACTCATCCGGAAAAGGTGAAGATTCTCGATGGCTCAAAGTGTCCGATGGCACTAATAGACTCGTAAGTCGGATCTTAGTCAAACTCCGACAATTCGAGATACCGATGAGACAAATCCTCATGAGGTAATTGAATACTTCCTCAAGTTCTCCAAAGTTGATTTAGCTATATATATTTACACTTTCGAAGAAAAGTCCAATTTTGATTCTTCTCGATTCAAAGAACAACTTGAGTCTCTCACTTCGAGAGCATTAGTTTAAAAATGAATTGGAAAAATTGAGAATTACTCTCAGAGAACTCAAGACTAGTACTTAAGCTAATGAGACCGAGTCCGAGACACTCGGAAGAAAAAATGAGCATCTGAAAGAGAAGCTCAATGAGTCTCAAGAGCTTGTTTTGAAATTTACTCAAGGCTAGAAAAACCTTGACATGCTTTTAGGCTCTCAATGTGTCTCCTTTAGAAAGGAAGGACTTGGTTTTAACAAAGAGGAGGAATCTAATTCCTACTCGGATCTTTTCAAAAGGATTCCGAACTATGAAGTTCGGGAAGGCTGAGCATGGTTCTATTCATAAAGATGAAAAGAGGACTCGAGCCCATATCGGCTTACAGGACAAAACCCTCTCCACCCGTTTTTAAAAGAAAAGATTTTCAAAAGAAAGAGACACGGACTCAGCTTTTTAAAAGGAAGACTCGGAATTAGACCAAATCCAGAGTAATTCAAATATGGGTTCCCAAGGGTCTTCTTCCTCAAAAAGGACCATAGTAAAGGAAGTTACTTGGGTTCGTTGGAGGAATTGAGAAGGGTACGGACTCGGGTTTTTAAAAGGAAAACTCGGAATCGGACCAAAACCAGAGTAATTCAAATATGGGTTCCCAAGGGTCTTCTTCCTCGAAAAGGACCATAGTAAAGAAAGTTACTGGGTTCGTTAGAGGAAGTGAGAAGGGTTAGTGTGTTTCTAACTTGCAAGTAACTTAGAAAAATTCAAAAGACCATTGGTGCCTAGACAAGTGGATTCTCACGCCACATGTCAGGAGATTCAAGACTTTTTTCGAGTTAGAAGATTACAAAGGAGGCAAAGTCACTTTTGGAGATGACGAGTAAAGGGAAGATAGTTGGAATAGGCAAGATTGGAAAAGGAGACAACCTGGTCAGCCCTGTCTATCTTGTCAAGGGACTAAATTACAATCTACTCAACATCTCTCAATTGTGTGACAAAGGTCAAGAGGTAAAGTTCACTTAGACAAATTGCTATATTTCCGATGCAACCACCAAAGAGACTAAGCTCTCGGGTAAGAGATCGAGTAATACCTACACTATTCCTCTTTCGATCCGAGTCAAAATTTATCTTGTTTAAAAGCATCATTGCATGATGATTCTTGGACATGGCATCACGGACTAGGTCATGTTAGCATGCATACTATCAAAAAGCTTGCATCTCATGGTTTAGTCGGAGGATTACCTAACTCGTGCCTTTAAGAAAGATAAAATTTGTGAAGCATGCACTAAAGGGAAACATGTCGATCATCCTTCAAATCTATCAAAACTGTTTCCACATCCAAAGTACTTGAAATGTTGCATATGGATTTATGTGCTTGAAATCCCCGTAAAGAGTCTTGGAGGTAAATTTTATGTACAAGTGATTGTTGATGACTACTCATGATTTACTTGGGTGTGTTTCCTTAAGCACAAGAATGAAGCTTTCAAAGAGTTTAGTAAGCTTTGCAGGAAAATTCAAGTAGAGTCTCGGACTCGGATCGGAAGAATTCGAACTAACCATGGAAGGGAGTTCGACTACTTAGAATTTGCAGAGTTCCGCAATAAGAATGGTATCTCCCGCAACTTCTCATCACCTAGAACTCCTCATGAACAAAATGTGGTAGAGAAAGAACAGAACTCTTGAAGAAATAGGAAGGACGATAATGATTGAACACGATGTACCTTACTATTTCGGGCCGAGGCGATCAATACAGACAAACTACATTCTAAACAGATACCTCATCGGACCCATCTTGAAGAAAACTCCATACGAGGTCTACAAGGGAAAGAAACCCAACATTTCATACTTCAAACCCTTCGGATGTAAGTGTTATGTTCACCACAATGGTAAGGATCACCTGACCAACTTTGATGCTCGGTTAGATGAAGGTATCTTTCTTGGTTATTCATCTCATAGTAAAGCATATCGCATTTTCAATAAAAGAAGTAACAAAGTGGAAGAAAGCATCCACGTTGTTTTTGATGAGATTGATCAGGGAAAACCAAGTGAGTCAACATTCTCGGATCCGAAGCTCGGTTGAGATAAAGATGACCTTGCTAAAGCCGAGCTCGGATAGAGTTAAAGAAAATCAGCTCGGAATGAGGCAGCTCGGAATATCATAACTCATATTCAACTAGCTCAAGAGCCAACTCAGAATATTGAAGGTCAAATAGATGAGCAAGCTCAATTAGATCGGACCATCGAAGATCAACCAGTTCAACCCACAAATCTGGTGAACCAAAGAACAGGTAAAGCATTCAAATATGTTTCAAGCCACCCACTCGAGAACATATTGTCCGACATAAACAATGGGGTAAGAACTCGCTTTTCTTTGCAAAATCTATGTGCATTCACAGCATTCATATCATTAACTCGAACCCAGAAATGCACTAGAGGCCCTAAATGAACTTGAATGGGTAGAGGCCATGCAAGAGGAACTTAATCAATTTGAAAGAAATCAAGTCCGGACTTTGACCAAACGACCTTTTGACCACCCAGTCATAGGAACCAAGTGGGTTTTTAAGAACAAACTGGATGAGGATGGATTGGTAGTCAGAAATAAGGCTAGACTTGTGGCTCAAGGTTACAATCAAGGAGAAGGAATTGATTGTGAGGAACCTTTGCACCAGTTGCTAGGATTGAAGCAATTAGAATCCTATTGGCATTTGCATCAAGCATGAATATTAAATTGTATCAAATAGATGTCAAATGTGCTTTTCTGAATGGTTTCATTCAAAAGGAAGTCTATGTTGAGCAACCCCCTGAATTTGAAAACTCAGAATTTCCAAATCATGTTTTAAAGTTGCAAAAGACTCTTTATGGTCTTAAACAAGCTCCCGAACTTGGTATGAAAGACTCGAGTAGTTTCTTAGTTGAAAATGATTTTAAAAGAGGTTAGATTGACAAAACTCTTTTCATAAAAACCAAGGGGAAAGACTTTCTTATTGTTTAGATTTATGTTGATGATATAATTTTTGAAGCTACTAATGAAAATCTTTATCGAGATTTTTCCGAGTTAATGAGACAGAATTTCAAATCTAATGATGGGAGAGCTCAATTTCTCTCTTGGTCTACAAATCAAGCAAGACAAAGATGGCATCTATGTCCATCAATCTAATTATACCAAGGAGTTGATGAAAAAGTACAAGCTTCAAGATGCAAAATATACAAGTAACACCAATGAGTAGCAGCATGAAACCGGACTTAGACGAAAAAGGTAAAGCAATAGATCGAAACTCTATCGAGGTATGATTGGATCTCTGCTATATCTTAAATCCAATGAGGCCAAACATTATGTTTAGTATATGTCCGTGTACAAGATTCCAAGCTAATCCAAAAGAATCACATCTCACTATGGTGAAGATAATTTTTAGATATCTTATAGGAACTCGGAATCTAGGTTTATGGTTCTCAAGAGACTCGAAATGACCCTCACTGGATATTCGGATGCCGACTATACTCGGATACAAGGTTGACAGAAAGAGCACCTCAGGAGCATGCCAGTTTCGGGTCAACACCTTATATCTTGGCACTCAAAGAAGCGTAACTTGGTTGCTCTATCAACTGCTGAAGCTGAGTACATTGCAGCTGGAGCATGCTCGTGCTCGGATTCTAGGGATCAAGAAACACTTGAAAGATCTTGGACTCTTATTCAAATCAATTCCAATCAAGTGTGATAATCGAGTGCAATCAACATCACTAAGAATTCAGTCCAAAGCACTCAAAGACAAAACTTATTGAGGTCAGGTATCATTTTATGAGTGACCATTTTGAGAAATGTGATAATGAACTTGAATTCATTCCTACAAAATTTCAATTAGCTGATATCTTTACTAAGCTACTTAGTGAGGCTCAATTTCGTTTTATTAGGAATGAACTTGGCATGATAAATGCATGATTATGTATTTTTTAAGTGAAATTATCTTGCATGATTATGTGTTGCATGTTCCTTTCTTTGTCTTAATAATAATTGGTTCGATTGACCCAGTGAGACCGAGCTAGGAGTTATTGTTTGTTCGCGCTTTCGAGTCACTCGTAAACCTTATTGAGTCGGACTCAATATTTGAGAAAATTGGACTTCAAACTTCGAAATCATCTCTAGATTAGTGGAGAATTTCATAAATTTCTTTTAAAATTTCTATTTTCTCTCTCTCTACCGCACGCATCGATCGCGTGAACGAGCCGTTGGGAGACCGACACCGAAATTCTAATCGTTGGAGAGCAGAAACGGACACATCGGTCCGAGGGAATCGTTGGAGGTTTGGGTCGAACGAATACTGAAGGACATTCCTTTTGCTATAAATAGCATCCCTTTTCCTTCATTTCGCTACTTTACTCTCTGCTAACCTAAGCTCTTGCCCACTTACTTTTGCAATCTAAGCTTTCACGAGTTCTCAACACTCTCGGTGCTCTCTCTCTCTCTCTCATTTCTTCGAAGTTCACTCTCTTTCCTCTTAAACTTCTCAACCATGTCTAAGAGAGGTCCCCCTCTAGACTTTCTAGGATCTGCAACTAAGAAGCCTAGAACCAAGAACCAAGAGGGTTCTTCTAAACCCTCCAAAATCCTCGTCACCCAAGATCTTACGTTCGATGACAAATACTTTCCAACCACAACCTTTCTTGCTCCGAGGGGATCATCACCTCAAGAGTTCGCAACACTCGTGGTTCATATAAATCTCTCTCTCCTCCATCGACTTTTCAAAGTCTCTTTTATCTTTCTCAACGAGCAACTCCATCCCCTTTAACAAAGTTGCTGATGAGTTCTTCGAATAATATGCCAAGGAAGTCCTTGAGTCACGCAAGAATTTTTCTACGACTCGGATGAAGACCGAGGCTAGACTTCGAGTTTCTTTCGATGAGAACTTTCTTGATCTCATCATTCCAGAAAGAGAATCCTAACTCAAAGATTCTCAAAGCTTTGTTTGACATTCTCGAGGTCTATGACGTACACCTCTTTCCCGCTATAATCGAGCGAGATAACCACCATGCTAGCTCGGACAAAGAAATCCACCCCTCTTCCTTTTGTAGCCCTTCTTACCCTTGTTTTTAGACAATTCAAGGTTCTGCACCCCTCGGACCCAAACAAAGTGTCTTAGGCTGCCATCATCGTTGGCGGAAAAGAGCTTCTTGGATACATGTACTAGGAAACCCAACCCGGTGTCCGGGTCCATAGCTCAAACCGAGGCAACCTTTCCCTCCGCCTCGGACTCGGACTCGGACTCATCTCTCAATCCCTCCTCCACCTGGTGGTGCTTCCACCTCAGGTCCCCCTCCAAGCACTGCTGCTTTGTCTACCACACCGATAGACAAGCTCACTTCGTGTCCACGGAACTCCGGGACATTCTCCGCTTCTTCAAACTTGTTCTTTAGAACATGACCATCAACAAGAAAACAGACTCGATCTCAAATTCGAGAGCAACAAGATGTGCTTCTCGAAATGAAGAATCCGGCTAAGGAGCAGCAGGAGCGAGGTTGAGCTCCTCGGAGAAAGGCACATCAAAGCAGCTCGGGACCTAGACAGCTCGGATACGTCCGAGGAGTCCTCAAGCCTCGCCAAGTCTCCCTCCGGAGAGGCAGTGAAAAAGGAGAAGAAGGCTGCGGCTGAAGTAGTTCCTTTTGAGGAGGAGGAAGAAGAGAAGGAAGAAGAGAAAGAGGAAGAAGGAGAGGAGAAGGAAGAAGCCGAGGGACAAGGTGTTGCGGTTCCTCAACCGGAACCGATAAGCTCGGACAGCTAGCCTGAATGAGTCGGACGACCCTACGGATGTTGGACAATCTGCAGCTAGTCAAGCCTAAAGAAGCACCCCGTCTTTCACGTTTCAAAAGGATGAGCCTCTGAATGACCTAGTTCCGTGTCAGCCACTTAGAACCGAGCCACTTCCAGAGATACTAGTGATGCCGCCGCCTAGACCTTCAACATCATCACAAGCTTACCAGCGCAGGTGCACTCGCATGCTCATCCGCATCAAATCGGACCCCGCCCCAAATCCACCATCTTAATTTTTTTCTCTTGTTTTACTATTTTTTTGTCCGGACATCAATTGTATCGGCTTGATACATTCTTCCTTATTTTTTGTTTTTGCTGAAAGACAAAGGGGAGAATACTTGAAAATTGTTGTCTTGTTTAAGCGGAGTACTCTTACCTTCTTTTATGTGTATTTTATGTGTTTTCCGTATATATATGAATGAAGTTTTATTTTCGAGCATACTTGATTTATAAGTTAACTCTTTCGAGTTTAAATTCCTTATTACTTAGCTTTGCTCGATATATCGGCTTGCATTTCTTTTTCTCTATCTTGCTCGATATAATTGCTCACAATTCTTCGCCATATGAGTTATTTGTTGAAATACTCTAAGATCGAATCACTTCACTCATTACTCTATATTCTAAGATATAATACTAAGTAAGAATGAAAACTCATGATCTTTTTACTAACAATTTCTATCTAAGTATGGAATGTCTTTCATAAAAAAGGGGAGATTGAAGACTCGGACTACGAACCTAGATCATTCTGGGTAATACCAAAGACTCGGATACAAACCTCGAGTCCTCCTAAGTTTTGATTACAAGTCATTCCGAGTATTATAGAAACTCCTGTTTAAGTTTTCATTCGATTCCGATCGACTCAGAACATACATTCTTGTCTATCATCTTACGTTGATGTTTCGAGTCACTCGGACGTCACTCGGATTTATCACATGTTCAAATATTCTCTCTAACACTTCATATCTAAGTTCCGATCTGTATATCTTGAAGTAAAGTGAATTACGGCGTTAATTCAACTTTCTAAGTCAAGCATGTTTGTTTGAGAATTATTTGTCCACATCAAGTATGTTCTTGTCTATCATCTTACATTGATGTTTCGAGTCACTCGGACATCACTTAGATTTATCGCATGTTCAAATATTCTCTCTAACACTTCATATCTAAGTTCCGATCTGCATATCTTGAAGTAAAATGAATTACGACGTTAATTCAACTTTTTAAGTCAACATGTTTGTTTGAGAATTGTTTGTCCGGATCAAGTACATACACTCTAATATTTTCACTCTTATAACTTGATCTCTCTTAAGATCGACTCGATGGAATTTGAGTATAATGAATATTATACTCTTCTAGGCCTCGAGATAATTATGCACTTAATTATCTTAATTAAATTATTATCTCGTGCCTAATCTTGGACCAAAGTATTTTATACTTTGAGAACCAAAATTATTTACTTTTTAGGTTATCCAAACGAGGTTAACTCATTTTTGAATTACAAAAGTAACCGGCTTCAAGTCGTCAATCGCCAGCAGACAAGGTCTTTCTACTTCGAACAAGGTCCAAACGTCGTGTGAGGGTTGTCTCGTTTCCAAAACTGGAAAACTTCAATGCTAAACTCAACGGTGGTTTCTACCTTACTTTTCAGACACCACCAACTTATTGAAGCACCTTTAGGAGCCAAGAGCCGTTGCACAACGTTCACATCTCAACGGATCTTTTCGAGCGACTCGGAAGAACCGTTACAATGGTCACAAAGGACTTCGTTCATAAATTAGTCACAACGGCTAATCCGCTTGGTCATCTATAAATAGAAGCCAACTCTCAAGACTTGAAAATTGTTGAACACATTGCTGAAACTATATCTCTTAGTACAATACTCATTTAATCTTCTTCTTACAACTCCAAGTCCGTACTTAATACTTTTATGAGTTGTAAAATCTTGTAATAAGTTATATACTCTTTCTTACTTTTCGAGTAAGGTCCCTTGACTCAGCTGTAAGGGTTAACTCAACTCATTTGTCTCTAGCTATAAAGGTTACCTCAATTAGGAAGTACTAGATCGGATAAGGGAATTTTTGAGTCTAGGAAAACTCTCTCAACAAGCTCGTTTAAAGGAGCAATTCTGGTTGAGTCGATCTGCTGTATTTTGTGGATTCAAAATAGTGGATTTGACTTGGTGCTTGGACTAGCACTGTCCGTGGTTTTCTGCCCTGCAGGGGTTTCCACGTATATCTACTTTTACACTTTTCTAAATCCAATATAGACTCGGATTGTCCGATTCATTCTCTTCAAAGCTTAAATCTTTTAAGTTTGTTAAAATTTCCTCATCACCCTATTTACCCCTTTAAGGTGGCTAAGACTCTCCAGGAGCAAACCTTCAAATATAATGCACACACATTGCATAAAAATAATATTTTGATCATATTCCTCCTTTTGTTCATATATAAATAGTCAATGGGGTTATGATGAATATACATTTGCAACATTTGTTAGTATTAACATGTTCCTCCATTTCCGTACTATTAACATGTTTGTTTGTTGAATATACGACTGCAGAACTTATTAGTATTCCACATAAAGGGGTTCTGATGAGAGAGAAAACATATGCTGCGATTAATTTTTTTAATAAAAAATAAAGGAAATAGATGAAAATAGAGAAAATAATAACTATGTTAATTTTTGTTCTAACAGTTTTAAAGTTCACTTAATATTGAAATTACTTTTAACCTAGTGTACCCATTAATACTTTAAACACTTAATATTGAAATTACTCCCATATGCACCGATTTTTCCCCCAATCTGCAACAGAAGAAGTTTATTTTCTGTTTTTTTTTTGTGTGGTGTTCAAAGAAGTTTATACTCTAAAGCATAAATGCACAGACAATTACACATATGTCGTGACCAAATTATTACACGTAGATGTTAAAAAAAGGTACTACACATGACTCTTTTAGAATTTACTACAGGTCTGCAGGGATCACAGGAATAATGATGTACTTTACGTCATCAACTGTCCTGACATTTGATCTAGAGTTGTTCTGTGCGGCTCCTGGATCTGACATGAGTCCATAACGCCAGGACATATGAAGTAAAATTCGAGCATGGTTGATCTTGTGCCAATCTTTCCCTGTGTGCTCTCTGCAGCGTTCCATAAGGTCTGTACAATCGGTAATTTCTACTTTCTTCAGGGATCTGACTTCCTGGATCCTGTTCGGCAACCTTTTCAAAGCAGGGCAGCTGTCAATCCGAAGGTGTTGAAGCATCGTGAGGCCACCTATCCATTCCGGTAATTCTGTCAAGGCATCACATGCTGAAAGCCATAGGAATTTGAGAGTCTTTACATATTTGAGTCCCTCAGGGAGAGTCTTCATATTTGGGATTTCTTTGAGGGTTAAAGAGTCAAGACTTTTAAGTGATTCCCATGCACTCTTCTGGGTCAAATTACGAAATGGTCTTAGTGATACCCATGATGCCATACTCCTGTAGTCCATGTTAGTATCACCATCATAAGAGAGATCGAGCTTTTTGCAGCTGGAAATCTCCAACTTTCGCAAGGAGGTGAGGTACTGTAATTCTGAGGCTAATGAAGTTAGTGCATCACACTTGTCAATCACTAGTTCTTTAAGGCCAGGTAGGTTTCTTAAGCCCTTTCTGACTGCTGTTAGTCTTTCCAAGTTGACACATCTCTTAATCTGCAGGCTTTTGATGCCGTCATACTCCTGGGGCTGTGGTATGTCCCCGCGTGCTTTCTTTCCACATTCTTGTAGCAGCTTCTGATTAACGTTCCGTAGGTCAATGTTTTTAACCCATGGAAACAGGGGCATGGATGTTAGTTTTGGGCAGTTCCATATCCTTAAGTTGAAAAGACGCGGGAAGTATCGGATTGATGATTGATGTCTAGAAGTTAACATCAATTCTTTCCTCCATGCTTCTAGCTTATCGAAGTTGTGGAGTGTAAGTTCTTCCAGAGATTGAAAGAAAGAGGCAGATGCTGATGAAGCTCCTTCAGTGGTACCTGCTGATAATTCATCACTCTCCACAAACAGCACATTAGCCATGTGCCTGAGGGTGAGTCGTTTCAGAAGTGGAAGTTTACCAAATGGTGGGAGATGTTGACATTTATCACATCCCTCAATGTCGACAACCACTAAGTTTGGGAGTGAGGAAGGCAACAAGTCACCCCTTGCCCAGCTTGGGAAGTCAGACCCCTTGTATCCTTCTATGGAGAGGACTTTGAGGTTTGGATTTGGTTGGAGGTTCTCTAGAAGATTTTGGTATGGTAATTTATCTTTGTCTAGTAAGAGGTGAGACAATTTTTCTATGTTTGCAATTGGTTGTGCCCACCGGATCTTTAGCTCTATTAGGTTGCTTTTGCAATTGAGTTTTGCTTCTGAGCCTTCACCTATACTTGCTTTCCAATCTCCTGTCAACTCAATTTCCAACTGTCCTCTCAAGTTGTCGAGTTTTTCCAAAGCTTTTAGCCCGATATCTGGTCTTTCTTGGGAGAAAGACTTACCAATTACTAAATGACTTAGCATCTCAAGCTGAGTTAGTTTCTCCAGTCCAAGAGGCATGCAATTCAAGCTATCACAGTCATCAAGCTCAAAATTCTTAAGGCTTACAAGTTCACCAAAATCGCCACGAAATGTTGTCAACTTCTGGCACGAGTTGAGCTTTAGTGTTTGCAAGTTGTATAGTCCTGTGATGGACTTTGGGAGAGTCACCAGATTATTCCTTGACAGATCCAAATACCTCAAATGGATTAGGCGGCCAATGGAATCAGATAGTTCTTCTATCCCAAGATCGTGCAAGTCCAACACTCTAAGGCACTTAAATTTCGAAATCAACATATTACAGAACTTGTCAAACTTTGCATCACAATCTGGTTCTTTGAGGAAAACAAACGTCCGCAAGCTTTGAGCTTGGGGCAGCGATGGGGTCCTTTTCATTGGCGAGTCTGTGTAACAGCTGAACGATACATGTTTGCAAGTTAAATCCAGAGAATTGCCAACACTGTTATCTGCCACATACATGTTTAGGATCCCAGCTGCTTTTGTACAGGCTAAGTCACGCATCAGGGGATGCATTTTACAAGCCACGATATTATCTAAACCATCAAGTACCACGTCTTGAAAGAAGTTGCGTCTTGCTAATTCAAGGAAATACAACTCGCCATGATGCTCGGGGCAACAAACCCTTGAGCCATCCAAAGGCTTATCAAATCATTTTTGTTAAATTCAAAATAGTGGGGAAATAATGAGCAGTAGCCAAAGCAAGCTTTTAGACGAGTGGGAAGGTCATTGTAGCTGTGCTCTAAGATATGAAGCATCACCCTCTCCTCTTCAGATTCCTTGCTGAGCATTGTATCGTTCTTCACGGACAACCGTGTGTTCTGACTGTTTCCATGAAGACGATTTCCTGATACCCGTATCGTAAGTGGAACACCTTTGTAAATTAAATCGTTTTTGAAATACAACCACTCTTCCTTACTTTTTCCATATAGATGACTTCCTGCAACCATTATTGAAAGTGGAACACCTTTGCAGCTACTAACAATTGATTCCCCTATGCTTTCGAGTTCATGATCCCTTGAATCATCTTTTGGTAATGCCAATATTTTGAACAAAGACAAGGAAGCAGTAGATGACAGGCCTTCTAATGGATAGATCTCATCAGTTTCAAGTTTTGATAATACTCCTACATCAGCAGACCTTGTAGTCACTAGAATTTTACTACCTGCTGCACCTCCAGCTAAAATATCTTTCAAACGCCCCCACTGTTTGATACAAGCATCATCTAGGACAAGTAAGTAGAGCTTGCCATCAATCTCTTTCCTAAGTCGTCGCTCAAAGATGTCCATTTGATTCTTGCTAGTGCTGGTCCGATCCATTTCTGGGTCACTAGTTCCATATGTATACTTCAAAGTCACTAAAGACCTTTGGAAACTTCGACATCCCAACAGATCACGAAATAGTATCTCATTTTGGTGGTGTTTCAAGGGATTCATTTTGGTGGGTTGGGAGCTTTCCTTATAGTTTGACTTTCTATTTTTGCAAGTCTCCACAGTTTCACGAATGATTTCTCCTTCATCATGTATACCTGAGACTTGGATCCACATTCTTAGGTCAAAATGATTCTTAACCTTTTCGTCCTCATACACTAAGCGTGCCAAAGCTGACTTTCCTAATCCTGGTGACCCAACTATGGGAATGACAGAGACATTGGTTTTACTCTTTGGCTGAGGATGCAACAGCTTACCAATGATGTTCTTTTTATCTTTGTCCCTCCCTTGGACTTCGATTTTTATAGGCTTGGAACGTCTCTCCACTCGCCTCTCAGGATTTCTAGTGGGATCAAATTGACGATTTAACTCGTTTGCAATCTTTTCTATTCCTTTGCTAATCTTTTTGACATTCTCAGCCACTTTATTAGGTAAAGCAAGTTGGTTGTTTTGGGTTGAGAGAAGGCTCACCTCTTGTGTAAACGTACTGATTGCTGCCACCGCTCTCTGCAGGGCCGCCCCCAGTCTTAGCTTCTCCCCCAAATTCCTTCCCTCTGTTACTCGGGCAAGCTCTCGTTGTCTAGAAGAAGTGCAGATACCATCAAGCAGGTCATCAGCCTCATGAACCAAAGCGACAAGATTTCCAAGCTTGCTACGAGTGGCAGTGGCATCGTTGTCGTCCATCTGCTCCCCGGCTTCTACTGCTAGGAGTGCACCTTCAATCATCCCCACTGATTGTAGTAACATTCTGAGTTCATGATTAGGAGGCAGTCTCTCAACTACGCTTTCCAAAGTTCCTAGGAGGTTCTTCCATACAACGATTTCAGCAGCCATTTTCGTTTTCTAGGAAACTGTTTGTAGTGCAAGGTTTTTTTTTTTTTTATTTATATTTATACAGACCTTCTGGTCAAACAAAGCGCTTCCATGTAAACGAAAGAGAGAAGAGACAGTGGGACAGAACTAGCTTCTATTTATTTGAATAGCAGGGAAGAAAGGACGACTTAGGCTCAATTTCACCTCTCTCACGAACAAAGGGAAAACTAGGACAATTTCCGCCAAACAGGACAATAGTTTTTTTTTTTTTTTGTGTGCGTGTGCAGATGAGTCACAAAGGGTATTATAATATAAGAAGGAAAGGAGGAATCGAACCCGACATCTAATGTACTTCATACCTCAATCTTGACTACTAAATCGGGACCTTATTAGTTAGACAATAGGATTTATGAATCGCAATAATATAAACTTTAGATGATATTGGTCAAAAATAATATTACCTTTATTTTTACTATAAATAGTGCCAACTTTAATACTATTAAATATATCATAATACAACCGAGTTTGAAAAGTTGTCATTCATATGAGAGTTAATGTGTCAAGTAAGGTTGACACATGTACGTTGGACTTAAAATTTTAATCTTGGATTTCTTAGTTTAAATGGTCACATAAACAAACGTTTATTTTTTTTTAATTTAAAATTGACTTGTTTATAATGTTATTTAAACCTCAAAATTAAAGGTCAAAATTTTAACTCCGCTGTACATGTATTAGCTTTATCGAACACGGACGAGTCACAACCCCCAAAACTTATTTATATTCTCATATTGTTAAATAACATTAATATCACACTATTTAAAATTAAGAAAAAAATTGTATTATTTTTAACTGAAAATTTCAAAATGTATGTTATTCACGTCCAAAAATCGAATATAATATACTACTACATGAAAAAAGAAAAAAAAATGTATGTTAGAACGTGCGCTAGTGCGCCCCTCCCCCACCCCTAAAAATACCAAAAAGAAAAGAAAAAGAAGGATAAGAAAAAGTTTTCTATGCTATCTTCGAATGATTGGCTTATAAGGCAACTCTCCAGCTCAATCATAATCAATTTTTCACGCACCCGACCGTCGTGTACGCCATGTTCAATTATCAACTCTTGGTAGTAGCTTGGTAGTTTAAATAAAGAAAAGAAAGAAAAAGGAATACAATGCTATTTAAATACAAAAGTCAGTTAATATATCTTTTCTCTTCCGACATTTTAAGAACAAATTATATTATAATTTCTCAATCACTAGTATTTGGATCGAGTTTATCATCGGTTAAATATTTATAATAAAGCGATGAATTTCTTTAAACTTGACGAATTCTCTAATGTATTAATGAATTTTTCTATTTTGATAAATTTTATAATAATATTGATAAAATTATGTGTATAAATATATGCTTTTTTGAAGAGGAACAATATATTAATTAAAAGTTTAATTACTTAATTACCTTTTTTATTTGTATTTGACTTAAAAAATTATAATAATGCATGATTGATGAATTTTATATAAAGATGAAAATTTTAATTATATATATATATATATATATATATATATATATATATATATATATCAAGTTTTTCTAAAAATTGTTAAGAAAATATATGTCTATTCATTCATGTAAACATCATACAAATTGACAAAAATAAATTTTGGAGTAATGTATTTCTACGCATTCATTCCATAGAGAATTCCTCTACATGTAGGAGTCAGGTACGACTCATCAAATAAGAAAGATATAATTACAAGATATTTGGTAGAAAATATAAAAGTTACAAAGGGAAAGAAACAATTTATTTACATAAATTAGTATTACCAAGATATCAATAATATTGCTAATAATATGATGATATCTCTAATACTCCCCTCAAGTTGGAGTATGAAGGTTGCGAATGCCCAATTTGTTGCATAAGTATTCAAACTGTTGATGACCGAGCGCTTTGATAAATACATCGAGCAACTCTGTTGACTTGTGCGGAGATGAGAGGTGGTAATCCGACCGGAAAGGAGTTGTTATCGAACATAATGATAGTCAATCTCAATATGCTTTGTTTCGATCATGGAACACCGGGTTGGAAGCTATATGATGGGCTACTTGGTTGTCACCAAATAGATGCATAGATTGTTGATGATGAACCCCGAGGGATGTGAGAAACGACCGAATCCAAGTGAGTTCACAAGTAGTAACAACCATAACCCAATATTCAGCCTCCACGAGATGATCCAGAAATAGTAGATTGTTTCTTGGTCCGCTAAGAAATAGAAGAATGACCCAAGGTGACAAAAATATCCAATCACGGATCGGCGAATAAGTGGACAACTAGCCCAATCAAAATTACAATAAGCTTGAACTTGAAGTGTGCTGTCAATGAGTAAAAAAATCCTTGGCCTGGAGCATGCTTGAGATAGCGAGAACAAGATTGGAATGGTTGCATCTTAGTGTTGACTACGAGGTGCTTGCGAAATTGAGACAACACATGAACAACATAGCGAATATCACAGCAAGTACGTGTAAGATAAACTATGTCCAACCAAACTACTGTAAGGTCTTGGGTTAGAAAGAGGAGGACCACCAGCAAGAGCTAAGGTATGATTTTATTCCATTGAGAAAGTAACGGATTTGGAAGTAGTGAGCCCTAATTCGGATAGAATATCAAGAGCAAATTTATGTGGGGATAGGAACAATCCATATGAGTTGGAAGCGACTTCTATACCTAAGAAGTACTTGAGAGGAATGAGCTTTTTAAGCTTGAAGCGATCATTAAGATATGTTTTGAATGTCGAACACGCATCATGATCGTTGCCAGCGAGAATAAGATCGTCAACAAAAACCAAAATAGTCAAGAAGATATTCCCTTTTCGAAAAGTAAATAGGGTATGATCAGCATGAGATTGAAGCAAACCATAAGCCGGTAACATAGTGGCAAGCTTAGAGAACCAATCCCGGGTGATCGGCGGAGCCCATATAATGACTTCCGAATATGACGTATCTTGTCGGGATGAGAAAGAGATAACCCAGGAGGAGGCTGCATATAGACTTCCTCATGGAGGTTCACTACAAAAACTGGTTGTTAGCGTCCGAATTTAGAGACAACCTAAATATCCGATACTAATAGTGACCTATTTAGCATCGGATGCGTAAGAAGACGCTGTCTCGCATCGGAAAAAATAGAAAGTTGCTATTAGCGTCGGATATTAGCATCGGAAGTAGAAAAGAGACGCTATTAGTGTCGGAATTTAGAGTCAAACCAAAATTCCGACCCTAATACCCAATTTAGGTTTGGAAAAAAGGGGCCGTGTATTCGAGCCCTCAATCCCTAAAATTGCTTTTACTCTCTCATCCCTGCTACCTCCCTCCTTCTCCGGCGTCGCCCCGCTTCTCCGGCGTCCGTCCCCCTCGTCATCGGCATCTGTCCCCTTCCTCACCGGCAAACTTCTTCTCGGTCACCTCGTCTTGCCAATTGTCGGCATGCGGCTACATCTCCGGCGTCTCCTGCCTCCATTTCTCTCTCCTCCAAGAATTATCCATGTCGGTATGAATCTCTTCTCTCTCTCTCTCTCTCTCTTTCTCTCCCCCTCCATTGTTTCTTCAATTTTGCTGATCCGTTTCCTTGCTTCCATTCAAGCCTCAAATTGAGGTGTTAGTTTGATTGTTCTTCGAGAGACCTCCATTGTTTCTTCAATTTTGTCTGGTCCGTTTCCTTGCTTCAATTCAAGCCTCGGATCAAGGTGTTAGTTTGATTGTTCTTCATAGAGTATGATGCGGTGATTGTAATATGAATTTGTCACTGGAAAATAACGTTCCGTCACTCGGAATTTTGTTTAATGCAATTGATTTGGCTCATTTTAGCTGACATGAACTGGTAGAACATTTACTCCGAGAATCGGATTGATTTCCCTGTTTTTCCTGGCTCATTTGTTAAAGTCACTTAGAAGCGCACATTAGCACAAAAGATTAGTATGAATTTGTCCTGTTTTTCCTGTCTATGCCGGTGTTGAAGCCAATTTTTTTGATTTTTGTGGTTTTGTGGATTTGTTCGGGTGAATCGATTCAGAGGTATATGTAATTTGTTCATGCTAGATTTTTTGTGCTTACCTACACCTTATGGGGATGGAGAAAAAGCTATTACTAAATGTGATTCACAGTATGTTTGGAGCTAGCTGTCATGTTGAGCTTCTTGTCTTTCGTAATGCTAGCATTACTTCAGCTCTCGTCTCGTGGCGTAACTACCCTCCCCTCTCTCTGTCTTTCCCTCTTCTTCCGGAGAGCAAGTCTTTCCAATTTCAATAGGCTCCTACATATTATCTAGAATATTACTACTAAATCTCCATTTGTTCTAGAAATTACCTAGATAGATGATATGTAAATCCTCGAGAAAGAAGAGAGAACTTATAAGCTTTTGCAATGCACATATATAATTAGGCCTTTATTGCCTTACGTCTACTATTGGTAATATTAGATTTGACATTTGTGTACATATGCATGAATTGCTAGATAACCTAAATCTTCATCTGTGTTTAAATTTAGAGATGTTTTTGCTATTCACAATGGACTGACAAGGCTTCTTCCCCAATGGATTTACAAGGTCGAAGGTGATGAAGAGGATCCTGTGGCGAGTCAAGGAAAATCTTACGCAAGAAGTGTGGTAGTTTTCATATATGGTTCCACTCTAAGAAATCCAAATTAAAAGCTAGATGGTGCCGAGGTTAGTGCACTATTTTATTATTTCAACTCTTCTATGAGTCCTGGCATCACCATGTTGGAAGAGGATGTGCATGTGTACATGTGCTCTTTTTCTAAATGTATATACTGAGTGTATATTTCGTTAAATTTTCTGTATGCTGAAGGAATGCAAGGATTTCCATGAAGCTAAAGATGGAGATGGGCAACCTTTGCTTTTCGAATACTGCAAAAGGTATTATAGAAATTGCTCGGAAATTGCTCTTAGAAAGTCTTCTGCAGATACATGGAAATTGCTCTGTTTGGGAGGAGAGTATGAATGAGAAAAGGAGGCAAAAGGGGGGTTAATGAGCTTAACTTCGTGGGGTTTCAATCTGTAGGGCATGAGATGTCATGCCAGCTCTCACAAACCAAGCTTCCACGTCAACACAAGCGTGACAAAAAGCAACTTAGGGAAAGGATCAGCTTCATCTCATAGAGGGGTTGACCCTCGGCCTTCAATGTGGAGGAGAACATGACCGAGGAAGAGTTCTTCAAGTGGTTACATAATGGAATGCGGTTAGGAATGTTTGAAAACTTCGGTGGGGGTGAGAGTCCCCAAACAGGGGCCAGAAATAGCCCCAAGGTCGGACCCAACACCAGTGGCAGCAGCAGCAGCAGTAAGAGAAAGAAAAAGGGTAAGAAGCAATGGTGAAAACCGAAACGTTTCACCAACTTACATCATATTTATTGCTTGGACTTGTTACTTGGCTAGGTAGTAAGGAAGCAAGCGGGAAAGAAGACAAAGCAACCTTTGTAATATGCCATGAAAATTTACACTGTAATGAGAAAGAGGCATGAAATGGTTGTATAATTTTGTTGTTGGTGATGGTTTAGAGCCATCTTAGCAGTTTGCTCATTATATACATGTGAGAAATGGAAAATTTGTTTTTGAGCATATCTTTCCTCCCCCCTTTTTCTTTTTTTTTTGGGGGGTTGCAGAGGAGTGGTTGGGACATGGGATCCCAATAATTAGAACTCTCAAAAAGAAGTTAGCTTTTAACCGACTTCAAAAAAACACAAATTTTTATATGAGACCGTTGCACGTAATAGTTGTGATATGATAATACATCACCGATCCACATAGTCCAACCTTAATTACTGCGAAAAATCGTCCTTAATTACCCTTGTTAAAAAAAGAAAGTAAAGCATGTATGTAAATATGCATGAAATATATATAAAAAGGGAATGCCAAAAATAGCAAAAATTATTGCAAAACGAGTAAACGTTTAGCGTCCGATATTAGCATCCAATTAAAATTCGATGCTTTGTTTGAGTCAAAAAATCCGATGCAATTTTATCTTATCCGACACTAAAAAATAGATATTAGTAGAAAATTGTTAGTGAAATTTAGCGTCGAGATAATGATCCGACGCTGTTAGTGTCGGAAATATCCGACGCTAAACTGAAAAAGGCGACGCTAATAGCATCTTATTTTTGTTCGACGCTATTTAGTGTCGGATCAAATCCGACACTAAAATCTGACGCTATTTAGCGTCCGATGCTAAAGTTTTTAGCGTCACGGTGTTTAGCGTGAGATTTTTTCCGATGCTAATCCGACGCTAAATACGATTAGTGTCGGATTTTTTCCGTTTAGCGTCGGATTTCATCCAACGCTAAATACAAGTTTTCTTGTAGTGGTTGCCATGTAAAAAGACGATATTCACATCCATTTGGTGTAGTTCCCAACCTTTGATGACAACAACTATAAGAAACGCTTGACTGTTAACCATCTTAGCTATAGGGGCAAATGTCTCACTATAATCCAATTCTACAATCTGAGTGACACCACGAACAACCAACCATGCTTTGTACTACTCAATAGACTCTTAGAATTATATTTGATCTTGTAGACCCATTTGCAGCCAATGGATTTTTTCCTAGAGACAGAATTTCAATAGTCCAGGTCCCACTTTGTTCAAGTGTTGTAATTTCAGCACACATTGCCTACCTCCAGTTGAGATCTTGGACAGCGGTAGAATAGGAGCGAGGTTCGACCCCAAAACTTACTACACTCAAAAAATTTGCATGGGCAGTAGAAAAAGAGTCACAAGAAACATAATTAATAAGAGGATACCTGGGTTTGCAGGAACCATTGGAGGGTGAGGAGGATGAAGGGGGCATGATGCTTGGGTGTGTAACAATCAAATACGTCAAATAAAAATTAGGAATTTCAGTGAGCGCGTGCACTTCAATTCAAATTTTTATTTCATATATACATATATGTTACGTATTTATTCGGATAATTATGTTACATGTTTGCAGGACTCGATGAGAATAATGACGCATGACCCAAAATTAAAAATTATGTTTCATGATATTTCAAGGAAAATAAAATAAAAAAATATTGTCGAAATCGTTACGAGTTTAATTTATATGCAAAAGTATATGTATAATTATCCAAAACGGAAAAAAATTCACAAAATTGAATTTGCAAACTTGTAGATTTTATAACTTGAATAATTGGGAGTAGGAGTAAAATAGGAGGCCCAAAATGGGAAGATAAGAGGGGGATTTAAGTTGAATTATTTAGCTAATTTAGAGGAGAGAGAAAGGAGTAAGAAAGTGGGTTTTTAAATTAGGATCACCTCTCAAACCAACACCGCCAGTCAAAAACTCCATCACACTCCACCTGCTACTGCCGCCGCTACACCACCACCACTGCCAGCCACAAAGGAGAAACACCAACAGTACACACACACATTTTTCACTTGTTTCCGCACCCCAGTCACTTGCCACCCTCGTTGCCACCACCAGCCACCTGCACGCTGCCTCCCACTCGGTCGTCGCTGGTCATCCGCCTCTGCACCACCTGTCGCCGACCACCGGAAGCAAGCCTAACCCCTCCACTTCTTCAAGAATCTCATTTCCTTGTGCTTCTTGCGTAAAAATCTCAAACCCTCAACTAATTACCCCATTATGTTTGAAATTAATTATGCAAATATCACATGCAAGATTTAATCTAGTAGGATTAAACATTTGAATGAAAAATATAGACATAATACAAATTGGTCATGGATTTTTGGTAATTGAATGCTTTAGGAGGTTAAAAGCAAGCTTGTGGAGGTTAAAAGCAAGCTTGTGGAGGTTATTTAAGCCTTGTAAACTCAAAAAACGACGCTGAGGTATCCCGAGTTATTGTAAAACTATTTTTAGACCCCAAGCTCTGAAAAATGATTCTAAGTCCCCCTAAATTATGTGAAAACTATATTCTTAGCCCAAATCCGGCCCGGAGGGTAAACGGCGTTGTGAAATGTCAATTTTGCCCATGACGTTTTGCGCGAATAAATGAGAAACTAATTTTGCCTCGATTAGATTCATTAACTTCCTCGATTTTCCCCTCCATTCTAACTCGCCTCTCTCTCTTTCTATCTTTCACTCTCTCTCTCATACGGGTGGACGATTTTGTTTGAGAAATATCAATCGATCGCCATTATTGATCAAGCCCGGCAAGCGAAATCAAAGAAGAAAGTTGAAGTTAAGCAGGAAGTGAAGATTAGGAAGACGAAAATGGTATGTGATTTCATTTTTTTTTCGGGCAGTTTCAAATTTCATCTTCGAATTTTAGGGGTTTTATGAAATCGGTGGGTTTTTTCGTTTTGATTGAGTGGAATAATGTGTTTTAGAAGGATCACGTATGAGAATTATGAAGTTAATTGAAATTATAATGAATAATTTGTGGGTTTACATGAAGTTATTATCTTTGAAAATCAAAATTTTTAGGGTTTCGTGAAATTATGAAGTGATGTTTGGTGATGTTTGGCGATGTTTTTGTTTTCGAATCTGTTGTGGATGTGGTTGTTGGTGTTTTGTGAGGCCTTATTTGCTGTAATTTTGTTTTAATGGTGAATTTTTGTGATATGTGTGGAACAGGGGAAGAATAGGGGAAGCTTTCACAGAGCAAGTTCCGAAACTTTTGATGAAGCTTTCAAGCTTTCACAGAGCAAAATATTAAACACTAAGGTAGAAGAAAGAAGAGGGCAGAGAAAAAGAAGAAGGATGAAGAGCAATAATGGAGAAGAATGAAGAGCAATGGAGAAGATGAATGAAGAAGAAGAATGGAAAGATTTTATAATTTGCAAACATGACCATTGGAGAGAGAGAGAGAGTGATTTTAGGGATTTCAACCGAAAGGGTAATTTGGGGCTTTCAAATCAAATTTTTATAAATCCCGCCTAACCACCCGGTTTTCGACGTCATCAGCCGGATTTGGGCCAAGAATATAGTTTTCACATAATTTAGGGGGACTTAGAATCATTTTTCAGAACTTGGGGTCTAAAAATAGTTTTACAATAACTTAGGGTACCTCAGCGTCGTTTTTGCTTGTGAACTTTTGTGTAATTTCTATTGATGCTAGGATTGTGAATGAATGATTATGGATTGTGAAATTAAGGAAGAAATATGGTTGATGATGGCGATTAAAAGTTGAGGAATGAAGAAAACAGACATCCATGTCAAGTTTTAAGTAATTTTGGGATGAAATAATAATTTTGTGAAAATTGTGAATTATAAATGAGAAAAATTAAGATTATTTGGAGATAGGGTGTTTATTGGTAGAACATGTTATCTCCCTTTTGGAATATATATATATATATATATATATATATATATATATATATATATATATATAAGTGGATTAAGTGAATTAAGAAAATAAGTGATCCAAGTGATTTAAGAAAATTAAGTAATTTTAGTAATTTAAGTAAATTAAGTGATTTAAGTAATTTAAGCAATTAAGTGATTTTAGTGATTTTAGTAAATTAAGTGATTCAAGTAATTTAAGCAATTAAGTGATTTTGGTGAATTAAGTAATTTATGTGATTGGAGAGATTCAAGTGATTTATAAGATTTAAGAAATTTTTACACTTTAAATAATTTAAGTGAACAAGAGGCATAAATTAATAAAGGATGGATTAAAGTATTTGGAGTCAACTTAATAAAATGAATAATTGGACACTTTGGGAATTAACACATGATAATAGAGATGAGTGAAAGTTTTAGACATAGTTTTTATGTAGTTTGCAACCAATTGAAATAAATATTCCATGATACTAACAAATTAAGAAAGGTCTTGTCTAAATAAATTCACCTAATTACAAAAAATCGTATTAATAATAATAATAATAATAATAATAATAATAATAATAATAATAATAATATTATTATTATTATTATTATTATTATTATTATTATTATTATTATTATTATTATTATTATTATTGACCTTAGTAATGAAATATTTTATTTTAATATGATTGTTAAGGCCATTGAAGTCAGTCATTTGAGTCGATATTTCAAAAAGAATCAAAGAAAAGGAAACACCAAGTTTTAAGGTACGTTTATTACTCGTGCCTTACGAAAATACACATGTTTTATATATATATATATATATATATATATATATATATATATATATATATATATATATATATTAATACCAAAATATTTTGCATAATGAAAAGAAACTATTTCAAATATTGTTTGTCACCTAATTATATGGCCCATCCCATATCAATCATATCATATCACGATTATATCATATATATTTGGTCATTATCAACCAAACTTCCCGATTAGTCCGGGTGTGCACATACTTAGGAAACCGGAGCCACTCGGATAATAAATGAATAATATTTTCATTATATTCTTCCTGTCCGATTTACAAACAAATTGAAATGCATGCGCTAAAAAATATCTTCACATAAATTATTTACGAGTACATGGATATGTAGGTTGAGCTTCGGCTAACTTTTCAAAATGGTTTTCTCTGTTTTGTTTTAGGCAAGGCCGATGCTTGAGGGAAGCAAGAAGTAAGCTATCTTTTGGTCGACGTGCCTTAGGGGCTCACGAGTGGCGATTGACATGTCGTGTTTGGGGGTTGTCCTTGTAATATTCAATAAGTCATTACTATATGGGCCATGTTAACTAATTTCTATACTCATGTTGTTCTTTATTGGGCCCTTTTATTATTCGAACCCATAACTTAGTAAGTAATATATGTAACCTAGTTTAGATGTTGCCTTGTTCCTCGTTTAGAGTGATAGTAACGTCTTTAACCTTACTTTCCGTTGTACAAATTACTAGTTAATTAGTCGTTATGGTTAATCTGATGATTATGGGGTTGGGGCGTTACAGGATGGTATTGCAAATGAAGTCACAAAGTGCAGTAGATGGATGTTTGACCCATTTTCCATGCCCAAACTCATGAGAAGCCTCGGGATGTAATGATGTGTCAATTGAAGAGTTTTGCTCAGATTCCACAATAGTAGAAGATGTTCCCGCTGTCGATGGAGAAGGCCATACACAGAGCTCACAAGTAGGTAACACATAGGGTATATGAGTGTTAGAAGGAGATGTTAAACTTGTAGCAAAGGGGAAAGTGTCCTCTTTGAATTTCACATCATGAGAAACAAAGCATTCATGTGTCTAAAGATTTATATACTTTCCAACCTTTCCTCCCGGGAGAATACCTAAGAAACATATAATGCCAATTGTGCGGGGAAAATTTATCCTGTGTTTTAACAGGAGCATAACACAAACACCCAAACACCCATACATGGGAATAAGTAGGAAGGGTATAGAACAGAACTTCATGAGGTGTTTTCACTACTACAAGAACCACTTTTATTATTGAACCATCACCAAAGAGCTTTTGACGACGGTTCTTTAATTGAACCGTCTCATAGGTCATTCACAAAAAACCCTCGCTCGCGGCTTCTTCGATCCACTCTCACTTAACTCTCTTACTGTCGTACTTAGGTTTTCAATTGCTCTTCTCTCTCTTCTCTCTGTGGTTTCTGGTGGTTTTAGATGTTTTCCGACGTGCTTCCCATTCTCTCTGCAGCTTTCGGTCCGCCCACTCACTATGGGCCACCGGTATGTAACTTATATCTCACTCTCTTAATTTGTAAATGAAATATGTAAATGTGGCATGCTTTATGGTCCTCATTATATGCTTGAAACTTGGGGCTTGAATCTTCATATGTAACTCATATCATTTAGAGTAGAGGCCAAGTATATACTTGTATATTGTGTAAATGAAATGTGTAAATTAAACTTGACAAATACATACTTGTACATGTTGAATGCTATGCATTTTGTTGAATGTTATTGTAAAAGGCCAAGTATAAGTGACAATGAGAGGAGAAAAACATAAGACACAAAGAAACTGCAAAAAATAGCCAAAATCGAGGAATCGGGATGCTCGAGCGGCTAGCACGGGCCATGCCGGATTGCATGGTCAACCCGTGTTGGCTGCCGCCCATCCCAAATTCTATGTTTCGTCCGAAAGTTGTTGTATATGTTTATTTATCAAGATTTGTATAATTGCTTGCAATATAAAATGGATTCTTCCAAAAGTACAAAAAAATAAAAATCGAAAGGGCGAACTATGATGAACAAGAAGTTGGTCCGGAGTAGAGACGACCCAACCATCCTTAAACGGGTCGATTTGGATAGGTACGGAAATGCTATAGGTGAGCATAAAGTTCCCTTTATGAGCTATATTGATGCGGCAACATGCTCATACGTTAACATCAATTACGGAAAATGGAACGATATCGCCGATTCCATTAAGGACAACTCTGTAGAACGATATTCGAGTAAATGCACTACATCTAAACTTAATATAGCAACTTAGTATAAATGGTTAATATATATGTATAGATGCATATATATGTATTAATGCATTTCGTTCTTGTGTTTTAGAGAACGTTTAACTTGAATGTTAATGAATCCGAGATCCCCTTTATGAAAGACAAGACCCTCATGTAGGCGGCAGAAAAGTTTAGACTTCAAATCTCGCATTGCCGCTATATGGGACTACAAAACAAAGTAGATAAAACAAGGTAGACCCCGGGAGTCCTACAATTGTATCACCAAGGAGGACTGAAGCTCATTTGAATCACATGTCACCTCTTCGGAATACATGGTAATGTCATTACTTTGATACCCTTTTCGATACTACATCATCAAATGATTGTATAAAAAGTTCATGGGTAGCTCTAAGGAGAAAATAGAGGGTTTGAATAGTATGCAACATCATTCAATATTTATAGACAATCTCATATAAAAATAGTGTGATGTTGTGATGTTGTTTTTCTATAAATGTAAGTGGTGAGATCTACTTGAGAAGGGTAAATCTAGAGGACAATGAGAGGGGAGTTGTCTTATACATTGATATTTTCGTTGTCGAATTAATATAAAAAGGAAGAAATTACCACTAATATATAAAACTATTTTCGATTTAAGTCTTACACACTCGATATTTTTGTTGTCTTAATTACTTGAGCGAGACGATAGGTGAAGCCAACCGGAAGAGGATTAAAAGTAATACATATCTTCATGTAATATCTCGTGAGTGATACGTAAAGTTGGATGAGAGGTTGTACAAGAAAAGCTTGAAAAACTTCAAACCACATCCGGTGAAGGTTCCAACATAGATATTTTGCAACTCGTTATCAATAGGGACAAGTTGTGGGTTGAAGGAAAAAGAAGATAGAACCTTCACTACGGCCAATGTAGAAGCTCATGAGTTTTTTTAATAATTTATTTATTTATTTTGAGAACTTATCGATTTTAAAATTTATGAATTGTCAAATGATAATATTTTATTTTCTTCTTACAGGAGTCTTTGTCACAAACATAGACTTCGAAGTCGCTGACACCACCGGGAGGAGAGACAAGCTACCTTGGCCCTACAAAGAGATGAGCACCTCGATCGTGTTCGAGCCGTCGTTGGGCGAGTGGGAATAGTTGAGCACTTTGGGTTTAGGAAGAAGTGTCCTGTCACTTCCAGCCAAGCATATATGAAGGCCGAAATGGCCCAAATAAGGTTCTAAATAGACTCCCACTAGTCCATAATGGAGTTGCAACAGACCCAAGTGACCCAAATGCCTGCAAAGATGGCAAAGATAGAGGCCCGAATGAGTTCGTAGTTCATCACCAACATGGGTATGCATTACCTATCCACTTTGATGATGTACATCCATTATTACCCTACACGGACCAGCGCAAACGCGAGCTCACCCGTCGACCAATTCGAAGTTCGCGGAGGTAATTTAGATTTTGCAACCTAATTACATTTACATGCATGTTTATATTTTGACTAATTAATATATAATCTTGTTGAATAATTACTTATTTAGTATGTTTTTGTTGTTTCGGATGAGTGCCGTTATTTACATGCATGTATATATTTTGACTAATTATTGTATGATCTTGTTGAATGAATAGTGTATATTGTGTGGTTATTGCGTAACTCCGGCGTGTGGTCGTTGAGTAATTACTTATTTAGTATGTTTTTCTTGTCTCGGATGAGGGCTCGTTATCCCGGAAAATGTTTACTTTTAAGGGAAAATTCTGTCCGTTTATTTTTAGGATTTTTAGGTTGTTTAACTTCTATGTTCAAGGTTATTCCATGATTTTAATTGTTATACTCATTTTTATGCAGTCGGCGAAGCGCTAGCTAGCTTCTCATCACCCTCCCCTAGAGCATGTTGCGGCATTGGATGTTGTGTTTCCGTGGAGGTCGGATATCTGTCATTCACGGGACACCCTTACGGATGATGAGGTGAGGGTGACTGTGAAGAGGTCATGCATGGGAGAGGCGGGTGTGAGTTGCTGGTTTGGACATCGGAGCTCCACACTTTTAATGACGCAGTTAACAGTTTTCTTCGTTGGCCCAAGAGTTTGGTCATCGTCTCTGCGGTAATTTATTTTTATTTAAAATATTAGATTTAATCATTGCTAATATCACATATATATATTTCTCATTTGTGTATTGATTATTCACTATGATATCGGGGAGAGATCCGAGAGTAGGATGAAGGTCGCTAGTGGCACAAGCAAACGTTCAATGGCACCCGTTCGTCATCCGAAGAAGTCTCCTCTCGTATCCATTAAGGAGTGTCGCATGTATTGGTATACTACTTTGGAAAGTTATGTGAAAACACCGTCAACAGAGGAACTGTTCATCTATAGCGCATCGAGTCACGTGTTTGGGCAACGTGAAGGGGAGAATAAGGACATGAACTTATATGTCTTCCCCAACGACATAAGCCAATTTTTGCAGATATATGATATCAGCGCATCCGCTGTTATGTTTGACATTATGTGAGTTAATGTATTCATAATAAGTTCTTTTTTTACTATTAATTTCATCAATTTCTAACTACACATATAATTAATATGTAAGGTGGTTGCACGAGATTGGAAAGTTGGACTTCATTCAATTTCTCAACCCTAATTTCATTCAAGGATTAGGGCGGACAACCGATGAACGAGCCGACTATATCTTTAAAGTTATGAAACATAATGCCCAGGATAAAACATTGTACTTGGCGTCATTCAACGAGAGGTAAGTGTACAAATAAACTAATTAACTAAAGTTTTTATGGTCTTATATATACTTATATAAATGTGTTATTTGTGGTTGTGTATCCGCCATTGGATGCTTGCTGCATATATCCAAAATATAATATCGTGTACTGGCTTGATCCTCTTGGTCATACCGTGAGGGAAGAAATCCGAACGTAGTTGAGTCGTGAGTTCATACTTTAATCATTTTATGATGTTTTGTTAATTAATATTCATTCAATGGTATGTCTAATTTGAATTTTATTTTTCCGATTGAAAAATAGTGCTCTATCACGTTATTTTTATGGCAGAGGCTCGAAAGACCGACTAGTGAATCAAAGCCACTAATTGTCCCTGTCAAGGTAAGGTTCTCTTGTTAATTAGAGTGTACTTAAATTGTTTTTCATTTTATATTACTTGCTAAAGTACTAATTAATTCTCTATGCATTGGGAATCTATTTTATTATTATAGTGTAGTATACAACCAAGGAATGTGGAGTGCGGCTTTTACATTCTCTCGGTACATGAAAGAGATTGTGATCAAACTCGATTTAAATTCTAGTCCCAAAGAGGTATAATTGCACTTACACTTGTAATTGATTATATTATTTTTTCAACTTAATTAACACTTGCACTTGACCTAATTAATATGTCTTTTATAGTATTGGTTACAATATTTCCTAGGAAAGAAGTCACCCACTCCCTATACGAGATAAAGTACTCAACAAGTTAAAAATAAGGTTGGGCAGAGTTTGTATATAACCGTATAAACACATAGGTATATATTTACAGTTATTATTCATTATTTGATTGGTCAAATTTTTAATTTTAATAGTCATGCAGTTATAGGTATATATATTTTTACACTGTCTTGTATCATATACAAAATGTGATTAATATGTTGTTTTGTATATATTATGGTGAAGAGTGTATTGAATTGTGGTTTTTATATTCTAAATGTGTAATGTTGTGTATGATTTGTACTTGTACAAAGGGCAAGCAAACATGAGAAAAATTATTAAAAAAACAAATTTATTACTACAGTTCTTAAGGAAGAACCGTAATAAAATGTCCGATTGGAGGCCTATGGCGACGGTTTCTTCATCTCGAACCGTCGTCATAGGTGCTCTGTAATAATTCTTTTCAACTACGAGAGGAAGGCCTATGATGACGGTTCGGATGAAGAAACCGTCGTTATAGAGAAGCATATGACTATAGTTTTCCATATGAACCGTCGTCATATGTTCATCTATAACTACGATTTTGAACCGTAGTAAAAGATGTTACATTCAACGACAGCCACATACACGACACCAGTTAACCGTAATTAAATGTAATTTTTCAACCATAGTTAAAAGTGGTTGTCTGTAGTAGTGTTTATTATGGAGAAGAGCAGAATGTCTTTAGTTCATGAGGTAGGTTGCTATTAAAGCACACTCCTCCAAATATTCAAAGGGAGGTTAGCTTGAAATTGGAGAGCTTCGTACAACTATAAGTATGTGTCCATGTTTACGTTCGACACGCTCATTTTTTATGTGTATCGACAACATAGGTCTTATGAAGCATACCATGGGTAGCATAAAAGTGATTCATGGGGTTAGACCTAAACTCTTGCTCATTATCACTACGAACAACCTTAACAGTTTTACCAAACTGAATATGAACTATCAAGCAAAACATTCAAAGCAAACTACTAGTCTGACTTTTATCACACATTAAGTAGACCCAAACGGCCCGACTAAAATCATCAACAATAGTTAAAAACATAGCTAGCACCAGAATTAGTGCTACACCCATAGGGTCCCTAAATATCACAATGAATCAAATCAAAACTTCCTAATGCACGACTATCACTTGATGGAAAAACAGAACGTTTGTGCATGGCCCGACAACACACATCACACATAGTGTTATTAGGACATGAACCAACTTGAATACCAGGAAGATGAGATAAAGGATGACTTGAGGGATGTCCCAACCGACGATGTCATAGGTCGTACAACTCACATGACGTTACTAAAGTAGTTACTGAAGCGCTACTAATTAACCTCATGTGCCAACTGATATAAATACACCCCTCTTTACATCTTAAGCAGTCCAGTCGGGCTTCTCATAGTATGGCCATGCAAAATACATAACTGATAGGAGAAAGTCACAAGTCAATCTGTATCATAAATTAGACTTGCCACTGATGTTAATTTAACCATTAACGTGGGCACATAAAGTTCATGATGAAGAGTAATTTCATTATCTAGATTGATTGTGCCTTCCTTTGTAGCACGGGTTTGCAAACCTTTTGGAAGCTTCACTGGAGATGGAGTTATATCACGAATGGAAGAAAATAAAGACAAATTACCCGTCATATGATGCAAGGCCCTGCTATTGATCAACCATGAGGAAGAATGTTTGCCTACAAACAGCTCAATGTTAGAGGGGAAGGTTCCAAGAGAGCCAGCAAGCGTTGTATCTGGTCAGGGAAAAACTCGGAATAGTGGGTTGAGATGCTCCACTTGAAGTTGGAAGACCCTATATTATCGGAGCCGCCACCATTGTTGCAGCTGTAGCAATAAAGGATTGATTAGGGATCATACCACGACTACGATCATGCCCTTTACTTTGTGGAGTAACGCCCAACTGTTTAAAGCAACGGTCTTGAGTATGTCCAATTCTACTACAGAAGGTACGCCATGGTTGACCAAACGGGGTTTTGTTGCAGTTCTGTTGGCAACTGCAACGCTTTTCAAGGTTCCTAGGAGGTTTTTCCATACAACAATTTCAGCAACCATTTTCGTTTTTAGGAAATTGTTTGTAGTGCAAGTTTTTTTACTCAGACCTTATGGTTAAACAAAGTGCTTCCACATAAACGAAAGAGAGAAGGAGGAGTGGGACAAAACTAGCTTCTATTTATTTGAAAAGTAGGGAAAATGGGTCGACTTAGGCTTAACTTCACCTTTCTCACGAACAAAGGAAAAACGGAGTTTCAGGATCAACACAAATGCGTAATAAGTCTCTAATTCGCATTGTCCAAGTAATTTAGAATGAAATATGCATCAGCAACTCAAGACCATTGAACTAGAGAAGTTCCTGCCAAACAGGATAGATAATATTATTTTTGGATTGGAATAATATGAACTTTAGTGAGTATTGGTAAACAATTATGATTTTTTTGTTATGATTATGAATAGTGCAAACTTTAACGCTATTTAACGATATCATAATACAATCAAATTTGGGGGTTGTCACTATTCTAAGAGTTAACGTATCAAGTAAGGTTGACACGTGTACGTCGAGTCTAATTTGACCTTGGATTTTTAGTTTAGATGGCCACATAAACAAGCTTCTGTTTTCTTTTTTTTTAATTTGAAATTGACTTGCTAATATGGTCATGTAAGCCTAAAAATCCAAGGTCAAAATTATAACTCCGTCGTACACATATTAACCTCACTTGACACATCAACCCCTCATATAAATCATAGCCCTCCAAACTTGGTTGTGTTCGATAATATTAAATAGTGTTAATATTCGCACTTTTCAAAATTAAAAAAGATAATATTATTTTTAATTAATAGTCCCAAAATTAAAATTCTTCACATAAAAAGCCTTATAACATGAAAAAGGAAACAAAAAATGTTAGAACGTGCGCTAGGTCTCCCCTCCCCCCCAAAAAAAAGAAACGAGAATGATAAGAAAATAGTTTTCTATGCTATGTTTGAATGATACGCGTAATGTCCGTTTGAAATTACATAAAAATAAATAAAAATATAAACGAACAAAAACGAATAGAAAATACTATAAACGAACAAAAATGAGTAATACAAAAGAAAACAAACGAACAAAAACGAATACAAATAAACATAAAATAAAAATAAATAATAATTTTGATGTAATTTCGAACAAACCCTTACAATGAAACTCTCTAACCCCAAAAATAATCATGCAGCGGACCATCATGTACGCCGTGTTTGAGTTATAACCTCTTGGTTAGACCTGGCAAAACCGACCGAACCGAACGGGTCAACCCGAACGACCCGAAACCCAAACCGAACCGACATCCGAAACAATTGAACCGATTTTGACCCGAAAACCAAAATGAACCGACCCGAACTGAACCGACCCGAACCGACCCGAACCGAAACCGACCCGAATGCAAAATGACCCGAACCGAAACCGAACCGAACCCAAAATGACCCGAACCGAATCAGATCCGAATCGATTTAACCCCAATAAAAGTGACCCAACCCACATTTTTTTTTGTTGGGTCTCTCAGGATGTACTTTTGTGCCTATAGTGGTACAATTTTGAATCGATTTTGACCCAAAAAGTGACCCGATTACGACTAGATCCGAAATTAACCCGAATCGAACCCGAACGAGATTGACCCGAAGTTGAACCGAACCGAAATTGACTCGAACCGAAACCGAACGAACCCGAACGAGATCGACCCGAAGTTTACCCGAACCGAAGTTGACCCGAACCCGAAACCGAACCGAACCCGAACAAGATTGACCCGAAGTTAACCCGAACCGAACTAATCCGAACCGAACCCGAACCGAATGACCCGATTGCCGGGTATACTCTTGGTAGTAGCTACTTGGCAGTTTAAATAAGGAAAAGAAAAAAAAAGGAATACAATCCTATCTAAATACAAATATTATTTAATTATCTCATATTTTCTTTCTCTGAATATTTTAAGAGAAAATTATATCATGGTTTCTCAATACTAAGGTGGTTGGATAGAGTACTTGAATCCAGTTTATCATATGCTGAATATTTATAATAAAGCGATAAATTTCTTTCAACTTGACAAATTCTTTTACGCATTGATGAATTTTTATATTTTGATAAATTTTACAATAACATTGACGAATTTATGTGCATAAATATACACCTTATTTTTAACAGGAATAATATTATAAATTAAAAGTTTAATTACTTATTTACCGCTTCTTATTTGCACTTGACTCAAAAAATTATAATGAATATCTGATGATGAATTTTACATGAATGTAATGAATATTTAAATTAAATATATATATCAAATATATATCAAAATTTCTTGATTGGTGCATTATTTTCATAAGTGATTTCTTTCCTCAAACATAACTCTACAAATTTGTTCTTGTCATGATTACTCTAACCTTGTATAATCGAGCCATCAGCTTTAGAAGAAGACACCCTGAGAATTAAAAGAACGACCACATTAGCATCTTCAGTGTTGTTTGTGCTCCTATACGTTGATGGCATAGTTTGCTATGTATTTTCAGAGATTAATTTCACGCGAGTCTCCAATATACAATTAAGGGAATAACTTCAATAATTTAAGACTGTGGACTATCACTGCATAACATTCCGTTTAGCTATTCACAACTTCACATAAGTTTGCCCGTTGCTTTTTTGTTGTTAGCAGCGTTACAAATATTAATTCGTTGTGGGAGAGATATAAAAAGATATGTATAATATACATTAAAAAACTGTTGGTTCGAATTCTCACAAATTCATATTACAAAAGGTACATCGTAAACCAACCCAAAACTTTCAATATACAATCTTTCTATATAACTCAACATAATTAATAAATCTTACACATGAGCGGAATTGCATATACAGGGGCTTTGCATTGATGAGTCCAATGAAAAGGAAAGCAAAATTTTTCTAAAGAAAAATGGAAAACTAACCAGGCTTTGCATTGATGAGTCCAATGAAAAAGAAAGAAAAATTTTTCTAAGGAAAAATGGAAAACTAACCAGCCAATGTGCCTAGATGAGATTTATCAAATTGGGTAGCTTCTTTCTCCTTCTCGTTTGTCAAGTTAAAGTAGAGGGACAAGATTGTTATGCCATTGTGGAAATGGTTTGGATATTGTAGAAACAATCGCCAAGTTTATAAAAAAACAGTAAGTACGACGAACACCGGTTGGTGTAAGTGCGTTGGCACTTATTCTCCATAATAACGTGTCAAGTTCAATTCTTGTGAATTGAGAAAAACTCTTATGTAAGAGCTCTACCCTTTGTTGGCCAATACTAATTAACTCTAATCAGGCCCAGTACTTATAATCATAAGTTTTCCTCCTCAATGTTCCTGAAACAGAACAAGGAATTAATTAAACATAGTTCGATAATAATGATAAATAATGAATATTAGATATTTGAAAGAATGGAAACTAAATTAAAAACGGGAAAATTGTACCTTGCATGGCATCAACGTGAACTATGATATGCATGCATCCTGAATTTTGATGTCGGGAATGTGTCCAATTATATGGAAATCTTCTCCTTGTTGTGCTGCCTTCAACCCCTTTACTTGTAAGAGTCTATTGCAGAAATTATATGGCATACGTTCAATCTCCAATTCTTTGAGGGAACTTATAAACTGCAGCCCTTCAGGTAATTTGCGTAGATTAAGGCATGATACTATGGATAACTTCCTAAGACTTGGCATAGTCCCTTCAACCATCTTCCAATTGACTAACTGCAAGTTACATAATTTTAGCTCCTCAAGTTTTGGAAATGCCTCTTTGCTACAATTCCATTCAGTCCCTGTGTATGAGTGCTTGGACAATCTCAGGAACTTTAGTCGAGGAAGTTTCCCTATAGCCTCCATAATCTCAGGTTTTTTACATGGCTATAGTACAACTCTAATTTCTGAAGGTTGTCAGGGAACTTAATGTGGCATAAATTTTCTGACAATTTCCCCATTAATCTTAGCTTTTGCAACATAGTTTTTGACTGCAAGTATTCTAGACTCTTTAATTCTATGTTGTACCAATCCAAGGCCAATGAGTATAGGTCATCTTTATCCTTGATAATGGGGGACATGAACACTGCATCTCTTTGTTCAGGACTCGAAATTCCATGTACATACAGCTTCTGAAGAGATGTACCCAATTTACTCATCTCCTTTTGCATCCAATCCCCTCCTCTGACCCCCCATAATGTTTTCAAATCCGTGATAGTATGTAGCTTCAAGTCTCCGTAGATGCTCATCTCATTCGGTAAGTACAGATGTCTTAGTTGTTTTAATTTCCATAGTACATTTGGTATTGTTACCTCACTAGCAGCATATACATCCCAATACTCCAAGGTCGTTAAGTTCCGCAACTTACCGATAGACTTGGGGAGTTCTCGTATGTTTGTGGATCTCATCCTTAGATATCTCAAGTGAATCAGGTTACCAATTTCTTTAGGCAAGGTACCATCAGATGTTCTAATCCCCGAAAGATCCAAGACTCTTACCAATAAGAAGTTTTCACATACAACAACCAAGTTCAATGTTGCTTGGTACCTATTATTAGCATGTCCATCAATTCCTGAGCTGGCACTCGACTGTCCAAATAGCACGAGAGATCTAAACTGCGAATTTTCAATTGGAAGGCTGGGGTGCTTGCTGCATAGATATTGAAAAAATTGCATTAATCAGTAGTTTATCCATCAATTCAGGCGAGCTGCTCAAATATGGGTTGGGGTTATCGCATTCAAGTAAAATACAGGTCGGATGTCTTGTAGGTTTAGGTAATAATGGTGCACGTATTTCGATTTTTGCGGGTTTTTAGCAACTCAACAGGTTCAGGGCACCTTATATGGTCAATTATTCTTCTTTTGTAAATTGTAAAAGGTCGACAAGTTTAGACAAATAGTAAGGAGGTTGGCGTAATCCGGAACATTTATTGTCAAGGAAAAGCCTTATCCTACCATAATCTGACCTACCTGGCCCATTGCACACCCTAGCATAGCATTATCTTTATTAAGAGCTCTTAGCTCTAATGGCATGAGAGTGTGTTTTTGCACTTTCACCTACATTCGAATTTTAATTAGGTGCACAACTATGGACTTCTGCAGGCTGATTGTAAGCCTTGTTTTAAGGTTTGGCCTCTATTGGACCTAGTTTAATGATTGTGCATCCTTTCTCCTATTTGTGAGCTCACTAGACTTGTATGTTATAGAGAAGGTCTAATAGATGGATCCACTTACTCCATTAGGCTAAGTCTAATAATTGTATACCCCTTCCCTCATTTGTAAGCTCACTAGACTTATATGTTATAAAGAGGACCTAATAGGTAGATTCACTTACCATTTAAAAAAATCTTAGCATAAAAAACCTTAGCACCTTTATTTATGAGCCCACTCGACTTATATACTATAGAGAAGGCTTGATAGATAAATCCACTTAACATTTTAAAAAAAGTTCAAAAGAGAATTGGAAAATATCAAAATTTTATATTATTATAGAGTAAAATTAAACTACAATAGACTACTCACACACATCACTAAAAATTTAATAATGGGGTTAGTGGTTTTTTTTGGAAATGGTTAGTTGAGGTCAATCACTAGACTTTATCAATATGGTGTTAGTTTAGTGGGATATGTTAAAAAGGAGTACTGTACTGTACAATAAATAAAATAGATCTGCAAGGGGCGTATACGTCCACAACTTCCCCCAAAGAAATTATGTGCCTACCAGAATGAAAATCCTTGTGGAGAATGTAGAAATTCACTCCTATACTAATTCAACAAAGTGTTTTTGATATATTTTCTTATAGATCTAATTAAGACTATAAATTATATATTTCACACTATTTCATACCTCTTTTTTTAAAAAAAATATACTATGTATAATTTGTTCATGATCTCAATTATAGCTTGTTTTTTTGGATTGGAATTCTAAAGTTTCAACTCCTTCCAACTTTTTTCAATTTCTTTCGACTCTTACCAAGTTCTTCCAACTCTTTCCAACTCCCTCCAACATTTTTCAACTCCTTTTACTTCGTTTCAACTCCTACCATCTCCTTCCAACTTCTACCACTATAAAATTATATAATATGAAAATTATTTACTTTTTCAATCAAATTTAATACTAATCCAATATTCATATGCCAACATCGATATTTTTTGCTTTAATTTTTTAATATTGAATTTTATTGTATCAGTTTTACTCCAAAATTAAAAATAAGAAAAAATATTTTAAAAAAAGACAAATATGACATACCTTATTTGAAATAAATAAGTAACATTACCTTATTATATCTAGTAAATTTTCATTATAATACAAAAGTCTTACTATGATGGGAGAGATAAAGAATAATTGAGACTTTATACTAAAGTAATGGTGGTGTGTAATTTGAAATTAGTTGAGAAGAATAAGATTAGGAGTAAGGGACAAAGAGAAAGAGAGAAGGGCATAAAGGAAAATATAAGGAGGTTATTTTATTAAGAAATAAGGAATAAAAAAACTTTAATTTTTTTCATTGCAATAAATACACCTTTTGAAAAATACGAATATTTTTTGGTTCATAGGAGCCTCAACGAGTAATATAATTGTAATTAATTTTTTATTACCCTGATATATGTGTAATTAATTTATTAAAGTCTCACCTTTTTACCTAATTTTGCACTGCTCTCGACGATTGAACTTGTATAAAATAGGGTCTCATAGTCACATAAGTGATTGATTAGATGATTATACTCTTTGTAAATGTTTGTTTGCCTGCAGCTCTCTCTCTCAACGAAGCTATGGAAAAGAAATGATTTTGCAGAGGACAAGAAGATGAGGGAGAGGAGAAAGAGCAAAGAGGAGAGGAGGAGAGGGAAGAAGACGAAGAAGAAGAGAAGGCAACTGAATTTGAACAGAATTTGTCTTTCGCAATTATGTTTAGCAAAATTAGCACTCGTTTCCCTAATTGTATCAATCGTTCAAAACCTCCATTGGATCACCAACAATCCACACGTTCCATCAATGATCAGCTTGATGCGCTCTCTCTCCAACCTCAAATGACACCAAAGTCTACACTCACAAAGATGACGGTCACAATGGGTCAAACTCGGGGAGAGAGAAAATGGGGAGAATTTGCAGGGCAGGAGGAACGAGAATAGTGAGAGCTTGAATTTGATCCAGAATGAGAAGAATGAGGGGAGGATTGACAATGAGAAAGAATCTGAGGAAGTTAGAGAAGCAGAGAAGCCAGGATTCCAGTGAGGCTTGAGGCTGAAGATTATTGATTTCGTCTTCAAATTGGGTCATGCTTGTTTGAGACGAATTGTAAGTCCAATCTCCCTCTTAATGGGAAACATCAGGTGGAGATCATTTTTCCTTCTGTTTCACTAAATTTTCAGTAGAGTTCTATTGATTGGACTCAAAACTTAGCATCTGAATTTTCTGAATTGAAGGACAAATGAGAGATCCTAGTCGGTGTTAACTATTAACCCAAAAGTTGACCCAAAGGTTCCCAAGATGAAATTGTTTGTTTGATTGACATACTTTTACTCAATTTCGTATCAGCTGCCCTCCTCTCTCCACACCCCCTCCCAAAAAAAGAGATAAGAAAACGAAATGGGAAAATCCTGGTAGCCGTTGAGTTAATATGAATTTTTTTTTTTGGTAATGTTGGCAAGGTGAATGGAAAGGAACAACCTTTAGATATTGTTGCCCGAGAGGCGAATGAAAAGGATGATTTTAAGGCAAAACAAATTGAATGGAAAGGAACTCCTTTGTCTTTCTCATTTTGTCTCTCCTCTCTGATTTGGTTGTCTTCTTCTTGTTCTTCTTATTCTTCTTCTTTCTTCTTCCTTTTCCTCCTCTCCTCTTTGCTCTTCCTCCTCTCCCTTCTCTACTTGTCTCATTCCTCTACTAAATCATTTTCTCTTTATGAGCTTAGTTTAAAAAGGAAGAGCGAGGGAGAGAGGGAGACAGAGAGAGCTACAGGCAAGACAAACATTTATGAAAGGTATAATCGTATCACTCACTTGTCTGACTTTGAGGCCCTAGTTTACACAAGTTTAACTGGTGAGAGTTATGCAAAATTAGGTAAAAAGTGAAACCCTAAAAATGAATTACATGTAGTACAATAGAGATGAGAGAATCGAACTTAAAATCTAATGTACCCAAAACCTTAGTTGTGACCACTAGACATATTCCTCATTAGTAATTACAAATTTATTTTTAAAAAGTTATGAAGCAATTTAAGAATGAAATAGCTTATGATCAATATTGAGCAATTGGACACTCTATAGTTATGTTGATAATCAAAACATTTATAACTTTCACAAGATTTGTTTGTTGAAATTGTTCATATTAGTTACTTACGTATAAACATCATTCTATTAGTTATAAATGAATAATGTAATTAATTTTGACAAAACATATATATATATATATATATATATATATATATATATATATATATATATATATATATATAAATGAGAACAAGAAAATCTTCGTTAAAAACAGAAGTTGGATTTTGGGTTTTCTAAAGCTATTTTTATTTAACTAAGGCCATGTTCGACGAACAGCGTTTAGAGTAACTTTTTGTATTTTGATCAAGTCAAAACACTAACCAATTAAATATTAGCGTTCGGTAAGTTAGTGTTTCAACTAGCATTTGTAGTAGCTTATAGCGTTTTAAGTAATGCTTATAAAAAACTAATAATATTAGCTTTTCACATTTAAAAGTAGCGTTCCATATTTTTTTGACAAAAACATCCCTTCATTAATTCATATTTGACAAATTATCTATATCCTTTTACGTCAATTTACAATAATCAACTAACTCAACCATTAAATTTACCAAACACATTTATTCAACCACTCGGTTAAAGAACTATCCGCTAACAGTTAAAATCTAACGAGATATCAACTACCTAAACAGTTATCGATTACACAAATAATTATCCGCTATTCAAATATTTTATTTTACCGAACATGGCCTAAGAAAAAGTAAGTGATAGTTATACTAAGATTTCGATCAATTAATTGTGTGCCACGTATACATATTTTTGTCTCAGTATATTTGTCCGATCAGTTTTCAATATAGAAGTGGCTCTGGGAGCATATGGTGCTAGTGTAAGCTTCGCACGCGCTCTCTTTCTCTGTTCATAAAATTTTTGACTCTAGAGATTTGAAATCGAAATTCTTCTACTATGAAGCTTTATGCCATTTCTACAACCATTTTGCCTGATACACTTCTAAAGAATTGTGCTGAATTGTTCCTTTGGCCTTCGGATGTTCTTCGCTGTTTTATGTATTAGTAGACCAAGAGGTAGGACGCAAGATTAGGTGAGAGTTGGAGAAAGTGACCATGAAACATGAAGGAGCTAGATAGGAACCTCCAATCCATTGATGGCAATCTATAGTTTACGGAGGCTCCATGGATTTAAGGGCTTAGATGAGAGAAGACCATGGATGTATTCTCGTAAGAAGATGAAATTAAGTGGTGGAATTAAAAATTTAAATTATGGGTATCATCCTATGTGGATATCCTTTAGACATTTTAATTTTTTTTTATGAGTGTTTCAATAATTGATTATACCCAAATTAAAGATACTCATAAATAATTAATAGATTTTTTAGATGTAATAATATCCCAGATCACCGTTAGCCTCCACATAACTTGGCCAATAATCAAGATTTGCAATTTTAAATTATGTGGATGTCCTTTAGACGATGGATGTATCCATGCTGAAGGAGGGCAACTGAGAAAATGAATCCAGTGTACTTTAGCAGCTTCTTTTTTTTTCTTTTTTTTTTTTTCGGGGGAGGGGGCTTTGAAATTATCTTTTCCTTGTTTTGCCTTTTCAACTAGTTTTCTTTGATTTGCAATTTTGTTATATACTCATCAAACTGAAGCATGTTTTTTTATATTTTTTTAACTTGGGTTTTTAAAAATCCCTTTTTCTTGTTTTACTTTTTCAACTAGTTTTATTTGATTTGCAATTTTGTTATTGATAAATGTCCTTTAATTTGTTGAATTTTTTGAACTAAGTTACAATTTGATTATCTAAATTAGGTTTGGTTATTGCCTAATTTTTTTTAATTTTTTTAATTTTTCATGAATTTTACGCTAATTTGTGCAAGTTTGAATTTTATTATTTGAGTTTCTGAATTGATTGAGGTTGTATAGTGATATGGATAAAGAGAATTTCTTTAAGTTCTGCAAGTTTGAATTACAATTTTGTAATAATTTGAGCAAGTTTGAATTTTATTATTTTACATTTGTGGGTTGATTAAGATTGTATAATGATATGGATTAAAGAGAATTTCTTTAAGTTCCCCAAGTTTAAATTATAATTTTGCACTAATTTGTATAAGTTTGAATTTTATTATTTTAAGTTTGTGATTTGATTGAGGTTTTATAATGATATGGATTAAAGAGAATTTTTTAAGTTTCATAAGTTTGAATTATATTATTTTAAAACCGAATACACATTAAATAAGGTGATCGAATATACGCCAAATAAGTAAAAAATATTTTATAATATTTTATCTCCTTATTACTACCCTTATCTAATTCTTCTATGTAGTTTTCTTATTTCCGTGTTTGCTTCCTGACTTCTATAAAATTTGACTAATATAAAACTTAGGTATTTGTAAGCTTTGAAATTGGGTTTTGAACATAATATTGTGACCCAAAACCTGAAATTACCAAAATTCAAAAAGTCCAAAAATTTCAGATCTAAGTTAAATTTAAAATAATTATGTAATATTCCCACTTCCATCAATTTAAATTCTGGATTTGTCACTGTTGGATCCTTCTTATTTTACCAAAAGCTAAAAATGGTAAATGGTTTTAGGTAAAGATTTTGATTGGGAGATCGTTTCCTCATTTGTAAATTTCAAAACCCGGATTAAAGATGTGCAAAGCTTCACATGTCAGGGGATATCTTTCCATATTGACCTAATGAATCCCGAAGAAAAAAGAATATATGAAGAAACAAGAAATAAATGTCAGAGCTAATTTTAATTGATTGAAAGGGGTTAAAATTATTTCAATCAGCTACTTGCAATCGTCTGGTCATATGGAATGAGTTCATACCTAAGATTGATGGCAGCTCGCCGTGAACTCATGCTGGTGTTTGCAGAGTCTGAAGGAAATAGTGTGAGGAAATCGAACTCCCGTGCTTTCATTAAACAGACCTCCCTCATAATATCATGAAGCCTAATGGTCAGCACTTTTCCAGCATAATTCCTCCTCTCTACTTGAACCATGGTACGGTCAATTAGTCCCTGTAGGCACCTCTTCGCTGCGTCTTCCAAAGTGGCTTCCTCATCACGCTTAACCACAAATCCTTCAGCTATCCACATCCGGGTCAACATTGCTGCAGCAATGCTGAAGCGTTCTGGAAAGAGTCCCAGGTACAGAAAACACGGCTTCAAATAGTATGGCAACTCATTAAAGCTCACTGCCAATATGTCGTTGATTGGCCGGTACAAAGATGCCCCTTCGGCGCCCTCTATCTGCGAAAAAACCATCTCCCATTCCTGAATTGAGTCCTTTGTCCACAGGAGCTTAGCTAATGCCACTATGGCTAAGGGCAAGCCTTGGCACCTTCTAAGCATCTCCTTACCCAAAGTGTGGTACTCATCATCTAATCCTTGACCGTTTTTACTGGCGACCTTGTCAAACAGCTCCCAACCATCTGATTCGCTTAGGCATTGGGTCTCATAATATGCCCATTTCAAGGGGCTGTCTTCCGCAGACAAGACACGGTTTCGGCTAGTTATTATGATCTTATTTAAACCAGTTTGTACCCCGCTGAGTTGGATTAGCATTTCAAGTATCTGACTGAGTGTCTCCGAACCCCAAACATCGTCCAAGACGATGAGGCTCCGTTTTCCTCCGAGGACCTCTCGAAGACCATTTCCCAGGACATCAAAGCCATGACCTTCATCCTCAGCAATATTTTCGGACCGTTTGTTCCCACGGGCAGCTTGCTTTAAGATGTCTAGCAGCACCTCAAAGGCATCCCACTTTTGAGTGAGTGTTACCCAAATTTTGCAGTGAAAGTGTCTCTTGACTGCTCGGTGACCGTATATCATCCTTGCAAGGGTTGTTTTTCCGGAGCCACCCATACCCACTATGGCTACGACGTCAAAAGCTTGCTGAATGTCGTTGGATTTTGCAAGTAACTGCTGGACGAGTTGGTTCACATCTTCATCGATGCCAACCACATAGTCCTCTTCAGGGTGGAGATGGCCTTCGGAAGGCTGCCAACCCCACGTCCTTGGCGACATCGACACCTTGGGTGACTCGGTGGAATCGTTCACATGCTTGTCCAGCTTGGTCTTGACCTTGTCCATCTGTTCTTTGAGCTCGCGCAGCTGCCTTGAGGCTTTGCTCGCATGGTTCCACTTGAAGAGGCTTGAGGATTTCAACGCAAGATTGTCGACCACGTCCTCAGCCTTGTAAGCAATCTGTCTCAGCTCTGCAAGCAAAGCACGAACCTGCTCATTGTAGGCCAGCTCCTTCTTCTTTTCAGCTTCTACCAGCCACCACTTCATCTCCGTGAGCTCGGCTTGCAGATTGTCCAGCTCAGGCTGGACGTCTGACAGTCCATTGGCTTGGTCATCGACCATGGAGACAATATGCAGTGCGGCAGTTGAAACAACGGATTCAGCCATCTTTGACGTTCTATTCGTTGTCAACTCTCAAAGGTGCACAATTATGGGTCCCTTTTTGCCAAGGTAAGCCGTGCTAGTTTATCCCCTCTCATTTATATTTGTGGATGTACACGTAGCAGTTGACAAATTCCCAAATAACATAAAATATAGTGTCACCTATTCCTAGAAGCGGCCAAAGCACGGTTTTAATCACGCGATCACGTTCAAATCCTTTGACGTTGAACTTGTTTTTTCACTTTATCATTATGAGTTTTTCTTATATCAAAAATTTTCTTCCTGTTTTGCCTTATTTTCGCTTATTACCGTATTGTTCATAAATATGCTGAATAGCTCACTAAATATGTTAAACAACTTACTAATATTTGCTCGTAAAGAATATATATAGCTTATTTATATTGTCTAACTGCAAATATTATATAGCTCACTAAAAATGTTTTATACATTAATGAAAACTACTCACTAAAAATAAATATACTGTATACCTCATAAATAGATACTTAGTAAAGATATTATACAGTGCACTAATATCTACTTATTAACATCTACTCACTAAAAATATTATATAACTGAGTAAATATGCTCTTGTACACTCAGGTTTGGGTCACTATAAAAATGGTGTATAGCTCATTAAAAATGTTATATAACTCACTATCACTTACACATATACAGATATTGTATATCTCATCATCACTTAGATTTATCTCACAAAAAATAGTATATGGGCCACTAAAAATGTGATAGGATATAACAAGTGGTTAAAAACGTTCTTAGTAAAAAAGAATTCATTTAAAATAAACTGAATAAAAAATGCACAAAAAAGGATTAAAAAAGGAAAGGATTTAGTTGAATATAAAAAATTAATGAAAAAAACAGAAAAAATTATGCAAAAAATAAAAAAGGAAAAAAGTTAGAAAAAATAAAAAATAAAATTTCATTTATACAATGCATTCGAACCCCTAACTACATGTGAGGAATTTAGAAGAACTCCACCTGTGCAAAATTCTTCGTTATTATGCTACTTAATTGGATAAAATATTAGACAAAAAATTAAATCGAGCACATACGTGTAATATTTATTGTGAGCCAACATGAGTGTACAAGGGTGGATTTTAGTGAACCGAAATCTAATAGCAGGAATCTCTACTGTACTCCGTCTGTTCCAAAGTACTTGTGATTTTAAGGGTATGAGGGAATATAAAGGAAATATTAAATTTATGATAAAATTTATGTTAAAAAATCAAGTTACCCCAAGATTCCATTGAAAATAAAGAAAATTAATGAGAAAAAGAGAGAAATAAAGCAATTAATAAGGATAAAATTGTTACACTAATCATTAATACGTCATTAAAATTATAAAGTGATAAATATTATGAAATGAAAAAAGTTAATTAAAATAACATATATTTTGAAATGGAGGGAGTATTCAGCTAGTGAGCTGAAATCCAATTGTACCGATCTCTTTGTACAATCGGCTGTATAATATGACAAATGTACCTAATCAATGCAAATTATATCAACAATCGTAAGAGTACATAATTCTGACACTTCTAATCCAAATTTTTCTCATCGATAATTATCAATCTTGAAGTTTATTTAGCGGAACTGAGAAGATGGTCCCGTGGTAGAATGAATGAAATGAAAATAAAAATGAATTTGTAGTTTATTTAATTTGTTTAATCTTGTTTCTAAATTTATTCAATTTAACTAAGTTTAATTATAATGAGTGTAAGAAAAACCTTTGCGAGTATCGATAATGTATTTAATAAGTATTAATATTATAAGTGGTTGACAATTAAATTGTATTTAGTGAGTATTAGTCTATTATTTTTAGTGAACAACATTCATGATATATTTAGTGAGTATTTTATATATTTGCTGTGTATACAGTGATGTATATATAACATCAATATACAGAAAGCAGATTCTTATTTTACTTGCATGTCTTTAATATAACAGCTATCGAATGAATAAATTTTGGCATTTTGGTTTAATATTTTATACTACTAGAAAACAATTTCCAGGCTTTTTTAAGGACTATTTTCAAGGAAGAAACATTCTTTAGTTATTGTTTAGTCTTACATCAACAATAACAACGAAAACTAAGATTGAGTACTATTGTTTAAATCAATGTTGTAAAGCTGTTTTTCTTCCCCTTTTATGTCCGAAGGTGTTGGTTTTCTTTAATGAATGTCGTTTATTTTCCAACAAAAAAAAAAAAAAATACTTCATCCATTTGTACTATTACTTCACAGTAGTTCATACTGGTATAAGATTATTTATTACTACTACTTGTTGTGATAATCTTGCATTTGAGATAAAGAAAAATTAAATGATACAGATAAGCACACTTCATTTCAATATGGTTTGCCCTTGACAAAGGAAAACGGTTTAGAATGATTTGGACTCAAGAAAGTACTCACAAATAAGGGCATGTTCAAAGTTGCAAAAAAAATGAACAAAAATAGCATATATAACAAAAACGAACAAAAACAAACAAAAATGAACAAAAAAGAAAAGTAGCAAAGAGCAGAAATGATCTATAGAAAAGAGCATACACAAATAAAAACAAACAAAAACAAACATAAACGAATACGAGACAAACAGAAAATATAAATAGGTGATGGTTTTTATGTAACTTCGAATAGGTCTAAGTATATTAAATGAATATCAAACCATTCTAATATACTTTTTGACACCTAAGACAAAATACTTGTCATTTTAAGGTTATGAGGGAATACCAAGGAAACACTAAGTTCATGATAAAATTTGTGTTAAATGATCAAATTTTTTCAAAATTTTATTATTAGAATTGAAAAAATCAATGAGAAAATGAGAAAAATAAAATAATTAATAAGTACAAAATTGATAAATTAGTCATTACTATCTCATTAAAATTATAAAATAATAAATATTATAAAATGAAAGAAAAGAAATGGAAAGAAATGGAGTATAAACGATCGTGAGTGGCACCCAAGTTACACATTAAAGAAATTAGCACAGGAAGAACGGAAAAGCCTCCGGCTCAGTCCCAGTGCATCTTTGAGTTAAGAAGTCATGGAGTCCATGTCTTGTTTCGATAATAAGCCAACCGTTGCCAACCGTTGCCACCTGTACAATGTCATTATTGTATGAGATCATTCGTTTAAATAAGGCTTCACCAAATGCTCATTCCCTTTTTTTTTTTTTTTATAATTGTTGATTAATTCTATAATGATGTTAGTTACATCAGTTTACTGTATCAGAATAATTACGGCTGTATTAGTGTCATTGTAGACACCCAATTGTAATTATTTATTGTCAATGTATCGTTGACCGCCAATTTTTAAAAAGAATAATTCCTTCCATTATTTATTTTAAACTATCACACAGAATATGTGAGAAGCTGTTGTCAATTAAAAAAAAAAAAAAAAAGGGGGCAAGGGGGTGGATAATGCTGTTAGACATATTCAATTAATGAGTCGTTGTCGGATATATTCTTGGTTTACCCGGTCATAACAGTTTTTTTGGTGCAATACGCGGTCATATTAGTGATCACGTCAAATTGATAAGGGCAGCACATATTTTAAGCTTGAAGTGTTTTTTCCTGAATTTATAAGGAACAGACAGACAAACACTTCAAAAACTCATGCACCCATATATCTTTTGAGAGTAGACCCATTGTCAAAAGACTCATGTTCGATCTCTTGAGAGTAGACGACGGGTGCTTGAAGTGTTTGTCGTCTTTTCTTAGAAAGAATTCCTGAATATATGAATCTTTTGAGTACTAGTGGGGTGAAACAATTCTCCATCTCTGTATAGGAGGGATTAGTGTTCTATTTATAAGGGAAATGATTCTTCCCCAACACTAATACAAGAACTCCTTTTAACTACGGTTAAAAACGACATTTAATATGTGTCGTGTATTTGTGCGTCGTTGTATGTAACATTTTTAATTACGTTTCAACAACAATCGTAAAAGATCACATCTGATGACGGTTTTCATGAAAAAGCTGTCGTTAGAGGTACCTATATGACGACGGTTTTCCAAAGAGAACTGTCGTCATATATTCACATATGACGACGATTCTCGTTGATAAACCGTCGTCATATATTTACATATGTTCACGCTTATGATGATGGTTCTAATGTAAGAATCGTCGTAATAGGTCTTTATTTTTTTAATAGTTTTTTTGTTTTTTCCTTCCCCCTATACAAAATACACTCCAAAATATATCACAACCGACACAACAACAAACCAGCAGCCTAAATTTTCCAACATAAATACAAAACTTTCCAATAATACAAGAATTTCTAACTTAATACAACCACAACAAAGTTCCATCTCGAACAAGTTCGCAACACGGTTCTATATTTCACATTTAAAGTTCAAGCAAAGAATATATTACAGCTTGCTTGTTTGGAGTTGATGCAGAGGTAACCTAGACAACATAATTACATTATATTTGAACTCCAAACAAGAAATATAGTCATAAAAACATAATACCACATCTCTCTTCTTGAAAAAGGAACACAAGCAGGACATCTCACCAACAACGTCTACATCTTTGTCATTGTCACAAAATGATGCTCCTCATGTACTTCCTTATCATAGAGTTTGTGTAGGGGTTAGATCGGACAATAAGCAACTTAATAACTGTGGAAAATATTAAGCGGGAGTAGAAATTAGCAACCAAAACTGAGAAAAGCGTTAAGCAACAACTATACACAAGAAAAATATGCACAAGAAACTTTACCCGAAAGGCTTAGTCCTTTTGATACTCATCGAATGATTACCTGAATTCGTGCATTTGATCTTCATTTGAGAGCTTAGTCCTTATTAGAATTCGTGCAGGGGTAGAGGTTGTTTTACAAAATAAAAACTGAGAAAAATATTAAGCGGGAAGTGAGATTAGCAACCAAAACCGAGAAAAGTGTTAAGCAATAATTATTCACAAGAAACATTACAAGAAAGATTACCTGAATGATGACCCTCATCGAATGATGATCTTCTACCCTTCTAATTGGACAACTTAGTCCTTAATTTGATCTTCATCGAACAAATCAACATGCGATAAATCTGAGTGATGAGAGACTCGAGAACAAAGTATCGGGTTTCGAGTCACTCAAGGATAAGCACGAAATACATGAAGTGAAAGCTATATCACTTAGATAAGATACCGTATCACTCGGAAAAGTTTCTAGCAAACAGAGAATGCCTTGGAATCAAAACTCTATAAGTACGAGATTGTTATACCTGATTCCTTTTATACAACTCAGAAAAATATTGAGCAGTGTCTCGAGTCTTCAAGATACATGTGCATATTCCAAAAATAATGAGCATGGTTGTGTAATTATTTGCCTCTATGTGGATGACATGCTTATTTTTGGAACAAACTTAGACGTCATTATATATATAAAATCATTTCTAAGTACATGTTTTGACATGAAAGATTTGGGAGAGGAAGACGTTATTCTTGGTATTAAGTCGACTAAAACAAAAGAAGGTATAAGCCTTAATCAATCTCACTATATTGAAAAAATACTTAAAAAGTTTAGACACTTTGATAGTGCCCCGTGAGGACCTCTTATGTTTCTAGTATTCATTTGAAAAAGAATGAAGAAGTCATTGTATCTCAAAGTGAGTATGGAAAAATTATTGGAAGTCTAATGTTTCTAATGAACTACACTTATCAAATATGGTTGATGTAGTGAATAGATTGAGTCGTTATACTCATAATCCGAGTGCTCGAATTAAATTACCCTTAAACTATCTAAAATTGTCAAAACTGCCACTAATTAAATCGATGTTAATCATCTGCCACTAAGTTAGTAAGTGATAAAAATGCCACTATAGGTGAGGTTTACCTGTTGTGGCAGGTTAAAAACCCATGGAACCAGTAAAAACCCATTTTCTTAACTGTTTGTTGTAATTAAACCGCCTCACTCTCTCTGTCTCTTCCCTCATTTTGAATGAAATCATGAAAGAACATCATCACTCTCTCTCTCTACTCTCGCCATTTTGGCTTACTCTCTCTCTCTATCTTCATTGTAATTGTAATTTTAAACCCTAAATGGTTGTGATACCAATTGGAAACTAAGGAAAAGTTGGAGGTGATCATCTGTAGACGGGGAGGGGATACAGAGGAACTGCGATCAACATCCAAAGTAAGTTTTTAGGGTGTTTTTTTAAAAAAATTATGACAAGTTGGTGATGAAATTATAAGATGTTGGTGTTGCAATTACCTTGTATAATGTTAATACTAAGTGAAATATTTTTGAAATAGTAGTTTAAATTGGTTAAATGCTTGAAAGCTAGTATTTTGGGGGGTGGGGAAGGAGTAATGCTATGTTTGGGTATAAAGTTGATGTTTCATGGATGTTTGTCATTATTTTTTACTTGATTATGTTCATAATTTTCAGAATGAGTGGTTTGGGAAATTATAAGTTGCGTATTTTTCAGGGGGAGGGAGGCATTTTAAAGAGTACCACACTTGGTATATAATGAGTATGAGATGGATGAGATACAATTTGATCCTGACTTATTGAGTGTTAAGGATGTCAAAGAAAATGTTGTAAACTTGGGTTATATTGCAAAGAGAATCAAAACAATTTACTTACGCAGGCCTAGATTAGCTTTTGAGAATAGTTTGGTAGCAATAGAGAGCAATGATGAGATAAGGGAGCTGAGTGATCTGTGTGAGAAAAATGAGTTTATTTGTTTGTATGTTGACCACAATGATGATGCAATAGTTGGAGATGAAGAAAGTGAACATGAGATTGATGATGGACTAGGGTCGGAGGATAATGGAGCTAGGTCGGATGATGATGATATGTGGTTAGAGGATGATGATGTTGATAATTCAGATGTTAAGGATAATGAATTAAGAGAGGTTAGGGAAAAGAGAGAAAATAAAAGAGGAATTAGGTGTTGAGAGACAGGGTGGCAGTGATGCTTGAAACAGATAAGGAAGAAGCAGGTGAGGAAATGTATCATGATTCGGACAATGTACGAGTCCAAGTAGTGAAAGTAAAGATGAGAATGGATCAAAAAGGAAGAAGAGTGTGAAATACCCAAGACACAAAGGTAGTCTTCAAATGAGCTTAAGGTTGGCCATAAATTTCCCAATAAAGATGGTTTAGTGAAGGCAGTTGAGAATAAAGAATTGTTAAAGGGTATCACCTTAAGGTAAAAAAGAGTTATAAATTGAGGTATCGAGTCGGTTGCTTGGGTGAAGATTGTGAGTGAAGGCTATGGGGATCACGAGGCTGGGAAGGAATTGACATGGCAGATAAAGACTTTAGATAAAAAGCACACGTATTCCTTTTAGTTTTGAGGTAGGCAAGAGGCACATGTCCGTTGATTGGTTAGCTCAACATTATAAAGAAACATTCAGAAGACAATCTGCATTGACTGGAAGAGATCGTCAATGCCACTTTATATATGTGTGCTAGAGCTGGAAAAGAGCTTTACGATCAATTGTGGTTGATTATAAGAGCCAATTTGGGCAATAGGGATTATGCTTGGGAGGTGTTAAACCTCGTTTTTATCGGTTTTTAAGGCATTATTTAACCCAATTCCGTGATGATTTCAATGATATTTATTCGGTTTTGGGTTGGATTTTGCTCATTTTCTCTTTATCGTCACCTAAGCTTGTAAATCTCTTTATTACAGGTTTTGGGCTTAAATTAGAGAGATTCGAGGCAAATTTGATGAAAAGCGATCAAGAGGAGAGTTCGGGCCTAATAGGAGGCAAGAAAGAACCCTAAAATACATCAAGAGAAGTTGCACGACCCCCTGTGTGAAGTTGCACAACCGTGCGGATCATCGAGCGAAGGGTTTGAAGTCAAAGAAAGTCGCATAGCCCCTCGTGCGAAGTCACACAAGCTGTGCGAACCGGGCAGAAAGTTCGGGGTTTTCGCACAGTGCCGTGCGAAACCGGGCGAGAGTTCGAGTTTTCGCACGGCCCCATGTGTGAAGCCGCACGAGCTGTGCGAACTGCGAGTAGAATTTCGCACGATACCCCTGTGACCTTGCACGGCCGTGCGACTATTGTTTCGGCGGATATTTAAGTTTCCAAATTGTAATTTTTAGGGATCTTTTTCCAGAATTCTAAATTTTAGCTAGGGTTTTCGAGAGGCAGCCCCAAAAGGAGACTCAAGAACACTCAATTCTACTTTTCTACTTTAAGTTTTTATATGATTGAATCGCTTCAAGTTTTTATTCGTTAATCGTAATTTCTTATCTTTATCTTTTCTTCACAATTTCTCTTCGTTTCTCCATGGCTATGTTCCCTAAATTCTGTCAATTGTTTAGTATCATGTGTAGGGGCTAATTTCTCTACTTAGGTTGGGATTGATCCTTATTATGCCTTGATAATCATGAATTGAATGCCAATTGAATTGTTCTATGCTTGTTAGGTTAGAATTCACTTCGTTCATCACTTTTCATTGATTACTTCGAAAGAGGACTCTTTTGCTCTTATTAGGGTTTTGTGAACATCGAAAGATGAGAACTTACCTAGAATGACGTTGTGAACGATTAGAACTTTGATATGAAAATAATTAAGGTTTTAATTGGGGGTTGTGAGATGCATTCATTGCGATTTTGCCCTTTATTAATCCCATGAAAATAGGTGATTAGATTGTGCAAGATTAGTTTTTGACCTTCGAAAGTAAGGCGAAGATAGGCTTAATTGGCGTCTCTCCCTTCTAAGCTGCTAGCATAGGCAAATCTCAAGCGGTATTCAATGATTGATTTCAGCCATAGTAGTGTGATTAATCTCAATCTAAGGCTTTTTATTTATAGATCCCTCATAGTTATTTTGTTATTAGTTAAATTTGAAAACCAAATCACTCGTCGAACTGAGTTTTTACCTAGATTAGAGTTTTTAGGTGGATTTAGTATTTGAAAGCGAGTTCCTTGTGGACACGACCCGTACTTGCCGATTCCTAGCTACGGCTACACCGTGCACTTGCGGTATAATATTTCTCTCAACAGGAGGTATATAAACAAAACCCGGGGACTTCTTTAAGAATAAGAACCTGGAAGGATCAACAAGGGAAATGTATATTTAGGTTTTTATATATATGCCTATGGCTTCTAAAAGGGGATTCTTAGATAGTTATAGGAGGGTGTTGTCTCTTGATGGTCTGTTTCTTGAAGGGTCCATGGGATGGTAAGCTCTTCTTTGCGGTTGGCGGTTGTAACGCCCCCAATCACCAATACTTAATAATCCCTTCATTAGGGACTATTACGTAAGGTCGCAGCGGAAGGTAACGATCGAAGACGTTACCGCCGTCCTAAAAATAGGACAAGGCTAAATAATTGAAATAAAATGAACTACAATTTGTGCCTCCACTGTTATATTCCCAATGATCCTGTTAAGAGTAACTACTTACTACCCAAGTAGCTAAATCATCCCAAAATACGGTTTACTTGGTTTAGCAACATAATATTTATACAACCTAGACTTTTGTCTAATCCTCGGAATAATATACAACGTCCAGTAATTCCCAAGGTCATACCTAGACCCTGGTTGAGGGTAAAATCACTGTGAGCGTCTATGTACCTTCGGATCTGCGAATGCCACGTGGCTGGCTAGGGTTTGCCTTCATCGGACTTAGGAAATGGTTGATGGTTCACCGATGCTTCTTCCTAAAACAAAAACAATAAAATATTTAGAAGAGTGAGTCGAAACTTAGTACGAACATTCCTGCACTGTAAAATAACTTTGAAGAATATATTGATTGAGCGCTCGCATTTCAATTCATTTTAGTTTGAAATCGGGGGAGAGAATATGAGTAAAACATGCTTGCCGGTTATTATCCGGAAGTGGAACCCCTTGGTAATGGATACGATCGTTGAACAGGTGTCACCCCGGGCCGATCGATAACCCGAGTTGACGCCGCGCGGGTATAATTGGCGGGCCTAAGCCCTTGGTAATTGATAATTGGGCGGGGACCACTTAATTAGGTGGCAAAACTTGCCTTGTAAATGATTCATTGTTATTTGTATATACGAGAAATGTTGAGATTTGATGAAACATGTGAATTTTCGAAAGGTACGAGGCAATGAACGTACCTGAATTGAGAATATTTGTTTCTCCCTTTTGCAGAAATTTAAGTCAGCAGCTGCTCGGCAACAAAAGTGGCCTCGGTTCTGTTTAAAATGGATTTCTAAAGTTAATAATGTTTTCTTGAGTTTTAATGCCTGAATTTGTATAAGCTTTAACAATTTATTTAATTTCCTATATTCGCATGAAAGATCGATTCAACTAGTGTTTGTATTACTTAGCTTTCATTGCGCTTATTGAATACAATTCATATTAATTAAAGAAGTTGATTAGGCTAACTAAATACCCAATGATGTTGGGGTTATTCGATTTGCTAGTTGACTTGGATTGAAAATGGTGTACATATATGCACAACACTTATTTTTAATTCCTTCCTCACTTCTCCCCTCTCTGCACTCAAAACCCATAGTTAAGTAATTAATTAATCCGTCAAATGCCCTTCCATCGGAAGGTTTCACAACTTTGCCGAATCGCCCAAAATTCATACATATACCATTTTAAGGGCTAAGCATTATTCTCTTAACCGAATTCGCATTTACGAACAAATTACGCACACCAAATGTTCGGATGTTCTACTTGCCTTCTACACAATCTATTACCCAACTTCAATTTCTTTGCATATTTTTGTCTTCCTTATTGTTCAATCCTAGCTATTTATAAAATGTAACTAGCCCATCAAATTGTTCACATACGCGCCAATATACTTCCCATTCAATTCACTCGAATCACAATTTTACAAAAGAACTTACATTCATTCACCTTCGTTCGTTCACTATAACAATTTCTAATATAACAAAATCTATCAAATTACTCCGTTATATAACCAAAGCATCCCTAATTTCGTTCACTAGATCACGGTTTTCCCAAGGAATCATATTCGTTCATATTCATACGCCAACTAACCCATCAAACTGCCACACCTCAATCGTTCACAACAATTCGGATTTTCCCAAATCAATCTTTAAATTCATTCAACAGACATATTTCTAAATTATATGATTCAGTTTGCAATCACAATTACTTGAATGAATAATGAAATTGATAATTTAGGGTTTAGACTTTTACCTTCGAATTCACGAGAGGAGGATGCCGGGAGCGGGAGCAGGGGCGGTGGTGGTGCGTGGCAAGCTGCGCCGGCGACCACTCGGCGAGGCGGCGATGACCTCCGGCGGTCGCTGCGGCTGGTGGTTGGCCGTCAGGTGGCCGCGGCAGGAAGCCCCACAGCGCCTAGCGGGAGGCTGAGAGGGACGGTGAGAGCGCGAGAGAGGGAGGAAGCGAGACGAAGTGGACGGGGATGACCGGCGCCGGTTTCCCGCCGGCGTCGCTCGCCGTGCTGGCCGGAGAAGATGCCGCGAGGAAGAGGAAGCGAGGGACGCGAAGCGAGCACGCGAGGAAAAAGCAGAGCGATAGCGCGAGGGAGAGTGAGAGGGTGCTGCTGCGGCGCGCTAGCGCCGGCTTCGGCCGGCGTTGGTGGCGTCCGGTGGCCGGACTGTGCGATGGCAGCAGGAGGCGGTGAGGCGAGGCAGAGGCAGGGCAGGGAAGAAGGCGGGGAAGCGAGAGGAAGCAGGTGAAGAATTGAAACCGAGCTTGCCTAATTATCTCGATCTTAACCGCCTTTCCTTTTTTTTTTTTTTTTTTTTTTTTTTTTGTAAAATCTGTTTCTGGATGTTTCTCTAAAAAAATCTGGTTCATTTATTTTATTATTTTGGTTTATTTATTTATTTATTTACTTTGTTTTCTTTTATTGTTACTTTTAATTTTATTTTAATAACGATGTTCACAAATTAAAATCTTATTATGAGATTTTTATTAGGACCACTTAGTCGCCTTAGCTGCATAACATACGAGATAAAAATAGTTTAAATATAAGATATCGAATTGAAGTGCACGCGCGCAATTATATAAATAGTGTAATTAACAAAACAAATATTGTGATTTAAAATAAATAATTGTGATTTAAGGTCGGGTTGTTACTAGCGAGTGATGCTAATGATCAAATGTATCATGTGCATGGGGTGTTGCACAAAGTGAAAGCAAGGAAGGCTGGGGTTGGTTTGTTGAGAAATTGGTGGCTGATGTGGAAATTGAAAATGGATATGGATGGACAATTATCTCCGACCAACGAAGGTATGTTATTTAATTGAAAATTTTGTTTTTTAATTTAAGTAGTTTAATTATATTTTCTAACTTTTTGTGTGATGCAATAAGGGCTAATTGATGCGAGTCTTGAATCGGATGCCCGAAACCGAGCACGAGGCTATGTGTTAGGCATGTTTATGCAAATTTAAGGAACACTTGGAGAGGTGAGTAGTATGGGGAGGTGTTACGGAAAATTGCAAAGTCAACTCATGAAGTGCAACTAAAGAGATACATCAAAGAAATGCAAGACCTTGATGCAACTGAATGGCATTTTTGGAGAAAAAGGGTCCAAAGCATTTCTGTAGGATATACTTCAAATCACATGCCAAGTGTGAATCAGTGGACAAAAATATGGCTGTAATCTTCAATGGATTCATTATCAATGCGGATACATGCCGATTGTGTCAATGTTGAAGAGTGTCTACAAAGCAATCATGAAGAGAATTGTAGACAAGAAAGAATGGACAGAGCACCTTTCCGATGTTATTGCTCCTAAGATATTAGAGAAGTTACAAAAGAGGAAGGACAACTCAAGGTTTTGGGAAGCAATCAGGTGAGGAAATGGTTTTTATAGTGTTTGTCATGGCACGTGAAGAGTATTTGGTGAACTTAAATGATAGGAGTTGTAGTTGTAGGTCATGGGAGATTACTAGACTCCCTTGTGCACATTCCATTGCAGTAATGAGAGAGGAGAGGCTAGACCCTATGAGGTTTGTGCATGACTGCTACTCAATAGAATATTTGAAGATCACACACTTGTCACACTCTAATGCCTATCAAAGTAGAAGATATGTGGGAAGTTGCTAATGGTGAACAAATAAGCTGCTCCAGTTTTTAAGCCAAAGAGGAAAGGGACTTCATAATTTAGAAGAAAGGCAAGGTTAGTAAGGATGGGTAGAGAATTCATTGTTCCAATTGTATTCAAGAAGGCCACAACAGGTCCACATGCACACAAACGAGTATCCAACTTGAAGGTATGCTCTATGCCTACTTGTGCTTTTACCTGTGTTGTTTTTTTTAATTTCTTTGTGCTATTTCCCTGCTTGTTTGTGCGGTTGTGTTGAGTAAGGGAGGCTGCCCAACCTGAGCTTTGTTGGTGAGTCCTGAGTGTGGCTGTGTTGAGATACTAATGTGTTAAATGAGGTTGTGTTAAGTGATGTTGAGGATAATGTGTTGAGAGATGTCTGTGTTACAATGGTATATGATACTAATGTGTTCAGGTGAGGTTGTGTTAAGTGAGGGAGATTGTGTTAAGTAAAGTGATCAAGCACTTATTGTTGTGATCTCAAGAAACAAGTAATCTACAGCAAGTAATCTACTTAACTATAATAAATATCTTTGTTTAGGTGAGGAGAAGGCCAACTCAGCCTGCCCAACCTGAGCCATCCAATTCTCAACCCGCACAACCTCGGCTACCCCAGATTAAAGCGAGGTCAACCTCCTCGGTTGTTTATTTTTATAATTTTATTGTTTAGTTTAAGTACTTTAATTATATTTTCTAACTTTGTATGTGATTTTGTGTGATACATGTAGGGGCTAATTCTCGGTCCGCCTAACCCGAGCCACCCCACATTGAAGCGGCTCAGCCACCAAGTGAAAGTTAAAATGTGCAAAAAAATGAGACAGACTTATGAAAAAGTTGTGCAAAAAGGAGGAAATATGATGCATCCCCCAGAAACCACCTCGAGCAAGCACACAAAATCCTTCTCAACCCCCCAACAAAAACTGAAATGACTTAATCACCGTTTCCTAAGAAATTTCATGTCAAGGTTATGCTACCTAAAACTGCCTCTGCCCCATCTTTAAGAAAAATTCTGCCTTGCACCACCTCCAAGAACCAGATCATCACATAAGAAGTTCATCGAAGTCAACCAATCAAGAGGTCAAACCAAATCAGGAACTCAACAAAGACATATGTGGTGCTTGGATGAATAATTAACTTGATCTCGTAACTTTTTTTCTTTTTCTTATGAAACAGTTGGGCTCCAATGTTAGGAGATATATATTTTGTGGTAAGTTTTTGACATTGTTATGTAATTGATAATTTCAACTTGTTTTTCTTTTTCTTGTTTTTTTAGGAAACAATGATGTCAATTGTGTCCAAGTTGGGCATTTTGTACCCATTACATATCTCAATATAAGAAAGTCACAATCTCAAAATTAAGCCTATCTATTCGGCCATTCTATTTCTCAATATGCAAAAACATAAGGCATATTTAAGCACATTTATATCTTCAATCATGAGACAAAGTGGAGACAAAGCATATTAATATTTCAACATGTGCAAAAACAGAAAGCACAAAGCGGAGGGAATATGCCAATGAAGAATGATTTGGAGGGAATTCATTGCAATAGTTTTAAAACTCTTAATAGTTCACAAAAACAGAAAAATTAGGTTTTTCTACTTGGTTAATCCCGTTTTTACTTGCCACAGCAAGTAAACCTAAACTACGAGTGGCATTTTTATCACTTAATAATTAACTTAATGGCAGACGATTACCATCAATTTAATTAGTGTCATTTTTTACAATTTTAGATAGTTTAAGGGTAATTTAATCCGAGCACTCCTCATAATCCCAATAGTGGCCACTAGAGGCCCTAATTAGATTATTAAGATATCAAAAAGGGACTATTAACTGGGGATTGCACTTTACTTCATTTCCCACTATGCTAGAAGGTTATTATGATGCCAACTGGGTTTTTGATAATGATTAGATTAATTCAATCAATGGTTATGTGTTTACCTTAGCTGGTAGTGTTATATCTTGTAAATCTTCCAATCAAACTTTCATTACTTAATCAACAATGAAATATGAGTTTAGTTGTTTTAGAATTGGTAGGTTAAGAGGCGAGTGGCTAAGAAGCCTCCTTGTAGATATTCCACTGTGGGGAAGCCAACTCCATCGGTTTCCATGCATTGTGACTCACGAATAGCCATAGGAGTGCTAACAACTACACTTACAACAGGAAGAGGAGACATATTCGTCTTAGGCACAAGTTCGTGAGAAATTTGATTAGAGATAATGTGATATCACTTGAGTATGTAAAATCTGAAAGGAATCTTGTAGATCCTTTCACCAAAGGCCTTTGTAGAAATGTAGTGTTGGCGTCAGCACAAGGAATGGGGCTTAAGCCCATTGAGTGAGTAAGTCGTGATAGATACCCATCTTGGACAAAAATTCCAACTTTAATAGGTCAAACTAAATCATGAAATAACTCAAAATATTTGTGTACTACAACCTATTCATAAGAAATAAAATGTAGTAGTATTTTACTTGTCAATTTTGTAAAAGATGAAACATTTGATTCTTAATGAGTCCATAGCCTTTTATGGTGGTGCATGACAATATCCACTTGATGGAACTCACCTATGTGAATATGGGGGTTGTTGCCCACCCCTATGAAAGTTTTTGGGCTAAATAACTTTCTAGAGCGTTCACGAGAATTCGGGCATGACGCAAAGGCTTTAATGAATATATATTTCTTGAAGAACTTAGATCTTAAGAGAAAATAAGTGTGCACGATCTGGTCTATATAACTACCGGACGTTTATAGGATTGATCCACCCTAACGGATTTAAGATAGACATATAAACACTAGGTACTAATTCAAGTCCAAAAGACATTAGTATCTTAATAATTTTTCTTACGTTAGCCATAATTTTCCTTTCTTTTAGTGCTTTCTTCCTTTCCTTTACTTTGAATCATGTGGGGGATTGTTGAAAATTCTTCAAAGCCAGAGAGAGAAAAATCTTCTTGCCAACCTTGTTTTTGTTCCACATAGAAAGTTTGGAACCTTTTCCTTGAACTTATATACCTCTTTCTTACTTGGACTCCTAGAAAGCTTGATAGAGGGAGAGTCTCTACACCACACACATGGGGCGCACGCCGCCTGCCCACCGTGCCTTGACAGGTCCGGCCAGGCCGAGCTACGAGCATGGGCATGGGTTTTATTTGATTATATTTTTTGTCAAATCTGGTATTAATTTCCTTTGCGACAGTCAATACTTATGCTCGACTGGTGTTCATTAGTATCCTTTATTGCCGAAATAATTTACTCAATCACTTGATTCCAGCTTTGCTTGATTTGCTACATTCAGCCTTCTCTTGTTCTTGCCTTGTTTCAGTCTCATCCTTAGTCTATAAATTGTTCTCTTTCTCTCGGTTTTATGACCCACGAGAAAAACACACAATAAAATTCCTTTTTCTCTAAAATTCATTCTAGGTAATTGTTCGAGGTTTCGCTGTTTGTTCTAGTACGCCATTCGGATAGCTTGTCATGTATCCCTGGAGATTAGTTGCACATGAGTCCCTGGTGTACCGTGTATGGGAGCAAATTCGGTTTTAGGGCGGTGTATTACCATGCCATGGCTATCTGATAAGTTTGTTTAATTTAGTCATTAGACACATCTTGTTTTAATTGTTTCAACATATTAAAACTCTAACAAATTATTCACAACTGCTAGATCTCGAGTTTCGACCACCATAACTTTGTCGCGTCATATTTGGAAACTGTTATATAGCCTTCTTACTCGGTGTCAATAAATAAAAAGAAGTGGGGTAGGGTTGCCTTTTGTCTCAGCACTTATACCCTGACTTATTGAGCAGTTATTATATGTAGAAGCAAAGGTACAGAATTACTGTACATGGTCGGCCCAAATATGCGTGTTCAATGCAAAGCCCAAATATTTCAGCCTAGTTGTGTGCTTGGCAACCTAAAAATAGTTAATGATATAAAAATTAAGCTGCATGCATTGTTGTAGATAGAGAACCTTAGTCCACTGGTTGTCAAATTTATAAATTCTTGCAACTTTTGAGGTTCTTGGTTCAAGAAGTAATAATTATAAGTTTTTTTATTGATTTTCAGTTTTTGATATACATTTTACCATTCTATCTATTTTGTTTACTTTGCAACATTTACTAGTGTATTTGTAAATATATATTCTATTATTCAAATTTTGATTTTTTTATGAAAGAGGAGGGGAGGTTATATTAAGTTGGAATTGAGGAAATCATACATGTCTTTTGATGCCCTAGAGGAAACAAATTCTAGGACATCGGTATCCCACAACCTCCTACCAAAGTGGTAAGGTTGCAAATGAGCTAAGTCATGAGCAACTTTGTTATCCCCTTCCCCCTCCCCGTTTAATAAAAGACAAAAATAGAAAACAAAAGTAGAGGAAATAGACAGTATGTCTTTAACAAAAAACTAACAACACTATCTTGAGGGGTGGGCGTCCTCAACATCCGAATCAAAGTAAGACAGTCTCCTTCCATAGTCGGATTACTTATACCAGCCGTTGCCCGGACTTGATTCCAAAGAGGCAAGCTCATGCTTCCTCTATTTGTGCTCCAACAAACCCTTGGCCTTGTTCAACACCCGCCATGATAATGTCTCCGGAATGGTTACGAATTATAAAACCCCAACCCCAATTAGAGTCACCTATTTTTCCGCCATCAAAATTCAGTTTGAAAATACCTAGGTTAGGAGGTTGCCAAGTAGAGGGGTGACGAATTGTAAACGTGTCCTTTTCATTCTTGTATGCGGCTTTGAAGCTAGCAACAAATGCACAGGCACGCTTGGCCATGGATGTAAGGTCCCAATCTGGAGCGAAAGAAATGAATTTGTTTCGTGAGTTCCAAATTTCCTAGAGGACAACAACGAAGTCCCCAAGTTGATCGGCTTCCAAGGTGCCTTTACCAAAGGAGTAGCAGTTCATAAGAGATATAAAGCGTTAGGCCTAAAGAGCTGAATCAAAGCCATTATGTTGCCAAATAAGGGAAGCCGGAAGACATTCAAGAAGGGCATGAGTGTCACTATCTTCTAGGTGATCACGGATCGAGCAACGCATATTAAATGAGGGTAATCGTTTGGTAAGGTTTGAACCGGCTGAGAGTATACCCTTACACATATGCCGGCTGAATATTTCGATGCATGGAGGGATGTCAAGTTTCCAAATAGATTTCCACAGTTCACTAGTGATTGTCAAAGAAGATCCACGAGCGTAGAGTTTGTCTCTAACTATGAGACGGTAAGCCGAACGGACAGTGAAGGAACCATCAGGAGTGAAATGTCAAATAAGCTTGTCACTTGGGAAAGAAGGACACAAAGGCGAGGCAAAGAATAATATCAGCATCAATAGGCATGAAAGAAGACCTTACCAGTTTGACTTTCCAGCCAACATTATCCACGTCAATGAGATTAGATACTCGCCAACCTTCGGTATGCACCGATCTTGGTGAGACTGTTACGAAGGTAGTAGGGTGAGGGAGCCCATGACTGTTCCATGGGTCTATAGATTGATCGTAACCCACAAGCCATCTCGAGCATTGAGTGATGACATTGTTTGGTCCAAATATTATGTTATTTTTACCCTTATTTATCTAGTTTTTGTCTCGTAAAATAATATAATTTTTAGAATTTTTATTTATTTTATTTGATTTTGTAGGTAATAGGTTGAGATGAACGGATTTCATAATTTGAATTCGAAATAAAAGGAAAATACAGATTGAGAGACAAAGTTGAGCAAATCGGATCGATCAAATGCAAAAATACGAAGCCTAGCCCAAGTTGCTTGTCTCACATGATCATTTTAGCCCACATGCCAAGCCTACTAGCACTAATACAAGTAACTCAATATTCCAATTGTTATTATCTTTCCAATCAAGGATACGTGGGCCAAGCAAAAATTCAGAAAGATTAATTCTTACATTAATCTAAGTGGGTTTTGATTAGTTAGGCGGTGGAGCTTGATGATTATAATGAAAAGGAAATCAAGGGCCAGGAATTGGGCAAATTTCAGGCGCTGACATCATCATGACGGCATGATGATGTCATCAGCATCAGATCTTCGGGCCTAGAAATTTTCTACAGCAGCGATGGGGTGATTATATATATAAAAAGGGGGCGAGGGCTTCGGTGGGGTCGCAGATTTTCATTAGGTCATAGATTATTTTAGTTTCTCTTGGGTTAATTCTAGTTTCATTTAATTATTTTCCTCTTGTAAATATTGAGATTCAACTTGTTTTAGTTTTAATTATTAATTTAGAAAATTTATTTTCGACGGTTTTCGGTTTAATTCGATTCGTTCTTGGTAGACTTCTTCCCTTTTGTCTTTCGTTTCTCTTTAGTTTGTTTAGTATAGCTTAAATGTTCAATTTTTATTATCTTTTGATATTAGTAGTAGCAATATTAATTATTTGATTTTATGTTTAAGTTTAATTTGTTAGTTTACGTAGATCTTTATTAATTTAGTTCTAGATTAATTATATTTCATATTAATTAGTTATTAGTTTGTGTCACTTTGGTTATGACTAACCTCTTAATGGCTAATTGATCTTGTCTCGAGTCTTAATTTACCTAGTTTATGCTATTATTTTGGAATTGTTTCGTTACTCGCCACATGTTCAATGAGATGCACGAAAGGGTCTTTTTATTTTGACTTTTAGGCGGTTGGTCCGTCACTGAAGGTGAAGTCAATTTGCTAGTGTGGGTATAGAGAATAGTTAGGATTTTGGCATAAAAATAGCCCGAATCCTAGTTAGGTCCATAGGTTGCTATTCTTGTAGTCTAATTAGGCTAACCCCACGAAAGTAGGTGGTTAGAACGATTAGGTTAGCTCATGACACTCGAAAGTGTGGCTTGAGTGGTCTTTAATGGTGGAACCGACCACTCCTAAATACTTGTATAAACTTGGGTAGATTTATGCTTGGTTTGATTAATTAGTTTATTAAATAGTAAAATCACAACCCGAGCATATTTTTATTACTTTCTAGGTTAGTTTATCTTCATATATATCTCATTTCTACTGATTCTCCTGAATAGGAAGTTTAAAATAGCTTCGATCTTTGAAACACATCTCTCTGTGGACACGACCTGTGCTTGCCACCTAGCTAGAACTGCGCCGTGCACTTGCGGCAATAAATTTAAGACTTAATTTTTCCCTAACAGACATCTCTTACACCTAAGATGCTTGAGCCATGTATTGCTACAACCCGTTTGTAGGGCTCCATCAAATATATCATAGTTAGCGTGGCACTTGGCTCGAAGAAGAGTGGCTAGGAGAGAGGATTGGTTCTTGAGAAAACGTGAGAATTGTTTGGCTAATAAGGCGTCATTGAAGGCTTCCATGTCACGGAGGCCTAGCCCACCATCCTCTTTACTTACACATAGCTTGGATCCGCTAAGCCAAAGAATTTTTCTATCATCTTGTTTATGACCCCACCAAAAGCGGTTAATGGCAGCTTAAATTGAGTGGTTTAAGTCTTTGGTGAATTTGAAGACACTCATGGCGTAGGTTGGGATTGCTTGAGCGACAGCTTTGATTAGCACTTCTAAACTAGCCTAGGAGATCATCTTGTCCATCTAGTTTGTCATACGCTTTTTATACGATCAATAATGAAGATGAAAGGCTTTTTCCAAGATCATCCAATTGAGGTGGGTAGCCTAAGGTATTTTTCATGGGATAAGACTTCTCTTATGTCAAGGCATAGGGTAATGGCATTGCGGCGATTCTTATTAACTCTTTTACTAAATGAGACGTCAATTTTGGCGAAGTTTACTTGTTGGCACTGAAAGCAGACTCATAAGAGTAGAGGATGCTTTTGATAGCTTCGCATTCGAATATCCGCATTACGAGAAAATAATAGTATAATCTGCAAATAAAGATGTGAGATAACAGGGGCAGTGTTGCAGATTCGATAACCATTTAAAACAAAGTCTTGGGTAGATTTTTTAAGAGAGCGAGATAGACCTTTAGAACAAAATAGGAAGAGGCAGGGAGATAGGGGTCTCCTTGTCGGATTCCTTTATTGGGAGTGATATGTCCTCGGGGAAAGCCATTGATTAAGAATGAGAAGGAGGTATATTTGATACAATGCATAACTGAATCCACCCAATGACTACGTAAGCCCATACGAATCATAGTGGTTGAGAGGAAAGTCCACTATACCCGGTCAAAAGCTTTAGCCATATCCAGCTTCAAGGCCACGGAACCATTTGATGAGTTGTCATTCGGCATAGCATGGAAGATTTCAAAGGCAATGAGGATGTTATCGGTAATGAGTCTCCCGTGGGTAAAGGCACTTTTGGTTTCTAAGATAAGGTGGGGGAGCAAGGGATTTATCCTATTAGAAATGACCTTGGTGATCAATTTATAGGTCACATTATAGAGGCTAATGGGACGATATTCAAAACTTTTTGTTGGGTAGGGCTTTTTAGGATGAGAGCAACCAAAGTATGGTTGAGGTGAGGGGGAATGGGTGTCCATTAAGGATAGCAATAATAGCAGCGGAGACATCATCACCAACCACGTCCCAAAGTTTTGGTAAAAGAGGGCATTCAATCCGTCAAGGCCGAGAGTCTTATGGTGATGCATTTAACCGAGGGCTACTTCTACCTCCATTTTAGAATAGGTTTTGCATAAGCTTTCATTCATATCATCCAGAACACAGGGGCAATGCAAGAAGTTACATGATCAATATTTGTGGGGTTACGGGAGGAAAAGAGGTTAGAGAAATGATTAATAATGATACCTTCCATCTCTTGGATGCGAGAGTGTTTGATGCCATTTTCGTCCTCTAATGTACCAATGAAGTTACGGGGTCTACGCATATTAGCTCTAGCATGGAACCACTTAGTGTTGGAGTCACCATGTTTGAGGTAATCCAATCGAGCTCATTGCCACCACAAAATTTCTTCTTTTTTTCACCATTCGCGGATTTAGCTCGGCGAGATCTCGCCTGATTATAGGGTCCCGCTGATTTTTGAGTTAGAGTTCCATGTTTATGATCTCTGTGCCTACATTACTAAAAGTGGTTTGGTTCCAGGCTCACAAGTTTGAGGTGCAGGCTTCAAGTTTTCCTTGTAAGTTATGGATGAGTTTGTTATCCGAGATTGAAGACCAAGCAGCTGAGATGACGTCTTTACAGGAAGGGTCGATTAACCACATATTTTGGAAATGGAATCGGCGTTGTTGCATGGGAGTGTGGCAGACATGGGGCAGCAGTGAATGAGGATAGGGAGATGATCGGAGAAGTCAGAATCCACATAAGTGACTTGTGCATTAGGGAAGAGAATGGACCACTCTATATCGGCACAGAAAGGGTCGAGGTGTTCCTCAAGAATCGGACCATTAGTCCTAGTTATGCACCAAGTGAAATCATGTCCGAGTGTATCCAATATCAAAGAGTACAACATCTATAAAGGCAGTATGAAAGTTGTCTAGAACAGATAAAGATTTTGGTGGACCACTCCGTTTCTCGGTATTGTAGAAGATTTCATTTAAATCGTCTCCAATGAGCTCGGGAAAATCTGAGTGGGTACGGAGGTTAGCCACCATAAGTCCTGTTCTTCATTTATCCTCGATTATGAGGCCATCCATAAATGCTAGTGAAACGCCGATCGGTTTCTTCGTTTTTCCAGCGTATAATGGAGTCAATGTGGTGCATGGAAGAAGAAAAAATAGAAAGAGTGATGTCTTTTTTCCATAAAATAGCCAGTCCTCCAGCTCTACCCACGGCTCCCATAGAGAATCCAGTAAATTCTTCGAGCTGGGGAATAATAGCATCCGTCTCTAGGGAACTACGTTTGGTCTCCGATAAGAAGACCACTTTTGGCGAAAGTTTTTGTAAGAGGGTCTTTAAGCTGCTCGAGTATCGCCAAGCCCCCTGCAGTTAATACATAAGAGAATCATGGCTCGGGAGGGGTTGCACTACAACCTCCACAAGAGTGGGGTTATTATGAGCTCGTTGGGATATCGATGACGATTCTAACTTTGCTTCCACCATTGCAAACCATGCGTGAGTCCCCTAGTTTCTGTTTGAAAATTTCTATCCCGAGTAGGGATAGGAATATCCTCATCAATGGCTAACAACCCGTCTCTAAGAAAATAATTAACCTTAAGTACATTAAAAATTAGCTTGAGCACGTGCATTTCAAATTTTCAAATATTTTCATATTACACATGTGTATATACATATGTATATATATATATGTCCATGTTGTATAAAATGTAGGAACCGGATGATGACAACGACGACGCACGAGTATACTCTATAAATTTCAATAACTCAGGATAATTAATATTACTATATAACTAATTTATTTTGAGTTCTAAAAATCCTTAAACAAATGAAATTAATATAATTTTTATAAACTTAATATTACTAAAAATAAAAATTCCTAGATTAAGATAAGCTTAATGAGCAAGATAATAAAAAGCTTGGAGGATTAGGAAGTAGATGAGGATAAGAAATTGGATTAGGTTGAGTACTAATAAGAATTGGGCTAGAGAAATTAGGTCGGTCGGCCCAATTAAAGAAATGGAGAAGGAGTATTTAAGCCAAGTTGTATAATTCAGGTTCATTTTTAACCTAAATCCAGTTTAGTCACACCTCTGCCCCCTCTCTCTCTAGCCATCGCACCTAGGGGTGAGCAAAAATTCTGGGTACCCGGTTCGGACCCGGACCCGGTCTGGACCCGGCGGGTCCAGAATCGAACCCGGTTGAACCGGGACCGGGACCGGGTCCAAATTTTAGGACCCGGTTATAACCAGGTCCGGGACCGGGTAATGAAATCATGGACCCGGTCCTGGTCCCGGTTACCGGTTTTATTTTTTAAAAAAATAATCCCAAACAAACCCTAACTTGTAATTTTTTATTTGTTTTGTATGTGCATTTTTTATTGTTAATATTGGATTATTAGTTATAATTACAAGGTTGTAAAGTAAAGAAAATAGTTAAAATAAATGATAATTATTGGCTAAAACTTTACCAAAAAAAAATGTAAAAATTATAAAAATAAAAATAATATATGAAAAACTAAAAAAATAAAAATAAAGCAACTGGGTACCGGTCCGGACCCAGTTCCAAGCTGGGTCCGGGACCGGTTCCAGATTTTGGACCCGGTCGGAACCGGGACCGGGTCCGGCCAAAATGACCGGGTGCCCGGTCCCGCTCACCCTAATCGCACCCCCTCTCTGCGCCTTTGTCGTCTTCACCGCCAACCGACAGCCTCGGCAGCACTGCGGTCGCGCCGGCAGCAACCACCGGCTAGCCACCAGCACCACCGCCATTACCTTCACCGATCTCCTCATCAAACGTCCAAAAACACATCCCTTTCTTCATTAGCCTCCTCCGTCTCCCTCTTACCGTTCGTTTCAGCCACCGGAAACACCACCACGACACACCGACAGCCGCCGCTACTACCTTACGCCAAGCTGTCGCCGCCCCAACCACCAAACACTAGCACACTTGCCGTCCTCACTCCCGTCTCTGCCCGAGTTTTACGCCTGCCTCTGCCCCGACTCTGCTCCAGTTGGTCTCGGTTTCCCGGTTTTCAGGCCTTGTCCGGCTACCGCCACTTTGACCGGGCACCGACGCCGCTTGCTACTCCCGGCGACAGCTTCAACCGCAGGCCACCTGCTCCGTTTTAGTCGTCCTCCGGCCTTCAATCCTCCAACTTTCAACCACCTCAAAAACCCCTCTTAAATTAATGTTCTCCATTTAATTTTTAGGGTAAAATTTTCAGATTCAGTTCTTTTAATTTAATTTCTTAGGGTAATTTTTCAGATTCAGTTCCTTTTAATTTAAGTACTTAAGTTGTAATTAGTTATTCTTTTCCTGCATGAAGATTAAAGTTTGATTATGGTATGTATGTAATCCGACTCGGGAGTTAGGAAAGTTGGTGATATCCGATATATTGAAACTGAAGAGAAATTATGGACAAATTTTTGTACACCGGACATTTAGAAATAATTTGAATTAGAAAGTATTAGATAATCATTTAACCTAATGGTGAGAATAAAAGAAATGTGAAGAAGGATTTAACCTAGGTATGGAAAAGTTGAAGGAATCTAGATATGAGGATGCTAAGGAAAAATTGAAGGGGACTTAGTTTCTGCCATTATAAGACAGATTAGGTTATAAATAATTAACATAAATAAATAACTAAAGGTATTTGTATAATATGTAAATAGTAGCAATAATTAAAAGCACAAACCTTCCATGGATTTTAAAAGCAAATAATACCAATACCATTATTTGTAGTGAAAAAGGAGATAAGTGTTCAATGTAATATAAATACTTTTATGTGTGCATTTTATAAACGAAAACAAATAAACCTTATAGGTTAGAGATAACCTTAATATTATTTAAGAGAAATCATGTATATCGAGGTTATATTTAGGCATGCATTGTATAAAATAAGATAAACAAATCTTATATAGATTAAAGACATCATTAATATTCTTTAATAAAAGCTAACTTTGTTAATTTTCTTTTCAAGTATTTTTGAAGTGATTTAATAAAAAAATAAGACATAAAAATTCAGTTTCTTAATAGAACTTTTATATCCTTAATTAAGGTCATCAAGCGTCGGCGTCGTGCGTTCATCCGGATTCTGCCCAAAAAGAAAAAGAAGGAGGAACATCAGCAAGGTACATTCATTGATCGTGCCCTTCAATGTTTTATTTACAAACCAAGGCCGAGATATGGCCGACATCAACAATAATAAAGAATTGTTTGTAAATAATATTTGTCATCATTAATATGGACCCGCCCATCAAGTGTCATTATTTGATACGCCCAATATTCATGTTGGTAACACCGTAACTGTTAACCGCCTTCAACCGGACTATCCGATCGGTTTGGGTGTGTGCACATGCGTTTAGGGAAACCCGATGATCGTAAAGGGATCCATTCAGATAATTAATCAGCAACAGTTTTACATTATTCAATCCCCTCATTTACAAATGAATTGAAATTCATGCGCTCAACTCAATTATTTCATAACTATTATTTTACTGCATGATAGTGAATGATTGAGTTTCGACTCACATTGCGAAAATATTTTCCTTGTTTTGTTTTAGGTAAGAATAGTGAAGATGGCAGGTCATAGAAGAATCGTATTCGAGGCTTCGGGACTCGGCTCGCCATGATAGCCTTTTGGGGACTAGTACACAGCGTTGTGGGTTAGAGCTAGTGAATGTTGGGTTACCATATATTTTTGTTCGGCTTTGTACATATTACAGTTTTCTTTTGTTGTTGACTGTTAAATAGAGTAATCTAAGTCGAATAGTTTAATATCTGACTCTCGATAGCCTTGCCCTTTCCGCTCGTAAGGGCGGCAGTGGCAGCTCCTAACCCTTTTTCCGCTGCGCTAAGCACTGGTTAGCGGGTTGCTTAGCCTAAACTAGTGATTATGGGCTGGGGGCGTTACAATGGCCATTTGAGATGCATAGGTTATAGCATTCGTAACAGCGACAGAAGACATTTCAAGATCTAAGTTCAGTCTCGCTCGGGCTTGACTAGCTGCCTTATTCTAGAAAGACCAGAAATAGTTTTCTCTATTCCTTTATCTCAGCTTCAACATATTTAGGGCGAGATTTCATTGGGGAAGCTCTAAGACCATCACCATATGGCAACTGTGTTTCATCTACGCGACGATCATAAAGAGCACAACCTGTAAACACATGGTCCAGCATGCCACAAGCATAGTAGAAATCCTGAAGTTTCACATATTTGAGGTCAATCCAGATTGCTTCTTTACCGGCCAAGATTTTAATTCCTCTTCTTAGAGGTTTACTGATGTTCACATCAACCCGGAAACATATTGATTTGTCTACCCCAAAAATGTGGTTTCCTCACAGCCAACGAAAAGTACCAATCTTAGTGCTGATGAGTTGGGCTAGAGCCACAGTTTGTTTCTTGGCTGGGACGTCATATTCTTTGACCCAGAAGCGGGCAGTAGTGAATTGGACATTTGAAGGCTATTCCATTCTAGAAGCTTCTTGGAGGAGGAGAAGTTTCTCATCAAAGAACTAGGGTCCTTCGTTGAGAATATGGTTTTTGTCAGCTGGTGAGAAGAATTAGAAAGAAAAGAGGTTGGAGTCTAAGTCACAAATAACCATGCCTTTCTCAGGTTTTCAGACTCCTTTTAGAATGGTTTTAATTGATCTAGGGTTGAAGGTCTTTTCCGTCAATAGTTTGTCGAATAAGCAAAGGGCTATCTCTTCTGCTTTGTCATCAGAGTCATCATCAGGGGCTATAATAATTTTGTCTTCTGCTTCAGCGAGTTGCAATTTGCGGTAGGCTTATTCTAATTCAGACGCCATGGATCAACAGAGTAACCTTGAAGAGTAAGGAAGCGAGATTAAACTCTAGAAAGTGGGAGGTCCAAGGCGGTTGAGATCCAAGAGTACGAGAAACGACACAAGGGCTGTAGGCAAAAACCTACGAAGAGGCAGAAATATCAATCCAAGACCCTATGAAAAATGAAGGGTAGAAGCTCTCATGTCAGAGGGTGAACCCTATGGCGGAGAGAGAGAATAAATGTTTATCACAATTATAATTTTGATATTTTAATTAATGTTCATTAAAAATCATCTAGCATTAGAATATTCGTTTAATAAATACTAAAATTAAGGTTCACTTACAATTAACTTATTAATCACTAAATACTGATAAATAATACACCAAATAACGTTATAATATACACTAAAAACTAAAACATAATGTTCTAGATTTAATGTTTAACATTAAACACTAATCTACAATACACTAAATGACGTTCTAATATACACGAAAAATTTAAAAATTAAAAACTAAAACTACTACAGTGCTGATCTAAAGCTCAACACGGAGTATTTATTTATCATACACTAAATAGTGTTGTAATATACACTAAAAACTAAAAGCTAAAATCACATATCTAAAGTTGAACACTAAACTTAATTCTGTCATACATTAAACAATGTTATAATGTAAATTAAAAATTATAACTTGATACAATAGTAATGTTAGTATTAACCTCAATGCTATATTTTTAAAAAAAATATTATCTTTCTATTTTTTATTTGTTTTACAATGTTTACTTATTTTATTTGTAATATTACAAAATTTTTAAAACGTTAAAGTAGTTGTTGATGTTCAATGTTGCTCAAAATATTAAGAGTCGAAAATGACTTTACTTTAAAGGTTGAAATCATTAAAAAAATCAACTACATGAAACTAAGTAAAAAATAATAAAACACAAGTGAGAAGATGTTGGAAAAGGGATTCAAACTGCTCACCTCTTCAATAGCAGGCCAACTCTCCTACCAACAATCCATCTGTAACTTTTCTAATATATTTTCTAACAAAATAATAATATACCATCTCTTACATCGGTAGTCAAATGTAATTTTTGCTTATTGAGCGAATACTGGTACCATCATCTTTGTAGTGTTGCCTCAAGGTCCCAAAGCGAGCTAAAATCACCCTAGAGAGGGGGTGAATAGGGTGACAAATTTTTCTTGATTTTTCTTGGATAAGAAAAATGCAGTTTCCTAGATTACAATACTAAAAATATTAAGGGTCCAGAAACAAAAGTAAAAATGAAAGTTGAAATTGAAAGAGAAATAAAACTAGTGAATTTGTTTACGATCTTGGCTCCAAATTCTAAGTTAGTGACAACTTCAAGTTCCTTATCTTATATTAAAGACTACTTCTTTTACGCGATCGAGCACACGTAACAAAAACTTTGCATTTAGTACTTTTGGCAACCACGTAAGTACACTAACTTTTGTGACTCTCCTCACACCTCACCAGATGTGGTCACACTCACAAGTAAGTTCACCTCACTCACTTGGTACTCTGCATTTTGAATGTGATAGGCTCGCAAGCGCAGGATATATCGTCGTAGCAAATCAAGAAATCTCCCGATTCAAGTATAAAATCTAATGGATAATTAATCAAAGGATTAAGCAAATCAAGCAATCTCCCTGTTCAAGTATCAAATCAAACACTTTTTATTTAATTGGTTATTGTAAAACCAACAATAAAAAAATCAAACCCATCTTTTAAGGCGGAATGAAATACCTGAATCTAATCAATTACCATTTCTCAAGGGTTCTTGATTAATCTAAATTTATTAAGCATTCGATTATCAAACTAGGTATCTTGATTGGTGATTCTTTCTCAGGTTCTCACTCAAACAATCAAATCTTGGCATTCCAACATCAAATTTCACCTTTTAGTACTTCATCTAATGTCTAAAACATATAAGAAAATCATCAAATTTCTCACAAGCAAACAATCACCCCAAAATTGATAAAACAAGTCAATAATTTCAAAGTATCAAAAGAGATCAACACAAGTTTAGAAAATTAACAAATACTTGCATAAATCAAATATTAAATATCGAAAACTAAAATCCGAATTGCAATACATATAAGTATGAAGTAAGAAAAGAGAGGAAGGAAATCACTCATCTGAAGGCGTGCTTGAACCATCATTGCACACTTGACTCGGAATCCTTGCAAAATCTCTCGCTTCTACTTACTCTCAACTCTTGACAATCTAATCTACCCTAACTAGATGGTGGATATGATGGTGACTTCCTTTAGTATTGTAGCAAACACACGCCTTATATAACATAAAATAGGTGGAAATTGGAAAAGCTACGTGAAAGACACAACACGGGCTAGTCGTGCTACTTGCTGTCAAGCACAAGCCGATTTATTTGGGTCATAACTTCCTCATCTGATGTCTAAATGATGCGATTTTTGATTTGTCGGAAAGCTTGTTGAGTCTAATTTCTGATACATTCATAATTATGTATGTTGCATAAATGTGGGGAAAGGTATAATGAAAATAGTGGAGAGGTGTTCGTTACTGCACACTTCTTACTTTCCGACTTATATCTTTTTTATTTCTTATCATAATCGAGCTTATGTTATTGGACATGCATATAACAAGAGAAAGAATGACAGGGGCTTATATATTTACGCCAAGTGTAATTTTAGTTGGCTTACACTCCTAGTGAGAAGATGATATATGTTTTGAAGGGCTTCACTCCTTTCAAGAGCATTTAACTATAAGAATTGAAAAGACGAAAAACTCCTTTATCACCTAAAAAGAATTTGTATGCCCTTTTTAATGAAAGTGCCAAAGTGGCCGACGACTGAAACATGTGTATCACGAAAATGGTGAATCAGAGATGAAGACTGAACTCTAACGCCCCATACGAATCGTTTTGTGAGAAGCGAAATTCTTACTTCTATGACCCTCCAAAAAAGGAAGAAGAAGGAGAAGAAGAAAATGGAGTATAGAAAGTTATAATAGTCTTGTCAACTTACCCCATTGTTATACAGGCCAAAAGTGGGTCATCCATGGAGCGGCCTTGTTGGACCTAACCTATTTATTTGTACAAAAGCTCAGCCTAAATCACTTAATTAATGGACCAGCCAAAATCTGACCCAACCTGATTTGTTATGGGCTGGCCCTAGACCTGGGCAACGGGCCGGTCGGACCGGGTTGGGCCCGCACATTTACTTAACTGGCCAGGCTGGGTAGTAACTTTTTTAAATGGGCCGGGCCAGGTCATGGGTCAAATGGCCCTGACCACCCAAGGCCCACCCAATTTGAGCCATTGCCACCTAAAATACCCACCACAGGTGCCCCCACAGGCTGTGGGGCAGGCCGTGGTGGCCAGTAGCGATTTACTTAACCCAAAATACCCACCGCGGTGCCTCCACAGGCTGTGGGGCAGGCCGTGGTAACCAACAGCGATTTACTTAACCCAAAATACCCACCACGGGTGCCCCCACAGGCTGTGGGGCAGGCCGTGGTGGCCAGCAATGATTTACTTAACCCAAAATGCCCACCACGGGTGCCCCCACAGGCTGTGGGGCAGGCCGTGGTAGCTAGCAGCGATTTATTTAACCCAAAATACCCACCACGGGTGCTCCCACAGGCCGTGGGAAGGTCTGTGGAGACCTCCAAAGCAATTTTGGACTGCCACAACCTGAGGGCTTTGTCCCGTGATGCTTTTAAACCTTGTATGTTGTGTCAAGAAAAGAGTTTAAGAATTTAAGTATGGCTTTGGGCCTCATGAAGTAATTTACTAAATACATATGTGAAGAAATGATAGAGATAACAACCATAACGTTAGATGAGAAGTTGATTCCTCGATTACGAGTCCTTCCGGGTAGTAAACTTGGGTATACGCGTGAATTATAAGATTAGTCTCCCAACTATACAATCTAGGAGTCGGTAAAGGTGAAGGGACCCCGCAGGGGGAGAATCGATCCATTAGTGGTACAACAGAAGTAAAAGACGATAAGCTTACTAAGATGTAACAGCAGCAACCCAAGTAGCATATACTCCATCTTTCACTCTGCAAATAAGTAAAGACTCAACTGTATCAATAAGAGAAGACATATTGGAACTTAGGCTGTATAACACAGTGGATCCTGCCCAAACAAGGTTTGTCGAAATCCAGAAGTATACTTCAATTTAAAATGCACACAAAAGCTTCCACCTTCTAATGGAAAACTGTATACTCTTGAGTCTCAGGCAACATCAAATTGCCTGCTCCCACAAGAATTTCCTAGGAATAGTGGATCCACACCCTCAAAATTTAATTTTTCAAAAGAAAAAGAAATCATATCAACAAGAAACACTCTCATTCTCCAAAAAGTTATAGATTCAACATATCCCATACTTGAGTGTTGTCACAAGTTTTCTTTTACTAACTTCTACATTTTTCTTTTACTAACAATCAAAATGGAATGTATTTCTAACAAGACTGAAGGTCTATCTGAAGAAGCCACTGTAGGAGAAGAATTATCCACAACATTAATATCAGAACTTCTATCTGAGAATGAAACTCCTGTATTAGTTTCTTCAACTCGACCTGCAACACTCTAGAATGCCCATATAAAACAAAATGACTAGGCACTGGCGAGGACGGAAGATCTCCAGCCCCCTGCAAATGGTAACAAAGGTAAACATACTGTGAGTCTTCAGTTTTGGCTAGCCAAATTCTAGCACAAATCACATATTATTCACATACAAATACAAATTTAAATGAAGGCATATGCATACAGATACAATCACAACAGCAAACACAGGCACCATTTGGAGAAGCCTGAAATACCATAAATAGCCTCAAATACATCTAAGTTAGATTTGTCAAGAGCTGCAACAAATAATTCGAGTCAGTTAATAACATGCATATTTAGATCACAATCAAGGGTCTAGTATGATTACCTAAAAGAAGAGACTTGTATCATCCTCCTCATCCCTGTTCACTTCATCCTCATCTGATTCAGAATCATTGTCAATACCAACGCCAACGCCATACTCCGCGCGTCGCCAATCTTGAAGACATATCAATGCTTGTACTGTCTTGGGTTTCAAAGCACTACGAGTTGGGGAGATAGTTTTTCCTCCTAGGCTAAATGCAGACTCTGATGCAACAGTACTTACTGGGATTGTTAGTAAGTCTCGTGCCATCATTGAAAGATCTGGGTGTCTCTCTGAACTCTTGTACCAAAAATCTAGAACATCTAACTCCATATTTAACTCAAGAGCCGGTTCCTCCAAATATATATCAAGTTGTGACTTCCCCAATTGTGACCTTGCACGTCTACCACTAAAGCTATTGAAATCACCAAAATAATCATCCACAGACCCACTAGCAATAGGAGAAGAGCTGATAACTGGTGAAGTTGACGAACGTAGCTTATACTCATCAAATAAGGACCGTAAAGTTGACAACACATTATCCACCTTTTCCACAGCTTCATCGGACCCAAATAATTTGCTAAAACAATACTCAACGAATTTGACTTTAAATCTAGGATCAAGAATTGCAGCACATGATAAATGCAGGTTATACTCGTGACTAATATTTGTCAAACTTGCTGAGCATGTTTTTGCCATGTCAACTAGGTAGTCATAAGGACCTTCGGCCGTCTCAAGCAAACGACGATGAACCATCCATGCCCCCTTGAAATACAAATTGGATGTAGGAGTCTTAACCGCACTAAACATGCAAGTTACATCATAAAATAACTTCAAAAACTTATGTATCCTAATGACTTTTTCCCACTCCTCCTCTAAAGGAACATATGGCTTCAACGGTGAATTAGTGGACACCAAGTAAACAAACACATTCTTATAATATAAAACATTATCCATCATCTTATAAGTTGAATTCCAGCGAATTTGCATGTCCAAATTCAATTTCCTTTTCACATCCAAACGAAAATTTTTTTGAGCACATTCGTAGAAATCTTTACCTCTATGAGTAGATCTAGTTATCAACCTTATCAAACTTCGAATCTTCTCTAGAATTTCACCAATAAAATGGAGACCATCTTGCACAATTAAATTTAGAATATGTGCACAACACCTAACATGGAAGAAAACACCGTTACTAAGCAACCCACTCCGGGGAACAAGATGCCTTTTCAAATTAGACATCATCGCATCATTGTACTTAGCATTATCTATGGTAATGGTGAGTATCTTATCCTCAATGTTCCATTGACGAATAAATATAAGTATTTCATTCGCGATATTTTCACCATCATAAGGAGGTGTTAATACTCTAAATCTAAGAATCCTTTTGTGCAACTTCCAAGCATTATCAACAAAGTGGGCTGTGATGCAAATATAATGTTGATAAGTGTGATTTGACTTCCAATTATCTGTAGTCAAACAAATCCTACCCGGAGCTTTTAATAGCATGTCTTTCACCTTAACTCTATCTCCCACATACATAGATAATAAATTTCTCTTAGCTGTTGAATGACTAAATGGCACAAAGTTCGGATTAGCTTTTGACATCATCCGTTTAAAAGCTTTTTCTTCAACAGCTGCAAATGAGTGAGCTCCTTCCACAATATAGAGCATAATTTCCTTACGAAGTTCATTCATATTGAAAACAAATTCCTCACCATCATCACTACCTAACTCCCCAACTTCCACTCTACTAGGACGATTCGGACATTTATCTAAGTGACGCTTCAAGTGAGAAGTGCCACTATTTGGATTGGCAGACATGACTACTTTACAATGCTTACATGTTGCGATTTTCTCACCTTGTGCATTATTGCCTTCTACAAGCTCTCTCCATACTTTAGACCTCTTCTTCCTTTTACGTTGTTGAGTGCTATATTCACTATATCCATCTTCGAGTGGGATTGATGAAGTTGTCGCTTCACTTTCCATGTCTAAAATGTAAATTATGACAAAAAAGATGCTTAACATAAATAATAGAGATTTTAACAACAAAAATCTTACTTGTAGTTTTTATTCTTTTGTAGTTTTTCTGTAAACTTAATGAATAGTTTCATTAGAAAAAGGACAACCAACGGAAGAAGAGGGAGGGGTTTATCTCCTAGGTTTACCTCATTCAGCAAATACAGTTCAGGAGAACATATTATCAACCTTTCACTAATGATGGCTCAGATTGAATGCTGTTTACTATCATTCAAGAGAGCTTTCATGTGGACCTTCCACATGCACTGATAAGTACTCAAAGCTTCACACCAATGTGATCAGCTGAACAGTCAGTCAGTCTATGATGCCCGCATACCCATTTCCCTAAAGATTTCATATTGCTTAGTTTGAACATGAAACTATATCGAGGCACTAAACCTTATTATCAAATACAAAGACAATGAATCATGATCCGGTTAAAAGGTGTTGTACAGCCCATCATCAGGTATACATTCTTAACAAGATTTTTAGACACGGATTGAAAGCATGTGATACTCTCTGCCATTTAAAATACATGGACTACACCCTAATCCCCTAACGGAGAGAGCAAACACCATGGGAAATAATGAATGCTATCAATGTTAATTTTCTTTAAAATGATATCAAGACTTTTGAAAGCATAATGGTAAGCACAATTGCACAACTATCCTCCTAGTGTCCTTGAGCAACAGTTATCACTAATCACACGTCAAACCCAATTGCATTAGGTGAACCCATGCAGAATCTGATATCATCCAAGTACTCTGCATTTAAATCCTCAGTCTCAATGTCCTTGAACAATAATAAACCAACAAACATCAACAAATTCCTAAATCATGCCAATTAGAACCTTCTAAAGTTCCCACAAAAAGGAAAGAAATAGTGTGATTCCCTTTTAATAACATACCAAGTAGGATTCCAGAAAGATTCAATCCATTGAAATTCCAAATTTCCATGATTCCATCCAGTAAAACTGATCATTGAAAAATGCTTTGGGGGATTAAAAATAAGGATATCTCACGGTGACTCGACACACGGAATCAAAAATAACAATAACATTGGAGGGCTTCGTGGAAATCAAAAAGAAGCAACGAAAAACCCTAGAACAAGAATTGAAGAGAATCGATTAAGGGACTTACCTTGAACAACTAGTTAAAAATCTTGGCAAACTTCCTGGCTAGAGGAACGATACGATTCTACTGTGGGAATTTGAACGATTTAGAGAAAGAGAGAGATTAAGGGGTTCGGGGTCACGGCGGTGGAGGAGCGGGATTTGAAAGGGGGCCAATATCCGGTGAGAGACAGAGCGAGAGATAGAGCGATGAAGCATCAGAGTGTGAGACAGAGTGAGAGAGTAGAGTGCAGCGGCCCATTGGCATGCCCAGTACCCGGCCCGTTTAACTGTGTTAAATGGCAGCCTGTTAAATGTCCAGCCCAAATAAATAATTAAACGGGCTTGTACCCTATTTTTTAAGCCCGATCATTCAGACCCAATGGACTCCCAGTCCATTGCCCAGGTCTAGCTGGCCCTAACCTAACCCTACTCGGTCCAACCCGTAACCCCCATCCTACTCCAAGTTATAGGCCACAGTGAAAACTTACCCCAAAATCAAAACAAACTAGTACTCCGACACGTCCGAATTGTACAGATTGTTATTTATTTTTATACGTTTTATAAAATTTAGTAAGATTAAAAATTGATATTTTTTAAATAAATGAATAAGACTTACTGGTATACAAATCACAATAATGGAGATGATAACTTTGAACAACGATGTCACAGCTAGGGCTGTTGAATTATCCAAAGTGATTCCTTTCTTTTCATATAACTTTTTACTTTTATCATTATTTAGTGATAGTCGAGTATGTTTTTCGATACTAGTCAATAACTGCTAAATGCAAACCCTACTCAACTAAACTACTAGTAGTGATAATCGAATTATAGCTATATAAAACATAACGTGCTAATAAACAGGTGCACTCTCAAAAACCGCTATCTTCAAATATATAATTAAACTTTATTTAAACCTTTATCAATTAGTTCTAAGATACAATTACAATATGGTTAGTGGTAGTGAAGTTACATTTAGCTCATGATGATTAGATTTATGTTTTTGGTTTTTGATGGAAAATGATGGTTAGAGTTCTCTTAGATCAAATGAGTTCTTTAATCATTATACTTGAATTCAACACCTTGTAAGAATATATGTGAGTGTTACAACTTTTACAAATGAGAGGTAATGAATGATTTTATTTTTAAAAAAAAAAATTAATTAAAAGTAAGCCTCGATGAAGTAAGGAGTAAATGACACAATTAAAAAGAGTATACTAACTCTAAACAAGGAGTGACCCTTTGTGGGGTGAAGTAAATAATGATTTTCACAACATTTATACTTCAAACCTAAATTGCACTCGCAGTGTTTAGATGAGTGGAAAGTTAGAGTATGTAATACATCTTAAACATGAATTATTAACTTAAAATTTTTAATTTGATTATTTTTAAATAGTCATATCATTAATTGGGTGCTTGAGATGAGGAAATCAATATATTTACCGAAGGAGCATTTGGAAATTGTCAGCGGCAGAAGCAGGAAAAAATTATTATAGGGGAACCATTAAATATTATTTTAGTTTTTAATCTTTTATTTAGTCGCTAGGCTATTATGGGCTTAGCACGTATTTTACCAATTCATATTTAAACCCAAGACTATACTTAAAGGATAAACAAATATTTGCAGAAACTATGTTGTTACATGGTCATTTAATTTTTAGAATTTATTTTGACTTTTGTTTCATTATAAAAAAAAAAATTGTGACATAAAGGGTATGTTTGTTTCAGTGGAAAATATTTTCTTAGAAAATTGTCATTCTATTTTCCGGTGTTTGTTAGCATAAGTGATGATAAATATTTTCTGGGGAAAATAATTTTCCTCAACTAAGGGAAAATAAATTTCCTTTTATGAGGAAGGAAGTTAATTTTCCTCTACCTCAATCGAGGAAAATAAATTACTATCAATGGGAGTTCAAGTTCTAAGATTCTCTTACTTTTCCACCTTCAGTTTCTTTTTTCAAGTTTTGTCCTTTTCTTTTCCCTTTTTTGTTATAAAGTTCATAGATGAAATTTTTTTACAGTATTTCTTTATTTTTTATATCTATTATTTTATACTTGGAAAAGTTTGATCATAAGTAAATGTACAAACTTATCAAATTTAGGTGCTCAACATATATATATATATATATATATATATATATATATATATATATATATATATATATATATATATATAAACTGAAAACAATTGAAATATAGAACAAGATAATGAATCAAAACTTACTTTGATTGATATTTGAAAATTGATACAAGATTTGGATTAGATTGTCCTATCTTTATGGCACTTAGAGATAATAGATTAATTAGATATCAAGACTCTTTATTAGCTATGATTCAAACTAATACTTGTAATGGTCCAATATATTTCAATGGTTGTCCAAACTTTTCAGTAGATCTAAATGATCCCTGGATCATGGACACCTTAATATTAGATATTCATATGCAAAATAATTCAAAAGTTTTATTTAGAGAATTATCAAGAAATTTTGCTATTACTTATAGAGTTTATTTCAAGTTATTATCTTCTCATTTAAATCCAAAATGCTTATTAAAGCCATCTTTGGATGAAACAATATTATTAAAGATTGAATCGAGATAATACTTCAAGTTTTACTCCTAAGTTATTAAAGTGGAATGAAATAACCATTCCCCAAGAGTTTATTATTCAAAACGTTAGGCCTCCTAGAAATATTGCTCAAAAGAATATTCAACAGGTCATAGAAGAACACTGATGGTAGAGTATTAATAAGATTCAACTCTATCAATGAAAGATCCTTTTCAAGATCTTCGAGAAAAAGAGATCTTCCCGGATCTTCTTTCTCTATGCCTTCAAGAGCTACTAATTATGATTATCTTAGGGATAATCAAGTTGATGATTCAACTCCTTCTTCTTCAAAAATTTATTATAAATCTCCAATAGCGAGCCGAGTTGATGAAAGTAGTTCATCAATAGGTTCCCCTACTCATTCAGTTATGCAACCTCCTTCTTACTCTTCTATTAATGTTATTACGGAACCCTTTACAATAAATAAAAACTTTTTAAGAGAAGACTTTGATTCCATAGAAAATAGAGATAAAAAACAATGGTTTTTATCTCATTTTGATCTTCAAGCTCAAGCGTTCATCGGGCAAGAATGGTATTCACTAATGGAAAGATTAGGATGTAATATCCGATTCTTTACATGGTGGACCATCTTTGCTCAAGAACATAAATTACCAGATCCACTAGGTATTAAAGAAATCAATACTAACATAGATCTTAGCAAGAAATGGACATTAAAGAATGGAGAAATTGTTGTAGCAATAACTCCTCCTAAGCAAGAGATTTTGATCCCTACGGATCAAGGTCATATTCCAGACTTCCCCTTTAAGGTAGGAAGAATTAATCCGGATAACTCTCAAGTAGAGTTAGATGATATTAAAAAGATTTATCATCAAAATAATTATACTAATGAGGTATTACATACTGTCTCCCAACAAGTCAATATGGTTTCAACTCAAATTGAGGCAATATCTAAAAAAGAAGATATTGACCAATTATCTAGAAAATTAGAAAATTTAGACTTAAATAGAGATTCAAAGAAGCCAATATTCCTTAATGATATTTCTTCTCCTCTTATCAAGTTTAATAAGAACAAAAATTTAGAAATTCCCAATAGCCCATTAATTAAAAAAATTAATGAAAAACTTAATCAAGCTTCCAGTTCAAGTAACACTCTTAATGTTTTAGATAACTCTCAAGAAGATTATGAAACATTTGATATTAATAAAATTTCAAACAAAAAGAATTTCCTTATTATTCCAGAAGTACCCCTCCGGATCTTCAACTAGAATCAATAAAAACAATAGTTACGAAGCCTTCGATGGTGGCTCCATCTATGAATGGAATCTAGATGGGAAATCTGAACATGAGGCATTAATTATTCTTCATAGGATGATGATGGCATATGCTGCCTATACATCCAAAGGAGCTCCAGAAACTCAAGCCTTTGATTTATTAATTTCGGGTTTCACCGGATCTTTAAAGTCTTGGTGGGAAAATTACATGACGGACGAAGAACGTCCGAGCATTAAAAATCATAAAGAAGCTGTTTATACATTAGTCCATACAATAGTTGTTAATCTTCTAGGGACTCCAAAAGACATGTTAAGTGGCCAAGAAATCCTCTTAACCAATCTTAGATGCTCCAGATTAGAAGATTACAATTGGTATAAAGATATATATTTTTCATATCTATTAAAAAGACAAGACTGTCGTCAACCTTATTGGAAAGAGAAATTTATTTCGGGATTACCGAATTTATTTTCTCAAAGAATATTCAATAAATTGAAAGATGTTACTTGGACAAGATCCAATTCCATATGATCAAATCACGTTTGGTCAATTATTAGGATTTATTAAAAAGAAGGTATTTCTTTATGCAATGAATTAAAATTACAAGCAAGATATTCAACGAGATAAAGCAGCCACAAGAAAGGAATTAGGATCCTTTTGTGAAGCTTTTGTATTCCACAACCCATTGCTCCTTCTGTTCAAAAGAGAAAAGCTAATCAAGTTAATAAAAGAAAACAATTCAATCGTAATACTAATAATAAAACAAATACTATTCCTAAGAAAAATATTCCAAATAAAAAAACCACTAATAAACCCACTTGTTTCAAATGTGGAAAACAAGGTCATTATGCAAAAAATTGCAAAGTTAAAGAAAAACTCAATGAGATTTGTGAAGACAATCAAGAGATTAAAGAAAAAATTATTTCTTTATTCGAACTTAAAGATACTCCAGTCAATTCGGATAATTCCTCGACTCCGAAGATAATAATCTTTATGAGTTAGAAAGTAATTCAAGTGACTATTTATCAGGAAATGAATCTTCAAGAATTTGTTACAAATGTATTAATATGATCAATACTACTAAGAATGAAAAAGAATTTTTAATTGATTTAATAGAACAAATTCATGATCCTGAATTAAAAAGGAATATTTAGAAAAACTCAAAGGTATTCTAATTAAAGAAGATTTATTAAAAACCCCTCCTCCAGGATTAAGTATCAATAAAATATTTGAAAAATATGACACTCCAAATATTTTAAAGGTTGTTAACATTCAAGATTTAAAAATGGAAATAAATAATCTTAAAGAACAGATTAAAGAGATTAATCAAAATCTATGTTCACTTCGGACTAAAGACTTAGAGTTAGAAACTAGATTATCAATAATAGAAAATAAATCAAGTAGTCCTATTACTAATGAAGATACCCCAGGTACTTCTAATCAATTATTTATTTCAACAATCAATCATATAAATTATCAAAAATGGTATATTCATATTACTCTAAAAATCAATGATAATCATGAGTTCAATACTATTGCTTTACTTGATAGTGGAGCAGATCAAAATTGCATTAAAGAAGGTTTAATTCCATCAATTTATTATGAAAAAACTAAAGAACGACTCCATAGTGCCAATGGAACGGCATTACAAATAAAATACAAATTATCGAATGTTTATGTCCGTAATCAAGGTTATAATTTCAAAAACACTTTTGTCTTAGTCCGGGACATAGGACAAGAAGTTATATTAGGAACCCCATTCATTACCCAGATTTATCCTTTTCAAGTTGATCAATTTGGCATTCATACTCAGATTCATGAAAAATGCATTACATTCAAATTCATATCTTCTATACTTTCAAAAGATTCATCCTTTAAAAAACATTGTTTTATTAATATGCTTCTTAATAAAGATTCTTTTCTTTCAGCTATGAGTCAAGATAAAGACCGAAAGATTCAAACTCCTCTTCATTATGCAATCAAGCCAATCACCCCTTCTCAAATTTCAATACCGACTACCAACACATTTCAAGTCTTACAAAAACATGACTTTCCTCCTCTTTCTTATTCTCAAGTTTCTACAAAATATCAAAAACCGTCGGTTTTGAATTCTTCTTTTGATTCAAAGTATTTTACAAAAACAATTAAAGAACATATTGTCTATACAAAGTATAGGCAGCCTCAAAATCTTTCCACACTCAATGAATTAGTCAAAGCCACATTCTTACCAGAGTGCTTCTTTATTCATGATAATCCTCTCAAAACAAGAACTTTTTATGAGTTTATTCTTGTTGATTCAAAATCCGCCCTTATTGAACACATTCCGGACAAAACAAATACAAACCAGATTGCCTATTCCAAGTTACGAATTCTCAAGATTCTTACCATTAAAGAATTTAGTGACAAGTTTACTATCAAACCATTTTCTCAACCATTCAACCCACCAGGATATAATTATGTTGATTACGAAAAAGCCCGGTATTACACATTTTCTACGAGACCATTCAACCATTCATGGTTCATATGCTTCGATACAAAAACAGACATTCAATTTCCCATTTGGTTTTACGAATGGTGGATAACCATGGGATCACTTCAAGACATTTGGCCGGAAGAAGTGCAAAAACACTTCATCGATTATTCAAACACTTCAACCAGCGAGTCCGGATCTTAAAGAAATCCTATTCCACAAAAAATATGGATTTCCGTGGATCCTTTGTTGGTCATTTTCAATTACCCAGCATTACAAACCTCCAGCATCCTATTCATTAGTTCGTGAATTCAAGCTCAAATGGTGGGAGAAATTTAATTTCAAAGCTGCTTTAGGAATAAAGACAGCCCCACCTACTCAACCAGCACCATCTACTCCACGGAAGAAAGAAACCGCTCCAAAAGGAAAAGAGAAAATTCAAGAAGAAGAGATTCAGCTACTCAAGAAAGAGATTATGCTACTCAAAAAACAACATCAGCAATTACTCCTTAAAGAACCAAGTATTGGTTCCGATGAGGAAATTCAATCCGATTATGACCCTTTTGATGGGCCATGCGCTCAAGATCCTTACGATATATGATTCGTAAGGAATGATTCAAAAAAAAAAAAAAAAAAAAAAAATTTTTACTAACGTTTTTGTGCGAGATATTTCAGTATTTTGTTTCGGTGAAACTTCCCATTTCACCTCTCAAAATGCCCCGGGAAGGAAGTGGATGGTACTATTCACTTACTGCCCGGGAAGGAAGTGGATGGTACTATTCACTTACTGTTCGAGGTCACTATTCGAAATACTTGTATCAAGAAGATAATGTTTTAATGGATACTTGTGCCATGATTTTGACATAAGTGCCATTTGGTCAAAAGGCAACAATTATGCAAGGACATCAAGAGCAGCAAAATTTGTCAAAAGAGAAATAGTAAAAATCCATGTGAATGGATTTTACTATTCATCCACTATTCACTCATGGATTTTTGTCGGAAGAATCTTTGTTCCTGTTCAAACTTTCTACCTGGCAAGAAGCTGTTCAAGATAAGATGATTTATCATCTACTATTCATACTTTTGGTCTAATCAAGACTGTTCCAATAATTCAACATTGTCGGAAGATTTTATCAAGATCAAGATTCCATTTCAATCAAGACTCTCAACCGTCCAAGTGTGCGACGTTTACTCATTTTGTTCCACTATAAATATGTATTCATTTTTCATTAGGAAGGCATCGCAAAATCACCAAAACCATTTGCTTTCTTTCACAAGCAAACACTTGCCTTCTACCCCTTGTATCCAACCTCTCTCGAGAGAGCACTATCCAAATCTTGTATCAATTTTCAAATATCAATCAAAGTAAGTTTTGATTCATTATCTTGTTCTATATTTCAATTGTTTTCAGTTTCTTGATTTCAATCTTTTGTTTTCGAAAGTTCAATTTGTTTAATTAATTTGTCCCTGTCTCCCTGCTACTCAACCGCAACAGTACCCCGAGCTTCGTCCCCAAGCTCTAGTCCGGTCCTGTCCCCTATTGGTATCGAGCCAAGTTTATCTATTTTGTTGTTGCACCGTAAGGCCTAGCGTTGGTCAGCCGTTGGTCAGCCCCATGTTATCCGTTGGTCAGCCGTGTGAGGTGGTCCCGGTAGAGGGTGGTCCCGGTGGTCCCGGTAGTGTGTGTGCGTAATTATCGACAAAGTAGTCAAGCTTAAGCTGTGATGGCCTCTTGGTTACGAGATCATCTAGGTTTAGGAACTAGCAAGAGTACTAATGTGGTCAATAGCGAGAGAAGTTAGCTGCCAAGTTGATTTCTCAAATTGGTCTATTCCAAAACAAAAGATAGAAACTATCTATCAAATAGGCAAGTTTGATTTCAATACAGCCTTTTCCATTAAAGACCATGAGGAAACCTTCAGCTTAGATGAAGAGTTTCAAACCATCAAGTTATTATCCAATATTTCTATTAATAAATATAAAGAGAAATATAGATATATTCATTTTGGTATGATTCAAATAGCACTCAAGCCATTAACAAGATTAGGATTAGATTGTCCTATCTTTATGGCACTTAGAGATAATAGATTAATTAGATATCAAGACTCTTTATTAGCTATGATTCAAACTAATACTTGTAATGGTCCAATATATTTCAATGGTTGTCCAAACTTTTCAGTAGATCTAAATGATCCCTGGATCATGGACACCTTAATATTAGATATTCATATGCAAAATAATTCAAAAGTTTTATTTAGAGAATTATCAAGAAATTTTGCTATTACTTATAGAGTTTATTTCAAGTTATTATCTTCTCATTTAAATCCAAAATGCTTATTAAAGCCATCTTTGGATGAAACAATATTATTAAAGATTGAATCGAGATAATACTTCAAGTTTTACTCCTAAGTTATTAAAGTGGAATGAAATAACCATTCCCCAAGAGTTTATTATTCAAAACGTTAGGCCTCCTAGAAATATTGCTCAAAAGAATATTCAACAGGTCATAGAAGAACCTGATGGTAGAGTATTAATAAGATTCAACTCTATCAATGAAAGATCCTTTTCAAGATCTTCGAAAAAAGAGATCTTCCCGGATCTTCTTTCTCTATGCCTTCAAGAGCTACTAATTATGATTATCTTAGGGATAATCAAGTTGATGATTCAACTCCTTCTTCTTCAAAAATTTATTATAAATCTCCAATAGCAGAGCCGGTTGATGAAAGTAGTTCATCAATAGGTTCCCCTACTCATTCGAGTTATGCAACCTCCTTCTTACTCTTCTATTAATGTTATTACAGAACCCTTTACAATAAATAAAAACTTTTTAAGAGAAGACTTTGATTCCATAGAAAATAGAGATAAAAAACAATGGTTTTTATCTCATTTTGATCTTCAAGCTCAAGCGTTCATCGAGGCAAGAATGGTATTCACTAATGGAAAGATTAGGATGTAATATCCGATTCTTTACATGGTGGACCATCTTTGCTCAAGAACATAAATTACCAGATCCACTAGGTATTAAAGAAATCAATACTAACATAGATCTTAGCAAGAAATGGACATTAAAGAATGGAGAAATTGTTGTAGCAATAACTCCTCCTAAGCAAGAGATTTTGATCCCTACAGATCAAGGTCATATTCCAGCTTCCCCCTTTAAGGTAGGAAGAATTAATCCGAGATAACTCTCAAGTAGAGTTAGATGATATTAAAAAGATTTATCATCAAAATAATTATACTAATGAGGTATTACATACTGTCTCCCAACAAGTCAATATGGTTTCAACTCAAATTGAGGCAATATCTAAAAAAGAAGATATTGACCAATTATCTAGAAAATTAGAAAATTTAGACTTAAATAGAGATTCAAAGAAGCCAATATTCCTTAATGATATTTCTTCTCCTCTTATCAAGTTTAATAAGAACAAAAATTTAGAAATTCCCAATAGCCCATTAATTAAAAAAATTAATGAAAAACTTAATCAAGCTCCCAGTTCAAGTAACACTCTTAATGTTTTAGATAACTCTCAAGAAGATTATGAAACATTTGATATTAATAAAATTTCAAACAAAAAGAATTTCCTTATTATTCCAGAAGTACCCCTCCGGATCTTCAACTAGAATCAATAAAAACAATAGTTACGAAGCCTTCGATGGTGGCTCCATCTATGAATGGAATCTAGATGGGAAATCTGAACATGAGGCATTAATTATTCTTCATAGGATGATGATGGCATATGCTGCCTATACATCCAAAGGAGCTCCAGAAACTCAAGCCTTTGATTTATTAATTTCAGGTTTCACCGGATCTTTAAAGTCTTGGTGGGAAAATTACATGACGAGACGAAGAACGTCCGAGCATTAAAAATCATAAAGAAGTCTGTTTATACATTAGTCCATACAATAGTTGTTAATCTTCTAGGGACTCCAAAAGACATGTTAAGTGGCCAAGAAATCCTCTTAACCAATCTTAGATGCTCCAGATTAGAAGATTACAATTGGTATAAAGATATATATTTTTCATATCTATTAAAAAGACAAGACTGTCGTCAACCTTATTGGAAAGAGAAATTTATTTCGGGATTACGAATTTATTTTCTCAAAGAATATTCAATAAATTGAAAGATGTTACTTGGACAAGATCCAATTCCATATGATCAAATCACGTTTGGTCAATTATTAGGATTTATTAAAAAGAAGGTATTTCTTTATGCAATGAATTAAAATTACAAGCAAGATATTCAACGAGATAAAGCGGCCACAAGAAAGGAATTAGGATCCTTTTGTGAAGCTTTTTGTATTCCACAACCCATTGCTCCTTCTGTTCAAAAGAGAAAAGCTAATCAAGTTAATAAAAGAAAACAATTCAATCGTAATACTAATAATAAAACAAATACTATTCCTAAGAAAAATATTCCAAATAAAAAAACCACTAATAAACCCACTTGTTTCAAATGTGGAAAACAAGGTCATTATGCAAAAAATTGCAAAGTTAAAGAAAAACTCAATGAGATTTGTGAAGACAATCAAGAGATTAAAGAAAAATTATTTCTTTATTCGAACTTAAAGATACTCCAGTCAATTCGGATAATTCCTCGACTCTGAAGATAATAATCTTTATGAGTTAGAAAGTAATTCAAGTGACTATTTATCAGGAAATGAATCTTCAAGAATTTGTTACAAATGTATTAATATGATCAATACTACTAAGAATGAAAAAGAATTTTTAATTGATTTAATAGAACAAATTCATGATCCTGAATTAAAAAAGGAATATTTAGAAAAACTCAAAGGTATTCTAATTAAAGAAGATTTATTAAAAACCCCTCCTCCAGGATTAAGTATCAATAAAATATTTGAAAAATATGACACTCCAAATATTTTAAAGGTTGTTAACATTCAAGATTTAAAAATGGAAATAAATAATCTTAAAGAAGCAGATTAAAGAGATTAATCAAAATCTATGTTCACTTCGGACTAAAGACTTAGAGTTAGAAACTAGATTATCAATAATAGAAAATAAATCAAGTAGTCCTATTACTAATGAAGATACCCCAGGTACTTCTAATCAATTATTTATTTCAACAATCAATCATATAAATTATCAAAAATGGTATATTCATATTACTCTAAAAATCAATGATAATCATGAGTTCAATACTATTGCTTTACTTGATAGTGGAGCAGATCAAAATTGCATTAAAGAAGGTTTAATTCCATCAATTTATTATGAAAAAACTAAAGAACGACTCCATAGTGCCAATGGAACGGCATTACAAATAAAATACAAATTATCGAATGTTTATGTACGTAATCAAGGTTATAATTTCAAAAACACTTTTGTCTTAGTCCGGGACATAGGACAAGAAGTTATATTAGGAACCCCATTCATTACCCAGATTTATCCTTTTCAAGTTGATCAATTTGGCATTCATACTCAGATTCATGAAAAATGCATTACATTCAAATTCATATCTTCTATACTTTCAAAAGATTCATCCTTTAAAAAACATTGTTTTATTAATATGCTTCTTAATAAAGATTCTTTTCTTTCAGCTATGAGTCAAGATAAAGACCGAAAGATTCAAACTCCTCTTCATTATGCAATCAAGCCAATCACCCCTTCTCAAATTTCAATACCGACTACCAACACATTTCAAGTCTTACAAAAACATGACTTTCCTCCTCTTTCTTATTCTCAAGTTTCTACAAAATATCAAAAACCGTCAGTTTTGAATTCTTCTTTTGATTCAAAGTATTTTACAAAAACAATTAAAGAACATATTGTCTATACAAAGTATAGGCAGCCTCAAAATCTTTCCACACTCAATGAATTAGTCAAAGCCACATTCTTACCGAGTGCTTCTTTATTCATGATAATCCTCTCAAAACAAGAACTTTTTATGAGTTTATTCTTGTTGATTCAAAATCCGCCCTTATTGAACACATTCCGGACAAAACAAATACAAACCAGATTGCCTATTCCAAGTTACGAATTCTCAAGATTCTTACCATTAAAGAATTTAGTGACAAGTTTACTATCAAACCATTTTCTCAACCATTCAACCCACCAGGATATAATTATGTTGATTACGAAAAAGCCTGGTATTACACATTTTCTACGAGACCATTCAACCATTCATGGTTCATATGCTTCGATACAAAAACAGACATTCAATTTCCCATTTGGTTTTACGAATGGTGGATAACCATGGGATCACTTCAAGACATTTGGCCGAAGTATTATTCACTTACTGTTCGGGGTCACTATTCGAAATACTGTATCAAGAAGATAATGTTTTAATGGATACTTGTGCCATGATTTTGACATAAGTGCCATTTGGTCAAAAGGCAACAATTATGCAAGGACATCAAGAGCAGAAAAATTTGTCAAAGAGAAATAGTAAAAATCCATGTGAATGGATTTTACTATTCATCCACTATTCACTCATGGATTTTTGTCGGAAGAATCTTTGTTCCTGTTCAAACTTTCTACCTGGCAAGAAGCTGTTCAAGATAAGATGATTTATCATCTACTATTCATACTTTTGGTCTAATCAAGACTGTTCCAATAATTCAACATTGTCGGAAGATTTTATCAAGATCAAGATTCCATTTCAATCGGGACTCTCAACCGTCCAAGTGTGCGACGTTTACTCATTTTGTTCCACTATAAATATGTATTCATTTTCATTAGGAAGGCATCGCAAAATCACCAAAACCATTTGCTTTCTTTCACAAGCAAACACTTGCCTTCTACCCCTTGTATCCAACCTCTCTCGAGAGAGCACTATCCAAATCTTGTATCAATTTTCAAATATCAATCAAAGTAAGTTTTGATTCATTATCTTGTTCTATATTTCAATTGTTTTCGGTTTCTTGATTTCAATCTTTTGTTTTCGAAAGTTCAATTTGTTAAATTAATTTGTCCCCTGTCTCCCCTGCTACTCAACCGCAACAGTACCCAGAGCTTCGTCCCCAAGCTCTAGTCCGGTCCTGTCCCCTATTGGTATCGAGCCAAGTTTATCTATTTTGTTGTTGCACCGTAAGGCCTAGCGTTGGTCAGCCGTTGGTCAGCCCCATGTTATCCGTTGGTCGGCCGTGTGAGGTGGTCCCGGTAGAGGGTGGTCCCGGTGGTCCCGGTAGTGTGTGTGCGTAATTATCGACAAAGTAGTCAAGCTTAAGCTGTGATGGCCTCTTGGTTACGAGATCATCTAGGTTTAGGAACTAGCAAGAGTACTAATGTGGTCAATAGCGAGAGAAGTTAGCTGCCAAGTTGATTTCTCAAATTGGTCTATTCCAAAACAAAAGATAGAAACTATCTATCAAATAGGCAAGTTTGATTTCAATACAGCCTTTTCCATTAAAGACCATGAGGAAACCTTCAGCTTAGATGAAGAGTTTCAAACCATCAAGTTATTATCCAATATTTCTATTAATAAATATAAAGAGAAATATAGATATATTCATTTTGGTATGATTCAAATAGCACTCAAGCCATTAACAAGATTAGGATTAGATTGTCCTATCTTTATGGCACTTAGAGATAATAGATTAATTAGATATCAAGACTCTTTATTAGCTATGATTCAAACTAATACTTGTAATGGTCCAATATATTTCAATGGTTGTCCAAACTTTTCGGTAGATCTAAATGATCCCTGGATCATGGACACCTTAATATTAGATATTCATATGCAAAATAATTCAAAAGTTTTATTTAGAGAATTATCAAGAAATTTTGCTATTACTTATAGAGTTTATTTCAAGTTATTATCTTCTCATTTAAATCCAAAATGCTTATTAAAGCCATCTTTGGATGAAACAATATTATTAAAGATTGAATCGAGATAATACTTCAAGTTTTACTCCTAAGTTATTAAAGTGGAATGAAATAACCATTCCCCAAGAGTTTATTATTCAAAACGTTAGGCCTCCTAGAAATATTGCTCAAAAGAATATTCAACAGGTCATAGAAGAACCTGATGGTAGAGTATTAATAAGATTCAACTCTATCAATGAAAGATCCTTTTCAAGATCTTCGAGAAAAAGAGATCTTCCCGGATCTTCTTTCTCTATGCCTTCAAGAGCTACTAATTATGATTATCTTAGGGATAATCAAGTTGATGATTCAACTCCTTCTTCTTCAAAAATTTATTATAAATCTCCAATAGCGAGCCGGTTGATGAAAGTAGTTCATCAATAGGTTCCCCTACTCATTCAGTTATGCAACCTCCTTCTTACTCTTCTATTAATGTTATTACGGAACCCTTTACAATAAATAAAAACTTTTTAAGAGAAGACTTTGATTCCATAGAAAATAGAGATAAAAAACAATGGTTTTTATCTCATTTCGATCTTCAAGCTCAAGCGTTCATCGAGCAAGAATGGTATTCACTAATGGAAAGATTAGGATGTAATATCCGATTCTTTACATGGTGGACCATCTTTGCTCAAGAACATAAATTACCAGATCCACTAGGTATTAAAGAAATCAATACTAACATAGATCTTAGCAAGAAATGGACATTAAAGAATGGAGAAATTGTTGTAGCAATAACTCCTCCTAAGCAAGAGATTTTGATCCCTACGGATCAAGGTCATATTCCAGACTTCCCCCTTTAAGGTAGGAAGAATTAATCCAGATAACTCTCAAGTAGAGTTAGATGATATTAAAAAGATTTATCATCAAAATAATTATACTAATGAGGTATTACATACTTGTCTCCCAACAAGTCAATATGGTTTCAACTCAAATTGAGGCAATATCTAAAAAAGAAGATATTGACCAATTATCTAGAAAATTAGAAAATTTAGACTTAAATAGAGATTCAAAGAAGCCAATATTCCTTAATGATATTTCTTCTCCTCTTATCAAGTTTAATAAGAACAAAAATTTAGAAATTCCCAATAGCCCATTAATTAAAAAAATTAATGAAAAACTTAATCAAGCTCCCAGTTCAAGTAACACTCTTAATGTTTTAGATAACTCTCAAGAAGATTATGAAACATTTGATATTAATAAAATTTCAAACAAAAAGAATTTCCTTATTATTCCAGAAGTACCCCTCCGGATCTTCAACTAGAATCAATAAAAACAATAGTTACGAAGCCTTCGATGGTGGCTCCATCTATGAATGGAATCTAGATGGGAAATCCGAACATGAGGCATTAATTATTCTTCATAGGATGATGATGGCATATGCTGCCTATACATCCAAAGGAGCTCCAGAAACTCAAGCCTTTGATTTATTAATTTCAGGTTTCACCGGATCTTTAAAGTCTTGGTGGGAAAATTACATGACGAGACGAAGAACGTCGAGCATTAAAAATCATAAAGAAGTCTGTTTATACATTAGTCCATACAATAGTTGTTAATCTTCTAGGGACTCCAAAAGACATGTTAAGTGGCCAAGAAATCCTCTTAACCAATCTTAGATGCTCCAGATTAGAAGATTACAATTGGTATAAAGATATATATTTTTCATATCTATTAAAAAGACAAGGCTGTCGTCAACCTTATTGGAAAGAGAAATTTATTTCGGGATTACCGAATTTATTTTCTCAAAGAATATTCAATAAATTGAAAGATGTTACTTGGACAAGATCCAATTCCATATGATCAAATCACGTTTGGTCAATTATTAGGATTTATTAAAAAGAAGGTATTTCTTTATGCAATGAATTAAAATTACAAGCAAGATATTCAACGAGATAAAGCGGCCACAAGAAAGGAATTAGGATCCTTTTGTGAAGCTTTTGTATTCCACAACCCATTGCTCCTTACGTTCAAAAGAGAAAAGCTAATCAAGTTAATAAAAGAAAACAATTCAATCGTAATACTAATAATAAAACAAATACTATTCCTAAGAAAAATATTCCAAATAAAAAAACCACTAATAAACCCACTTGTTTCAAATGTGGAAAACAAGGTCATTATGCAAAAAATTGCAAAGTTAAAGAAAAACTCAATGAGATTTGTGAAGACAATCAAGAGATTAAAGAAAAAATTATTTCTTTATTCGAACTTAAAGATACTCCAGTCAATTCGAGATAATTCCTCGACTCTGAAGATAATAATCTTTATGAGTTAGAAAGTAATTCAAGTGACTATTTATCAGGAAATGAATCTTCAAGAATTTGTTACAAATGTATTAATATGATCAATACTACTAAGAATGAAAAAGAATTTTTAATTGATTTAATAGAACAAATTCATGATCCTGAATTAAAAAAGGAATATTTAGAAAAACTCAAAGGTATTCTAATTAAAGAAGATTTATTAAAAACCCCTCCTCCGAGGATTAAGTATCAATAAAATATTTGAAAAATATGACACTCCAAATATTTTAAAGGTTGTTAACATTCAAGATTTAAAAATGGAAATAAATAATCTTAAAGAACAGATTAAAGAGATTAATCAAAATCTATGTTCACTTCGAGACTAAAGACTTAGAGTTAGAAACTAGATTATCAATAATAGAAAATAAATCAAGTAGTCCTATTACTAATGAAGATACCCCAGGTACTTCTAATCAATTATTTATTTCAACAATCAATCATATAAATTATCAAAAATGGTATATTCATATTACTCTAAAAATCAATGATAATCATGAGTTCAATACTATTGCTTTACTTGATAGTGGAGCAGATCAAAATTGCATTAAAGAAGGTTTAATTCCATCAATTTATTATGAAAAAACTAAAGAACGACTCCATAGTGCCAATGGAACGGCATTACAAATAAAATACAAATTATCGAATGTTTATGTACGTAATCAAGGTTATAATTTCAAAAACACTTTTGTCTTAGTCCGGGACATAGGACAAGAAGTTATATTAGGAACCCCATTCATTACCCAGATTTATCCTTTTCAAGTTGATCAATTTGGCATTCATACTCAGATTCATGAAAAATGCATTACATTCAAATTCATATCTTCTATACTTTCAAAAGATTCATCCTTTAAAAAACATTGTTTTATTAATATGCTTCTTAATAAAGATTCTTTTCTTTCAGCTATGAGTCAAGATAAAGACCGAAAGATTCAAACTCCTCTTCATTATGCAATCAAGCCAATCACCCCTTCTCAAATTTCAATACCGACTACCAACACATTTCAAGTCTTACAAAAACATGACTTTCCTCCTCTTTCTTATTCTCAAGTTTCTACAAAATATCAAAAACCGTCAGTTTTGAATTCTTCTTTTGATTCAAAGTATTTTACAAAAACAATTAAAGAACATATTGTCTATACAAAGTATAGGCAGCCTCAAAATCTTTCCACACTCAATGAATTAGTCAAAGCCACATTCTTACCGAGTGCTTCTTTATTCATGATAATCCTCTCAAAACAAGAACTTTTTATGAGTTTATTCTTGTTGATTCAAAATCCGCCCTTATTGAACACATTCCGGACAAAACAAATACAAACCAGATTGCCTATTCCAAGTTACGAATTCTCAAGATTCTTACCATTAAAGAATTTAGTGACAAGTTTACTATCAAACCATTTTCTCAACCATTCAACCCACCAGGATATAATTATGTTGATTACGAAAAAGCCTGGTATTACACATTTTTCTACGAGACCATTCAACCATTCATGGTTCATATGCTTCGATACAAAAACAGACATTCAATTTCCCATTTGGTTTTACGAATGGTGGATAACCATGGGATCACTTCAAGACATTTGGCCAGAAGTATTATTCACTTACTGTTCGGGGTCACTATTCGAAATACTGTATCAAGAAGATAATGTTTTAATGGATACTTGTGCCATGATTTTGACATAAGTGCCATTTGGTCAAAAGGCAACAATTATGCAAGGACATCAAGAGCAGAAAAATTTGTCAAAGAGAAATAGTAAAAATCCATGTGAATGGATTTTACTATTCATCCACTATTCACTCATGGATTTTTGTCGGAAGAATCTTTGTTCTGTTCAAACTTTCTACCTGGCAAGAAGCTGTTCAAGATAAGATGATTTATCATCTACTATTCATACTTTTGGTCTAATCAAGACTGTTCCAATAATTCAACATTGTCGGAAGATTTTATCAAGATCAAGATTCCATTTCAATCAGGACTCTCAACCGTCCAAGTGTGCGACGTTTACTCATTTTGTTCCACTATAAATATGTATTCATTTTCATTAGGAAGGCATCGCAAAATCACCAAAACCATTTGCTTTCTTTCACAAGCAAACACTTGCCTTCTACCCCTTGTATCCAACCTCTCTCGAGAGCACTATCCAAATCTTGTATCAATTTTCAAATATCAATCAAAGTAAGTTTTGATTCATTATCTTGTTCTATATTTCAATTGTTTTCGGTTTCTTGATTTCAATCTTTTGTTTTCGAAAGTTCAATTTGTTAAATTAATTTGTCCCCTGTCTCCCCTGCTACTCAACCGCAGCAGTACCCGAGCTTCGTCCCCAAGCTCTAGTCCGGTCCTGTCCCTATTGGTATCGAGCCAAGTTTATCTATTTTGTTGTTGCACCGTAAGGCCTAGCGTTGGTCAGCCGTTGGTCGGCCCCATGTTATCCGTTGGTCAGCCGTGTGAGGTGGTCCCGGTAGAGGGTGGTCCCGGTGGTCCCGGTAGTGTGTGTGCGTAATTATCGACAAAGTAGTCAAGCTTAAGCTGTGATGGCCTCTTGGTTACGAGATCATCTAGGTTTAGGAACTAGCAAGAGTACTAATGTGGTCAATAGCGAGAGAAGTTAGCTGCCAAGTTGATTTCTCAAATTGGTCTATTCCAAAACAAAAGATAGAAACTATCTATCAAATAGGCAAGTTTGATTTCAATACAGCCTTTTCCATTAAAGACCATGAGGAAACCTTCAGCTTAGATGAAGAGTTTCAAACCATCAAGTTATTATCCAATATTTCTATTAATAAATATAAAGAGAAATATAGATATATTCATTTTGGTATGATTCAAATAGCACTCAAGCCATTAACAAGATTAGGATTAGATTGTCCTATCTTTATGGCACTTAGAGATAATAGATTAATTAGATATCAAGACTCTTTATTAGCTATGATTCAAACTAATACTTGTAATGGTCCAATATATTTCAATGGTTGTCCAAACTTTTCAGTAGATCTAAATGATCCCTGGATCATGGACACCTTAATATTAGATATTCATATGCAAAATAATTCAAAAGTTTTATTTAGAGAATTATCAAGAAATTTTGCTATTACTTATAGAGTTTATTTCAAGTTATTATCTTCTCATTTAAATCCAAAATGCTTATTAAAGCCATCTTTGGATGAAACAATATTATTAAAGATTGAATCGAGATAATACTTCAAGTTTTACTCCTAAGTTATTAAAGTGGAATGAAATAACCATTCCCCAAGAGTTTATTATTCAAAACGTTAGGCCTCCTAGAAATATTGCTCAAAAGAATATTCAACAGGTCATAGAAGAACCTGATGGTAGAGTATTAATAAGATTCAACTCTATCAATGAAAGATCCTTTTCAAGATCTTCAGAAAAAGAGATCTTCCCAGATCTTCTTTCTCTATGCCTTCAAGAGCTACTAATTATGATTATCTTAGGGATAATCAAGTTGATGATTCAACTCCTTCTTCTTCAAAAATTTATTATAAATCTCCAATAGCAGAGCCGGTTGATGAAAGTAGTTCATCAATAGGTTCCCCTACTCATTCAGTTATGCAACCTCCTTCTTACTCTTCTATTAATGTTATTACAGAACCCTTTACAATAAATAAAAACTTTTAAGAGAAGACTTTGATTCCATAGAAAATAGAGATAAAAAACAATGGTTTTTATCTCATTCTGATCTTCAAGCTCAAGCGTTCATCGAGCAAGAATGGTATTCACTAATGGAAAGATTAGGATGTAATATCCGATTCTTTACATGGTGGACCATCTTTGCTCAAGAACATAAATTACCGGATCCACTAGGTATTAAAGAAATCAATACTAACATAGATCTTAGCAAGAAATGGACATTAAAGAATGGAGAAATTGTTGTAGCAATAACTCCTCCTAAGCAAGAGATTTTGATCCCTACGGATCAAGGTCATATTCCAGCATCTCCCTTCAAAATAGGAAGGAATAATCCGGATAACTCTCAAGTAGAGTTAGATGATATTAAAAAGATTTACTATCAAAATAACTATGCCAATGAAGCTCTACAAAAAGTCACTAGGATTCATGCTCAAATTAAAAATCCTTCTATAAAAAGAAGAACCAATCAAAAGGGCAATCTAACAAAATAAATACTTTTAAAGTTACCCCTATGAAAAATATTTTAAAAACTACTTGTTTCAAATGTAAAAAACCAGGTCATTATGCAAAGAAGCTGCAAGAAAAAAGAAAAATTAAATAAAAAATGTAATCAAGATATTAAAGAAAAAATTATTTCATTATTTGAACTAAAAATACTCTAGACAATTCTTCGACTCCGAAGATAATAATCTTTATGAGTTAGAAAGTAATTCAAATGATTATTCGTGCTGGAGATAAGTCCTCAAGAATTTATGATCATATTAATATGATTAGTGTTACTAAAAATGAAAAGGAATTTTTAATAGATTTAATTGAACAAATTCAAGATCCCGAATTAAAAAGGAATATTTAGAAAAACTCAAAGGTATTCTAATTAAAGAAGATTTATTAAAAGCTCCTCCTCCAGGATTAAGTATCAATAAAATATTTGAAAAATATGACACTCCAAATATTTTAAAGGTTGTTAATATTCAAGATTTAAAAATGGAAATAAATAATCTTAAAGAACAGATTAAAGAGATTAATCAAAATCTATGTTCACTTCGGACTAAAGACTTAGAGTTAGAAACTAGATTATCAATAATAGAAAATAAATCAAGTAGTCCTATTACTAAAGAAGATACCCCAGGTACTTCTAATCAATTATTTATTTCAACAATTAATCATATAAATTATCAAAAATGGTATATCCATATTACTTTGAAAATCAATGATAATTATGAGTTCAATACTATTGCTTTACTTGATAGTGGAGCAGATCAAAATTGTATTAAAGAAGGTTTAATTCCATCAATTTATTATGAAAAAACTAAAGAACGCCTTCATAGTGCTAATGGAATGGCACTACAAATCAAATACAAGATATCAAATGCTTATATTTGTAATCAAGGATATTGTTTTAAAAATACTTTTATCCTTGTTAAAGATATAGGTCAAGAAGTCATTTTAGGTACTCCTTTTATTACTCAAATATATCCTTTCATAGTTGACCAAATTGGTATACATACGAAATTTTAGGAAAAATTATTTCTTTTAAATTCATCTCTCCTATTCGCGCAAAAGATCTATCCTTACTCCAGGAGTCTACTATAATTAAACAAATAAATTTTATTGATAGAAAAAAGCAGCAAATTAGTTTCCTTCAAAAAGAAATTACTTATAAAAGAATTGAGGAAAGATTACAAAATCTTTCTGTCCAAAACAAAATAAAAGAATTACAAAATCTTTTTATAAAGAAGTGTGCTCTGATCTCCCCAATGCTTTTTGGGAAAGAAAAAGGCATGTTGTCACACTTCCTTATGAAAAGGAATTTTCAGAAAATAAAATTCCTACTAAAGCTCGACCTATTCAAATGAATAAAGAACTTTTAGAATTCTGTAAAAAAGAAATTCAATCACTTTTAGATAAAAATTTAATAAGGCCTTCTAAGTCTCCTTGGAGCTGTGCAGCCTTCTATGTTAATAATCAAGCGAGAAAGGAACGAGGAGTTCCTCGCTTAGTTATTAATTATAAACCTTTAAATAAAGTTTTACAATGGATTAGGTATCCCATTCCTAATAAACGTGATTTACTCAATAGACTTTATGAAGCAAAAATATTTTCAAAATTTGATATGAAAAGTGGCTTTTGGCAAGTCCAAATAGCCAATCAAGATCGTTATAAAACAGCCTTTACTTGTCCCTTTTGGGCATTATGAATGGAATGTTATGCCATTTGGATTAAAAAATGCTCCTTCGAATTCCAACATATTATGAATGACATTTTTAATCCCTACACTCAATTTACAATAGTCTATATTGATGATGTTCTAGTTTATTCAAATAGTATTGAACAACATTTCAAACATTTGCAAACTTTTTACATATAATTAAGAAAAATGGATTAGTTGTTTCTGCACCAAAAATTAAACTCTTCCAAACTAAAATAAGATTTTTAGGACATGATATTTATCAAGGAACTATTAAACCAATTACAAGGGCCATTGAATTTGCAGATAAATTTCCAGATAAATTGATTAATAAAACTCAACTACAGAGGTTTTTAGGATGTCTTAACTATGTAGCCGATTTCTTTCCAAAGTTAAGGCAAATCGTCGACCTCTTTACAAAAGATTACGCAAAAACCCACCACCATGGTCGGATGAACATACTCTAGTAGTACGCCTTCTCAAACAGAGAGTTAAATCTTTACCATGTCTAGGTATTCCACATCCGGATGCATTCATGATAGTTGAAACAGATGCATCCGAATTAGGATATGGTGGTATATTAAAACAAAAGATGTCTACAACTTCCAAACAGACTCAATTAGTTAGGTACCATTCGGGAATCGGAATCTAACGCAAAAAAATTATTCAACTATTAAAAAGGAAGTTTTATCAATTGTTTTATGTGTTTCAAAATTTCAAGATGATTTATTTAATAAAAAATTCCTTCTTCGCATTGATTGTAAATCAGCAAAAGAAATTATTACCAAAGATGTTCAAAATCTTGTTTCCAAACAAATATTTGCTCGTTGGCAAGCAATTTTATCCTGTTTTGATTTTGATATAGAATTTATTAAAGGAGAAAATAATTCTCTACCCGATTTTTAACAAGAGAATTCCTTCAAGGCTCTTCCAGCTCTCAAGAATAATTTTGCCAGTTTCATTCTCACACCCCTTTGTTGGTCATTTTCAATTATCCAACACTACAAACCTCCGAGCATCCTATTCATTAATTCGTGAATTCAAGCTCAAATGGTGGGAGAAATTTAATTTCAAAGCTGCTTTAGGAATAAAGACAGCCCCACCTACTCAACCAGCACCATCTACTCCACGGAAGAAAGAAACCGCTCCAAAAGGAAAGAGAAAATTCAAGAAGAAGAGATTCAGCTACTCAAGAAAGAGATTATGCTACTCAAAAACAACATCGACAATTACTCCTTAAAGAACCAAGTATTGGTTACGATGAGAAATTCAATCCGATTATGACCCTTTTGATGGGCCATGCGCTCAAGATCCTTACGATATATGATTCGTAAGGAATGATTCAAAAAAAAAAAAAAAAAAAAAAAAAAAAATTTTTACTAACGTTTTTGTGCGAGATATTTCAGTATTTTGTTTCGGTGAAACTTCCCATTTCACCTCTCAAAATGCCCCGGGAAGAAAGTGGATGGTACTATTCACTTACTGTTCGGGGTCACTATTCGAAATACTTGTATCAAGAAGATAATGTTTTAATGGATACTTGTGCCATGATTTTGACATAAGTGCCATTTGGTCAAAAGGCAACAATTATGCAAGGACATCAAGAGCAGAAAAATTTGTCAAAGAGAAATAGTAAAAATCCATGTGAATGGATTTTACTATTCATCCACTATTCACTCATGGATTTTTGTCGGAAGAATCTTTGTTCCTGTTCAAACTTTCTACCTGGCAAGAAGCTGTTCAAGATAAGATGATTTATCATCTACTATTCATACTTTTGGTCTAATCAAGACTGTTCCAATAATTCAACATTGTCGGAAGATTTTATCAAGATCAAGATTCCATTTCAATCGGGACTCTCAACCGTCCAAGTGTGCGACGTTTACTCATTTTGTTCCACTATAAATATGTATTCATTTTCATTAGGAAGGCATCGCAAAATCACCAAAACCATTTGCTTTCTTTCACAAGCAAACACTTGCCTTCTACCCCTTGTATCCAACCTCTCTCGGAGAGCACTATCCAAATCTTGTATCAATTTTCAAATATCAATCAAAGTAAGTTTTGATTCATTATCTTGTTCTATATTTCAATTGTTTTCAGTTTCTTGATTTCAATCTTTTGTTTTCGAAAGTTCAATTTGTTAAATTAATTTGTCCCCTGTCTCCCCTGCTACTCAACCGCAACAGCACTCCCGAGCTTCGTCCCCAAGCTCTAGTCCGGTCTCTGTCCCTAAATCCATTCACATGGATTTTTACTATTTCTCTTTTGACAAATTTTGCTGCTCTTGATGTCCTTGCATAATTGTTGCCTTTTGACCAAATGGCACTTATGTCAAAATCATGGCACAAGTATCCATTAAAACATTATCTTCTTGATACGAGTATTTACGAATAGTGACCACTGAACAGTAAGTGAATAGTACCATCCACTTTCTTCCCGGGGCATTTTGAGAGGTGAAATGGGAAGTTTCACCGAAACAAAATACTTGAAATATCTGCACAAAAACGTTAGTAAAATTTTTTTTTTTTTTTTTTTTTTTTTTTGAATCATTCCTTACGAATCATATATCGTAAGGATCTTGAGCGCATGGCCCATCAAAAGGGTCATAATCGGATTGAATTTCCTCATCGAACCAATACTTGGTTCTTTAAGGAGTAATTGCTGATGTTGTTTTTGAGTAGCATAATCTCTTTCTTGAGTAGCTGAATCTCTTCTTCTTGAATTTTCTCTTTTTCTTTGGAGCGGTTTCTTTCTTCGTGGAGTAGATGGTGCTGGTTGAGTAGGTGGGGCTGTCTTTATTCCTAAAGCAGCTTTGAAATTAAATTTCTCCCACCATTTGAGCTTGAATTCACGAATTAATGAATAGGATGCTTGGAGGTTTGTAGTGTTGGATAATTGAAAATGACCAACAAAGGGGTGTGAGAATGAAGCTGGCAAAATTATTCTTGAGAGCTGGAAGAGCCTTGAAGGAATTCTCTTGTTAAAAATCGGGTAGAGAATTATTTTCTCCTTTAATAAATTCTATATCAAAATCAAAACAGGATAAAATTGCTTGCCAACGAGCAAATATTTGTTTGGAAACAAGATTTTGAACATCTTTGGTAATAATTTCTTTTGCTGATTTACAATCAATGCGAAGAAGGAATTTTTATTAAATAAATCATCTTGAAATTTTGAAACACATAAAACAATTGATAAAACTTCCTTTTAATAGTTGAATAATTTTTTGCGTTAGATTCCAGATTCCCGAATGGTACCTAACTAATTGAGTCTGTTTGGAAGTTGTAGACATCTTTTGTTTTAATATACCACCATATCCTAATTCGGATGCATCTGTTTCAACTATCATGAATGCATCCGGATGTGGAATACCTAGACATGGTAAAGATTTAACTCTCGTTTGAGAAGGCGTACTACTAGAGTATGTTCATCCGACCATGGTGGTGGGTTTTGCGTAATCTTTTGTAAAGAGGCTGACAGATTTGCCTTAACTTTGGAAAGAAATCGGCTACATAGTTAAGACATCCTAAAACCTCTGTAGTTGAGTTTTATTAATCAATTTATCTGGAAATTTATCTGCAAATTCAATGGCCCTTGTAATTGGTTTAATAGTTCCTTGATAAATATCATGTCCTAAAAATCTTATTTTAGTTTGGAAGAGTTTAATTTTGGTGCGAAACAACTAATCCATTTTTCTTAATTATATGTAAAAAGTTTGCAAATGTTTGAAATGTTGTTCAATACTATTTGAATAAACTAGAACATCATCAATATAGACTATTGTAAATTGAGTGTAGGGATTAAAAATGTCATTCATAATATGTTGGAATTCGAAGGAGCATTTTTAATCCAAATGGCATAACATTCCATTCATAATGCCCAAAAGGGACAATAAAGGCTGTTTTATAACGATCTTGATTGGCTATTTGGACTTGCCAAAAGCCACTTTTCATATCAAATTTTGAAAATATTTTTGCTTCATAAAGTCTATTGAGTAAATCACGTTTATTAGGAATGGGATACCTAATCCATTGTAAAACTTTATTTAAAGGTTTATAATTAATAACTAAGCGAGGAACTCCTCGTTCCTTTCTGCTTGATTATTAACATAGAAGGCTGCACAGCTCCAAGGAGACTTAGAAGGCCTTATTAAATTTTTATCTAAAAGTGATTGAATTTCTTTTTACGGAATTCTAAAAGTTCTTTATTCATTTGAATAGGTCGAGCTTTAGTAGGAATTTTATTTTCTGAAAATTCCTTTTCATAAGGAAGTGTGACAACATGCCTTTTCTTTCCCAAAAGCATTGGGGAGATCAGAGCACACTTCTTTATAAAAAGATTTTGTAATTCTTTTATTTTGTTTTGGACAGAAAGATTTTGTAATCTTTCCTCAATTCTTTATAAGTAATTTCTTTTGAAGGAAACTAATTTGCTGCTTTTTCTATCAATAAAATTTATTTGTTTAATTATAGTAGACTCTGGAGTAAGGATAGATCTTTGCGCGAATAGGAGAGATGAATTTAAAAGAAATAATTTTTCCTAAAATTTCGTATGTATACCAATTTGGTCAACTATGAAAGGATATATTTGAGTAATAAAAGGAGTACCTAAAATGACTTCTTGACCTATATCTTTAACAAGGATAAAAGTATTTTTAAAACAATATCCTTGATTACAAATATAAGCATTTGATATCTTGTATTTGATTTGTAGTGCCATTCCATTAGCACTATGAAGGCGTTCTTTAGTTTTTTCATAATAAATTGATGGAATTAAACCTTCTTTAATACAATTTTGATCTGCTCCACTATCAAGTAAAGCAATAGTATTGAACTCATAATTATCATTGATTTTCAAAGTAATATGGATATACCATTTTTGATAATTTATATGATTAATTGTTGAAATAAATAATTGATTAGAAGTACCAGGGTATCTTCTTTAGTAATAGGACTACTTGATTTATTTTCTATTATTGATAATCTAGTTTCTAACTCTAAGTCTTTAGTCCGAAGTGAACATAGATTTTGATTAATCTCTTTAATCTGTTCTTTAAGATTATTTATTTCCATTTTTAAATCTTGAATATTAACAACCTTTAAAATATTTGGAGTGTCATATTTTTCAAATATTTTATTGATACTTAATCCTGGAGGAGGAGCTTTTAATAAATCTTCTTTAATTAGAATACCTTTGAGTTTTTCTAAATATACCTTTTTAATTCGGGATCTTGAATTTGTTCAATTAAATCTATTAAAAATTCCTTTTCATTTTTAGTAACACTAATCATATTAATATGATCATAAATTCTTGAGGACTTATCTCCGGACGAATAATCATTTGAATTACTTTCTAACTCATAAAGATTATTATCTTCGGAGTCGAAGAATTGTCTAGAGTATTTTTAGTTCAAATAATGAAATAATTTTTTCTTTAATATCTTGATTACATTTTTTATTTAATTTTTCTTTTTCTTGCGGTTCTTTGCATAATGACCTGGTTTTTACATTTGAAACAAGTAGTTTTTAAAATATTTTTCATAGAGGTAACTTTAAAAGTATTTATTTTGTTAGATTGCCCTTTTGATTGGTTCTTCTTTTATAGAAGGATTTTTAATTTGAGCATGAATCCTAGTGACTTTTTGTAGAGCTTCATTGGCATAGTTATTTTGATAGTAAATCTTTTAATATCATCTAACTCTACTTGAGAGTTATCTGGATTATTCCTTCCTATTTTGAAGGGAGATGCTGGAATATGACCTTGATCCGTAGGGATCAAAATCTCTTGCTTAGGAGGAGTTATTGCTACAACAATTTCTCCATTCTTTAATGTCCATTTCTTGCTAAGATCTATGTTAGTATTGATTTCTTTAATACCTAGTGGATCTGGTAATTTATGTTCTTGAGCAAAGATGGTCCACCATGTAAAGAATCGGATATTACATCCTAATCTTTCCATTAGTGAATACCATTCTTGCCTGATGAACGCTTGAGCTTGAAGATCAAAATGAGATAAAAACCATTGTTTTTTATCTCTATTTTCTATGGAATCAAAGTCTTCTCTTAAAAGTTTTTATTTATTGTAAAGGGTTCTGTAATAACATTAATAGAAGAGTAAGAAGGAGGTTGCATAACTGAATGAGTAGGGGAACCTATTGATGAACTACTTTCATCAACTGGCTCTGCTATTGGAGATTTATAATAAATTTTTGAAGAAGAAGGAGTTGAATCATCAACTTGATTATCCCTAAGATAATCATAATTAGTAGCTCTTGAAGGCATAGAGAAAGAAGATCCGGGAAGATCTCTTTTTCGAAGATCTTGAAAAGGATCTTTCATTGATAGAGTTGAATCTTATTAATACTCTACCATCAGGTTCTTCTATGACCTGTTGAATATTCTTTTGAGCAATATTTCTAGGAGGCCTAACGTTTTGAATAATAAACTCTTGGGGAATGGTTATTTCATTCCACTTTAATAACTTAGGAGTAAAACTTGAAGTATTATCCGATTCAATCTTTAATAATATTGTTTCATCCAAAGATGGCTTTAATAAGCATTTTGGATTTAAATGAGAAGATAATAACTTGAAATAAACTCTATAAGTAATAGCAAAATTTCTTGATAATTCTCTAAATAAAACTTTTGAATTATTTTGCATATGAATATCTAATATTAAGGTGTCCATGATCCAGGGATCATTTAGATCTACTGAAAAGTTTGGACAACCATTGAAATATATTGGACCATTACAAGTATTAGTTTGAATCATAGCTAATAAAGAGTCTTGATATCTAATTAATCTATTATCTCTAAGTGCCATAAAGATAGGACAATCTAATCCTAATCTTGTTAATGGCTTGAGTGCTATTTGAATCATACCAAAATGAATATATCTATATTTCTCTTTATATTTATTAATAGAAATATTGGATAATAACTTGATGGTTTGAAACTCTTCATCTAAGCTGAAGGTTTCCTCATGGTCTTTAATGGAAAAGGCTGTATTGAAATCAAACTTGCCTATTTGATAGATAGTTTCTATCTTTTGTTTTGGAATAGACCAATTTGAGAAATCAACTTGGCAGCTAACTTCTCTCGCTATTGACCACATTAGTACTCTTGCTAGTTCCTAAACCTAGATGATCTCGTAACCAAGAGGCCATCACAGCTTAAGCTTGACTACTTTGTCGATAATTACGCACACACACTACCGGGACCACCGGGACCACCCTCTACCGGGACCACCTCACACGGCTGACCAACGGATAACATGGGGCTGACCAACGGCTGACCAACGCTAGGCCTTACGGTGCAACAACAAAATAGATAAACTTGGCTCGATACCAATAGGGGACAGGACCGGACTAGAGCTTGGGGACGAAGCTCGGGTACTGCTGCGGTTGAGTAGCAGGGAGACAGGGACAAATTAATTTAACAAATTGAACTTTCGAAAACAAAAGATTGAAATCAAGAAACTGAAAACAATTGAAATATAGAACAAGATAATGAATCAAAACTTACTTTGATTGATATTTGAAAATTGATACAAGATTTGGATAGTGCTCTCGAGAGAGGTTGGATACAAGGGGTAGAAGGCAAGTGTTTGCTTGTGAAAGAAAGCAAATGGTTTTGGTGATTTTGCGATGCCCTCCTAATGAAAAATGAATACATATTTATAGTGGAACAAAATGAGTAAACGTCGCACACTTGGACGGTTGAGAGTCTTGATTGAAATGGAATCTTGATCTTGATAAAATCTTCCGACAATGTTGAATTATTGGAACAGATCTTGATTAGACCAAAAGTATGAATAGTAGATGATAAATCATCTTATCTTGAACAGTTCTTGCCAGGTAGAAAGTTTGAACAGAACAAAGATTCCTCCGACAAAAATCCATGAGTGAATAGTGGATGAATAGTAAAATCCATTCACATGGATTTTTACTATTTCTCTTTTGACAAATTTTGCTGCTCTTGATGTCCTTGCATAATTGTTGCCTTTTGACCAAATGGCACTTATGTCAAAATCATGGCACAAGTATCCATTAAAACATTATCTTCTTGATACGAGTATTTACGAATAGTGACCCTGAACGGTAAGTGAATAGTACCATCCACTTCCTTCCCGGGGCTCCGATACCAATAGGGGACAGGACCGGACTAGAGCTTGGGGACGAAGCTCGGAGTGCTGTTGCGGTTGAGTAGCAGGGGAGACAGGGGACAAATTAATTTAACAAATTGAACTTTCGAAAACAAAAGATTGAAATCAAGAAACTGAAAACAATTGAAATATAGAACAAGATAATGAATCAAAACTTACTTTGATTGATATTTGAAAATTGATACAAGATTTGGATAGTGCTCTCTGAGAGAGGTTGGATACAAGGGGTAGAAGGCAAGTGTTTGCTTGTGAAAGAAAGCAAATGGTTTTGGTGATTTTGCGATGCCTTCCTAATGAAAAATGAATACATATTTATAGTGGAACAAAATGAGTAAACGTCGCACACTTGGACGGTTGAGAGTCTTGATTGAAATGGAATCTTGATCTTGATAAAATCTTCCGACAATGTTGAATTATTGGAACAGTCTTGATTAGACCAAAAGTATGAATAGTAGATGATAAATCATCTTATCTTGAACAGTTCTTGCCAGGTAGAAAGTTTGAACGAGGAACAAAGATTCTTCCGACAAAAATCCATGAGTGAATAGTGGATGAATAGTAAAATCCATTCACATGGATTTTTACTATTTCTCTTTTGACAAATTTTTCTGCTCTTGATGTCCTTGCATAATTGTTGCCTTTTGACCAAATGGCACTTATGTCAAAATCATGGCACAAGTATCCATTAAAACATTATCTTCTTGATACGAGTATTTACGAATAGTGACCACTGAACAGTAAGTGAATAGTACCATCCACTTCCTTCCCGGGGCATTTTGAGAGGTGAAATGGGAAGTTTCACCGAAACAAAATACTGAAATATCTGCACAAAACGTTAGTAAAATTTTTTTTTTTTTTTTTTTTTTTTTTTTTGAATCATTCCTTACGAATCATATATCGTAAGGATCTTGAGCGCATGGCCCATCAAAAGGGTCATAATCGGATTGAATTTCCTCATCGGAACCAATACTTGGTTCTTTAAGGAGTAATTGCTCGATGTTGTTTTTTGAGTAGCATAATCTCTTTCTTGAGTAGCTGAATCTCTTCTTCTTGAATTTTCTCTTTTCCTTTTGGAGCGGTTTCTTTCTTCCGTGGAGTAGATGGTGCTTGGTTGAGTAGGTGGGGCTGTCTTTATTCCTAAAGCGAGCTTTGAAATTAAATTTCTCCCACCATTTGAGCTTGAATTCACGAACTAATGAATAGGATGCTTTGGAGGTTTGTAATGCTTGGGTAATTGAAAATGACCAACAAAGGATCCACGGAAATCCATATTTTTTGTGGAATAGGATTTCTTTAAGATCCGGACTGCTGGTTGAAGTGTTTGAATAAGCGATGAAGTGTTTTTGCACTTCTTCCGGCCAAATGTCTTGAAGTGATCCCATGGTTATCCACCATTCGTAAAACCAAATGGGAAATTGAATGTACTGTTTTTGTATCGAAGCATATGAACCATGAATGGTTGAATGGTCCGTAGAAAAATGTGTAATACCAGGCTTTTTCGTAATCAACATAATTATATCCTGGTGGGTTGAATGGTTGAGAAAATGGTTTGATAGTAAACTTGTCACTAAATTCTTTAATGGTAAGAATCTTGAGAATTCGTAACTTGGAATAGGCAATCTGGTTTGTATTTGTTTTGTCCGGAATGTGTTCAATAAGGGCGGATTTTGAATCAACAAGAATAAACTCATAAAAAGTTCTTGTTTTGAGAGGATTATCATGAATAAAGAAGCACTACGGTAAGAATGTGGCTTTGACTAATTCATTGAGTGTGGAAAGATTTTGAGGCTGCCTATACTTTGTATAGACAATATGTTCTTTAATTGTTTTTGTAAAATACTTTGAATCAAAAGAAGAATTCAAAACCGACGGTTTTTGATATTTTGTAGAAACTTGAGAATAAGAAAGAGGAGGAAAGTCATGTTTTTGTAAGACTTGAAATGTGTTGGTAGTCGGTATTGAAATTTGAGAAGGGGTGATTGGCTTGATTGCATAATGAAGAGGAGTTTGAATCTTTCGGTCTTTATCTTGACTCATAGCTGAAAGAAAAGAATCTTTATTAAGAAGCATATTAATAAAACAATGTTTTTTAAAGGATGAATCTTTTGAAAGTATAGAAGATATGAATTTGAATGTAATGCATTTTTCATGAATCCGAGTATGAATGCCAAATTGATCAACTTGAAAAGGATAAATCTGGGTAATGAATGGGGTTCCTAATATAACTTCTTGTCCTATGTCCCGGACTAAGACAAAAGTGTTTTTGAAATTATAACCTTGATTACGAGACATAAACATTCGATAATTTGTATTTTATTTGTAATGCCGTTCCATTGGCACTATGGAGTCGTTCTTTAGTTTTTTCATAATAAATTGATGGAATTAAACCTTCTTTAATGCAATTTTGATCTGCTCCACTATCAAGTAAAGCAATAGTATTGAACTCATGATTATCATTGATTTTTAGAGTAATATGAATATACCATTTTTGATAATTTATATGATTGATTGTTGAAATAAATAATTGATTAGAAGTACCTGGGGTATCTTCATTAGTAATAGGACTACTTGATTTATTTTCTATTATTGATAATCTAGTTTCTAACTCTAAGTCTTTAGTCCGAAGTGAACATAGATTTTGATTAATCTCTTTAATCTGTTCTTTAAGATTATTTATTTCCATTTTTAAATCTTGAATGTTAACAACCTTTAAAATATTTGGAGTGTCATATTTTTCAAATATTTTATTGATACTTAATCCTGGAGGAGGGGTTTTTAATAAATCTTCTTTAATTAGAATACCTTTGAGTTTTTCTAAATATTCCTTTTTTAATTCAGGATCATGAATTTGTTCTATTAAATCAATTAAAAATTCTTTTTCATTCTTAGTAGTATTGATCATATTAATACATTTGTAACAAATTCTTGAAGATTCATTTCCTGATAAATAGTCACTTGAATTACTTTCTAACTCATAAAGATTATTATCTTCGAGTCGGAGGAATTATCTCGAATTGACTGGAGTATCTTTAAGTTCGAATAAAGAAATAATTTTTTTTAATCTCTTGATTGTCTTCACAAATCTCATTGAGTTTTTCTTTAACTTTGCAATTTTTTGCATAGTGACCTTGTTTTCCACATTTGAAACAAGTGGGTTTATTAGTGGTTTTTTATTTGGAATATTTTTCTTAGGAATAGTATTTGTTTTATTATTAGTATTACGATTGAATTGTTTTCTTTTATTAACTTGATTAGCTTTTCTCTTTTGAACAGAAGGAGCAATGGGTTGTGGAATACAAAAAGCTTCACAAAAGGATCCTAATTCCTTTCTTGTGGTTGCTTTATCTGTTGAATATCTTGCTTGTAATTTTAATTCATTGCATAAAGAAATACCTTCTTTTTAATAAATCCTAATAATTGACCAAACGTGATTTGATCATATGGAATTGGATCTTGTCCAAGTAACATCTTTCAATTTATTGAATATTCTTTGAGAAAATAAATTCGGTAATCCCGAAATAAATTTCTCTTTCCAATAAGGTTGACGACAGTCTTGTCTTTTTAATAGATATGAAAAATATGTATCTTTATACCAATTGTAATCTTCTAATCTGGAGCATCTAAGATTGGTTAAGAGGATTTCTTGGCCACTTAACATGTCTTTTGGAGTCCCTAGAAGATTAACAACTATTGTATGGACTAATGTATAAACAGACTTCTTTATGATTTTTAATGCTCGAGCGTTCTTCGTCCGTCATGTAATTTTCCCACCAAGACTTTAAAGATCCGGTGAAACCCGAAATTAATAAATCAAAGGCTTGAGTTTCTGGAGCTCCTTTGGATGTATAGGCAGCATATGCCATCATCATCCTATGAAGAATAATTAATGCCTCATGTTCAGATTTCCCATCTAGATTCCATTCATAGATGGAGCCACCATCGAAGGCTTCGTAACTATTGTTTTTATTGATTCTAGTTGAAGATCCGGAGGGGTACTTCTGGAATAATAAGGAAATTCTTTTTGTTTGAAATTTTATTAATATCAAATGTTTCATAATCTTCTTGAGAGTTATCTAAAACATTAAGAGTGTTACTTGAACTGGGAGCTTGATTAAGTTTTTCATTAATTTTTTTAATTAATGGGCTATTGGGAATTTCTAAATTTTTGTTCTTATTAAACTTGATAAGAGGAGAAGAAATATCATTAAGGAATATTGGCTTCTTTGAATCTCTATTTAAGTCTAAATTTTCTAATTTTCTAGATAATTGGTCAATATCTTCTTTTTAGATATTGCCTCAATTTGAGTTGAAACCATATTGACTTGTTGGGAGACAAGTATGTAATACCTCATTAGTATAATTATTTTGATGATAAATCTTTTAATATCATCTAACTCTACTTGAGAGTTATCCGGATTAATTCTTCCTACCTTAAAGGGGAAGCTGGAATATGACCTTGATCCGTAGGGATCAAAATCTCTTGCTTAGGAGGAGTTATTGCTACAACAATTTCTCCATTCTTTAATGTCCATTTCTTGCTAAGATCTATGTTAGTATTGATTTCTTTAATACCTAGTGGATCTGGTAATTTATGTTCTTGAGCAAAGATGGTCCACCATGTAAAGAATCGGATATTACATCCTAATCTTTCCATTAGTGAATACCATTCTTGCTCGATGAACGCTTGAGCTTGAAGATCAAAATGAGATAAAAACCATTGTTTTTTATCTCTATTTTCTATGGAATCAAAGTCTTCTCTTAAAAAGTTTTTATTTATTGTAAAGGGTTCCGTAATAACATTAATAGAAGAGTAAGAAGGAGGTTGCATAACTGAATGAGTAGGGGAACCTATTGATGAACTACTTTCATCAACTGGCTCTGCTATTGGAGATTTATAATAAATTTTTGAAGAAGAAGGAGTTGAATCATCAACTTGATTATCCCTAAGATAATCATAATTAGTAGCTCTTGAAGGCATAGAGAAAGAAGATGCTGGGATGGTACTATTCACTTACTGTTCAGGGTCACTATTCGGAAATACTGTATCAAGAAGATAATGTTTTAATGGATACTTGTGCCATGATTTTGACATAAGTGCCATTTGGTCAAAAGGCAACAATTATGCAAGGACATCAAGAGCAGAAAAATTTGTCAAAAGAGAAATAGTAAAAATCCATGTGAATGGATTTTACTATTCATCCACTATTCACTCATGGATTTTTGTCGGAAGAATCTTTGTTCCTGTTCAAACTTTCTACCTGGCAAGAAGCTGTTCAAGATAAGATGATTTATCATCTACTATTCATACTTTTGGTCTAATCAAGACTGTTCCAATAATTCAACATTGTCGGAAGATTTTATCAAGATCAAGATTCCATTTCAATCAGGACTCTCAACCGTCCAAGTGTGCGACGTTTACTCATTTTGTTCCACTATAAATATGTATTCATTTTTCATTAGGAGGGCATCGCAAAATCACCAAAACCATTTGCTTTCTTTCACAAGCAAACACTTGCCTTCTACCCCTTGTATCCAACCTCTCTCGAGAGCACTATCCAAATCTTGTATCAATTTTCAAATATCAATCAAAGTAAGTTTTGATTCATTATCTTGTTCTATATTTCAATTGTTTTCAGTTTCTTGATTTCAATCTTTTGTTTTCGAAAGTTCAATTTGTTAAATTAATTTGTCCTCTGTCTCCCCTGCTACTCAACCGCAACAGTACTCCGAGCTTCGTCCCCAAGCTCTAGTCCGGTCCTGTCCCCTATTGGTATCGAGCCAAGTTTATCTATTTTGTTGTTGCACCGTAAGGCCTAGCGTTGGTCAGCCGTTGGTCAGCCCCATGTTATCCGTTGGTCAGCCGTGTGAGGTGGTCCCGGTAGAGGGTGGTCCCGGTGGTCCCGGTAGTGTGTGTGCGTAATTATCGACAAAGTAGTCAAGCTTAAGCTGTGATGGCCTCTTGGTTACGAGATCATCTAGGTTTAGGAACTAGCAAGAGTACTAATGTGGTCAATAGCAGAGAAGTTAGCTGCCAAGTTGATTTCTCAAATTGGTCTATTCCAAAACAAAAGATAGAAACTATCTATCAAATAGGCAAGTTTGATTTCAATACAGCCTTTTCCATTAAAGACCATGAGGAAACCTTCAGCTTAGATGAAGAGTTTCAAACCATCAAGTTATTATCCAATATTTCTATTAATAAATATAAAGAGAAATATAGATATATTCATTTTGGTATGATTCAAATAGCACTCAAGCCATTAACAAGATTAGGATTAGATTGTCCTATCTTTATGGCACTTAGAGATAATAGATTAATTAGATATCAAGACTCTTTATTAGCTATGATTCAAACTAATACTTGTAATGGTCCAATATATTTCAATGGTTGTCCAAACTTTTCAGTAGATCTAAATGATCCCTGGATCATGGACACCTTAATATTAGATATTCATATGCAAAATAATTCAAAAGTTTTATTTAGAGAATTATCAAGAAATTTTGCTATTACTTATAGAGTTTATTTCAAGTTATTATCTTCTCATTTAAATCCAAAATGCTTATTAAAGCCATCTTTGGATGAAACAATATTATTAAAGATTGAATCAGATAATACTTCAAGTTTTACTCCTAAGTTATTAAAGTGGAATGAAATAACCATTCCCCAAGAGTTTATTATTCAAAACGTTAGGCCTCCTAGAAATATTGCTCAAAAGAATATTCAACAGGTCATAGAAGAACCCGATGGTAGAGTATTAATAAGATTCAACTCTATCAATGAAAGATCCTTTTCAAGATCTTCGGAAAAAGAGATCTTCCCGGATCTTCTTTCTCTATGCCTTCAAGAGCTACTAATTATGATTATCTTAGGGATAATCAAGTTGATGATTCAACTCCTTCTTCTTCAAAAATTTATTATAAATCTCCAATAGCGAGCCAGTTGATGAAAGTAGTTCATCAATAGGTTCCCCTACTCATTCAGTTATGCAACCTCCTTCTTACTCTTCTATTAATGTTATTACAGAACCCTTTACAATAAATAAAAACTTTTTAAGAGAAGACTTTGATTCCATAGAAAATAGAGATAAAAAACAATGGTTTTTATCTCATTTTGATCTTCAAGCTCAAGCGTTCATCGAGGCAAGAATGGTATTCACTAATGGAAAGATTAGGATGTAATATCCGATTCTTTACATGGTGGACCATCTTTGCTCAAGAACATAAATTACCAGATCCACTAGGTATTAAAGAAATCAATACTAACATAGATCTTAGCAAGAAATGGACATTAAAGAATGGAGAAATTGTTGTAGCAATAACTCCTCCTAAGCAAGAGATTTTGATCCCTACGGATCAAGGTCATATTCCAAGCATCTCCCTTCAAAATAGGAAGGAATAATCCGAGATAACTCTCAAGTAGAGTTAGATGATATTAAAAAGATTTACTATCAAAATAACTATGCCAATGAAGCTCTACAAAAAGTCACTAGGATTCATGCTCAAATTAAAAATCCTTCTATAAAAAGAAGAACCAATCAAAAAGGGCAATCTAACAAAATAAATACTTTTAAAGTTACCCCTATGAAAAATATTTTAAAAACTACTTGTTTCAAATGTAAAAAACCAGGTCATTATGCAAAGAACTGCAAGAAAAAGAAAAATTAAATAAAAAATGTAATCAAGATATTAAAGAAAAAATTATTTCATTATTTGAACTAAAAATACTCTAGACAATTCTTCGACTCCGAAGATAATAATCTTTATGAGTTAGAAAGTAATTCAAATGATTATTCGTCCGGAGATAAGTCCTCAAGAATTTATGATCATATTAATATGATTAGTGTTACTAAAAATGAAAAGGAATTTTTAATAGATTTAATTGAACAAATTCAAGATCCCGAATTAAAAAGGAATATTTAGAAAAACTCAAAGGTATTCTAATTAAAGAAGATTTATTAAAAGCTCCTCCTCCAGGATTAAGTATCAATAAAATATTTGAAAAATATGACACTCCAAATATTTTAAAGGTTGTTAATATTCAAGATTTAAAAATGGAAATAAATAATCTTAAAGAACAGATTAAAGAGATTAATCAAAATCTATGTTCACTTCGGACTAAAGACTTAGAGTTAGAAACTAGATTATCAATAATAGAAAATAAATCAAGTAGTCCTATTACTAAAGAAGATACCCCAGGTACTTCTAATCAATTATTTATTTCAACAATTAATCATATAAATTATCAAAAATGGTATATCCATATTACTTTGAAAATCAATGATAATTATGAGTTCAATACTATTGCTTTACTTGATAGTGGAGCAGATCAAAATTGTATTAAAGAAGGTTTAATTCCATCAATTTATTATGAAAAAACTAAAGAACGCCTTCATAGTGCTAATGGAATGGCACTACAAATCAAATACAAGATATCAAATGCTTATATTTGTAATCAAGGATATTGTTTTAAAAATACTTTTATCCTTGTTAAAGATATAGGTCAAGAAGTCATTTTAGGTACTCCTTTTATTACTCAAATATATCCTTTCATAGTTGACCAAATTGGTATACATACAGAAATTTTAGGAAAAATTATTTCTTTTAAATTCATCTCTCCTATTCGCGCAAAAGATCTATCCTTACTCCAGGAGTCTACTATAATTAAACAAATAAATTTTATTGATAGAAAAAAGCAGCAAATTAGTTTCCTTCAAAAAGAAATTACTTATAAAAGAATTGAGGAAAGATTACAAAATCTTTCTGTCCAAAACAAAATAAAAGAATTACAAAATCTTTTTATAAAGAAGTGTGCTCTGATCTCCCCAATGCTTTTTGGGAAAGAAAAAGGCATGTTGTCACACTTCCTTATGAAAAGGAATTTTCAGAAAATAAAATTCCTACTAAAGCTCGACCTATTCAAATGAATAAAGAACTTTTAGAATTCTGTAAAAAGAAATTCAATCACT